>ML664165.1:1456291-1583664 GCA_007570785.1 Antilocapra americana | reverse complement strand
TAACCTGGCCAATTATTCAGAAAATAATTATTGGATTCACATAAAAGAAAAAATGTGAAAACAACAAGCAATTCTTTGGCACAATATCTTGTGAGAAGGCAATTATTGGGTTGGCCAAAAAATTCATTTGGATTTTCCTAAAACAGCTTATGGAAAAATCTGAAAGAACTTTTTTGGCCTATCCCATACTTGAATTCCTATTTTACAGAAGGGAAATGGAGATACTGAGAAGCTGACTGATCTATCAAGTGTTTTAGTTTGAGGATGTAAATTGATTCCTTTCCAAGGTTCTATCATCCACTGAAAAAGTATGTGGTGGGCATATACACTGAGGAAACCAGAATTGAAAGAGCCATGTGTACCCCAATGTTCATCGCTGCTTTGTTTACAATAGCCAGGACATGGAAGCAACCTAGATGCCCATCAACTGACGAATGGATAAGAAAGCTGTGGTACATATACACAATGGAATATTACTCAGCAGTAAAAAAAAAAAAAAAAATTCATTTGAATCAGTTCTACTCAGGTGGAAGGAACTGGAGCCCATTATCCAGAGTGAAGTAAGCCAGAAGGAAAGACAACAATACAGTATACTAACGCATATATATGGAATTTAGAAAGACGGTAACGAGAACCCAGCATGCGAGACAGCAAAAGGAACACAGATGTATAGAACAGACTCTTGGACTCTGTGGATGAGGGCAAGGGTGGGATGATATGGGAGAATGGCATTGAAACATGTTAATTATCATATGTGTAATCAATCGCCAGCCCAGGATTGATGCTCGGGGCTGGTGCATTGAGATTTCCAGCGGGGAGAGAAGAGGGAGGGAGGAGGGAGGGGGGTTCTGGAGGGGGAGCATATGTAAACCCATGGCGATATCATGTCATTGTATGGCAAAACTTTTGTGGATGAGGGTAAGGGTGGGATGAGATGGGAGAAGGGCATTGAAGCATGTTAATTGTCATGTGTCTAATCAATCGCCAGCCCAGGATTGATGCTCGGGACTGGTGCAGCGAGATTTCCCGGGGGGGAGGGAGGAGGGAGGGGGGACCCGGAGGGGAAGCATATGTAAACCCATGGTGATATCATAACAATGTATGGCTAAAACAATAATTAAAAAAATAAAAAAAAAAAAAATTAACTGGTGATCTATTTGCATTAAAAACAGGAGAAGTCTTGGAAGGAAGCTATCCCAGGGAAATGGAGAATACATTTCCATAAGTTGTGCACAAGAAAAATACTACCACCAACAACCACATAGCAATAGTTTATAAATCTTTATTATATACCAGACACAAGAATAATTAAGAATTTATCTTCATTCATTATGTACTTGGCACAAAATGATTTCTAAAGTGTATCCCCATAGAATCTTCATTACAGTTCTGTCAGCTAGATCCCTACTGTACTTTGGAATGAAGTTAAAGAGATGTTTAGGATTAAATCTGCCTTTCATTTATTCCTCTACTAAAAGAATTTCAATTCTCTAGGATTTTCTCTCTCACTTTGCAGTTCAAATAGGTCTACTAGGCTGAAGTAATATATGCAGATAATCAGTTCAGTTCAGTCACTCAGTCATGTCCAACTCTTTGCGACCCCATGAATTGCAGCCCGCCAGGCTTCCCTGCCCATCACCGACTCCCAGAGTTCACCCAAACCCATGTACATTCAGTCAGTGATGCCATCCAGCCATCTTATCCTCTGTTATCACCTTCTCCTGCCCCCAATCCATCCCAGCATCTGGGTCTTTTCGAATGAGTCAATTCTTCGCATGAGGTGGCCAAAGTATTGGAGTTTCAGCTTCAGCATCAGTGCTTCCAATGAACACCCAGGACTGATCTCCTTTAGGATGGACTGGTTGGATCTCCTTGAAGTCCAAGGGACTCTCAAGAGTCTTCTCCAACACCACAGTTCAAAAGCATCAATTCTTCGGCACTCAGCTTTCTTCACAGTCCAACTCTCACATCCATACATGACTACTGGAAAAACCATAGCCTTGACTAGATGGACCTTTGTTGGCAAAGTAATGTCTCTGCTTTTTAATATGCTGTCTAGGTTGGTTGGTCATAACCTTCCTTCCAAGGAGATGTTTCTTTTAATTTAATGGCTGCAATCACCATCTGCAATGATTTTGGAGCCCAGAAAAATAAAATCTGATACTGTTTCCACTGTTTTGCCATCTACTTCCCATGAAGTGATGGGACCAGATGCCATGATCTTAGTTTTCTGAATGTTGAAATTTAAGCCAAAACAACATAACTTGAAGGAATAAAATGTGACATAAAATCTTAACATGTTGAGATAAAAACCATTCTCCAATAGAGGATAAGGAAGATAAGAAGTTTTGAAAAATTACCATTAAATCTTACAAGTAAAATAAGAGATATTTTTGATGAAGTCTCCAGAAATGATCACATGTTTTAACTTAAGGTAAAAATCTATAAATTCTTATTTTATTATAATATACTTTTATGACAAGAACTGAACACTACACACCACACTACACAAATAAATATATAGATAGATAGATAGATGTAGAGATACAGATTTTCAAAAATTTTGATTGCTATCCAAGAGCTTTAATACTATGATAATTAGAAAGATTTTATTGTAATTGGTAACTTTATAACATTAGCCACCTCCAAAGTGGGCCTTCTTAATGGCCCTAGTGGTAAAAAAAAAAAAAAAAAAAAAACTTTCCTGCCAATGCAAGAGACATAAGAGACAGGGTTTCAATCACTGGGTCAGGAAGATCCCCTGTAGGAGGGTATGCAACCCATTCCAGTATTCTTGCCTGGAGAACCCCATGGACAGAGGAGCCTGGCAGGCTACAGTCTATGGGGTCACACAGAGTCATGACTGAAACAACTTAGTACAACACAGCACAATGTGGCTGATAAAATGAGGAGCACTATTAGATAATGACAAATTTTGGTGGAAGACTCCAGGACCAAAAGTGTATTTTTAGGGGAAGAAAAAAACACTTGTTTTATCTCTGTAGGGCAGGAAGTTTTACGGAGGGGAACTGGCGCTCTTTTTCTTCAAAGTAGGAAACTCTCTCAGTTGGGTTTCAGTTAGTTTTTATCTTCTTCAATACAAAATCTATGGTGCAGCCAAATGACAATGATGTTTTCTTTATAGTTCAGTGCCAAAAGAACGACATGCATATTTACAAACTAAGAGTAATCAGCTAATTAAATGACATAAAGAAAGTTTATAATTTGGGAACAAACAAAAAGACACTACAGGTGATGTAACACTATAGAGTGATGGTCACAATAATTAAATCATTTGGGCTGTGTTCATCTTCAATGAAAGAATGCATAATCCTCTCTCCCAACTCATATAAAGTTTCATGGAACACTTAAACCAGCTACGGATTGGTGGTAACACCAACTCTATTCCTAGAGTCAGGAATAATTAAACTTTAGTAAATCACTCTAAAAGCTTATAAAAGCAAACACCAAAGGCTTAAAATTTAGGACTGTGAACTACAAAAAGGGGGAAGTTGCTAAGGTTGATTTAAGAGCTGCTGTAATTCAATTAGAAGACTTATGATGGAAATTTTATCTACTTTCTTAGACAGTATTATTTTATCATGTAATTCCTTTAATCATTTTCAATTAATGGAAGTGTGTGGTGCTCCTTAAAGCAAATTTACTGACATAGGTTAATGTCTTTTTTAATGTGCACTAAAAACCTAAAAGCTTGCCTAAGCTACACCTTAAAATACCCAGAAAGGCTGTTACTGGTACATCCAGAACTTTCTCAAAGTCTTCATGCTTACTTCAGTACTTTCTGAAACATGTCCTTCCCCACCTAAAATCCTAAACAAATTTTGGGAAATGAAATTACAGAGCAGAAGAGTGTGGGGTATTATATTCAGCTCAATCTGATCATTGACTTGAATATTCTTTGCTTGTTTTCGGCTTTGTAAGAATCATCTGTTAAGCAAATTAGGAGTATTTATTTTTGGTAGTGAAACATGGTTGAGAGGAACTGGGAAATTAATCATTTACATCTTAAAACGTTTTTTATTATTTTAAAATATATATTATTTCACAATTGCCAATTTCAATAAAAAGGAAAATGAAGATAAGAAAGCAAAAGATAAATTAAATTCTGCATTACAGTAGTTACTAGCTAGAGAGTGTGATGCTGAGAAGGCAATGGCAACCCACTCCAGTACTCTTGCCTGGAGAATCCCAGAGACTGGGGAGCTTGGTGGGCTGCCGTCTGTGGGGTGGCACAGAGTCAGACATGACTGAAGCAACTTAGCAGCAGCAACAGCAGCAGCAGAGAGTGTGATGAACAGATGCTGAAAGCTCTCCTCAGTGGTGAAGTAGATGCATCTGAAATGGTGCTTCATTCATCAGTGTAACTTATTCAAGTAGCTTTCCAGGTTAGTGTCAGAGCTTCAAGTTGAGTGGCACATGGGGGTATGACCATCATCGATACTCACTACTTGTGTTTTAGAAATCAAAAGATTAACTCAGAAGAGCAAATCATCAATCATAAACTTTTGTATAGGTCAATTGAGCCTTGGTTTGGGGTCATGTCCTTATGTCTTCCTGAATTACAATACTCAACAACCTAATATAACATTAAAACATCTCACTGCAAAAGATAGTTTTGTAACTCTAAGAAATTTAGTATAGCATGAAATTATGCCATTGCCTTAGAAGCAAAATTAGCTCTAGTCAATTAGGTGTTAAATAGCATTTTCTATCATCTGATGACTGGATTAAGTGTTACACAAGAAAGAAGGACTTTGGATAAAAATCTGCCATATACCTATTACAATGTGTCCACACCCTCACATACCAAAGACCCTACAGAAAGCAAAGGAAATATAGCTATTGGAAATGTGATAGAAATTAAAATTAAAAATACATTGAACCAGCTTCTAAAACTGAAATCTTTTTGAATAAATTTTTTTAAGTGTAATGTCACATTTTTTCATGAGTAAAAATAAAAATAAAACATAATCAAAATCTGTACATTGCATGCCATGAAGAGAACTACCACAACCAAAACAAATGGGATACCTCTGAACCTCAAAATATTGTGTATTCAAATATTAATGGGCAAACATTTAAAGAATATAAAATCCACTCCACCTTGATGATGCAGAAGCACAGATCCCTTTCCTTCTCTCTGCTCCTCCTTGCTAGAAGTAAAGTGATGAAGTTTTAACAATAAGGATAAATAAATACACACACCTAAAACTATTTTCTTTAGCAATAGCCTTTCTTTCCTTACACAACTTCCTTCCTCCATAGAGAGTCCATTTTTGTTAAACAGAAAGTTTGATGAAACATAGAGTGTGATATCAGAGATCCAAAACACATTTTTAAATGACAACTGATGCTCCCTGGAGAAGTGATAATTGATGATTCCTGAGCTGGGTAAGGATCCTAAAAGCATATGACTTAACTGAGTATACAATGTAAGGGGAGAGCAAATCAGAAAGACTGAGGACCAGAGAAATGATTTTAGACTGGGAGTGAGAGAAAGAAAGGAGACAAGAAGTGGCTGGTGAACTTGGAACAAAAATCCATGATCCTGAGAGAGCCTATTAAGTTTTGATATTGGCACTATTTCCAATAACCAACCTAAATGTCCATTGACAGATGAATGGATAAAGAAGCTGTGGTACATATACACAATGGAATATTACTCAGCCATAAAAAGGAATGAATTTGAGTCCACTTTAGTGAGGTGGATGAACCTATGCCTGTTATACAGAGTGAAGTAAGTCAGAAAGAGAAAAACAAATATTGTATATTAACACATATATATGGAACCTAGAGAGATGATATTGATGAACCTATTTGTGGGGCAGCAATAGAGACACAGACATAGAGAACAACCCTGTGGACACAGCAGGGGAAGGAGAGGGAGGGACAAATTGGGAGAGCAGAATGGAAACATGTATATTTCCATACATAAAATAGATCACCAGTGGAAATTTGCTGTGTCAGACAATAGGAGCTCAACCCAGTGCTCTGTGACAACCTAGACGGGTGGGAAGGAGCTTCAAGAGGGAGGGGACATATATATAGCTATGGCTAACTCCTACTGTTGTATGGCAGAAATAAACATGACAATGTAAAACAATTATCCAGTTAAAAACAAACAAAACATTGCTCTTGCAACTCTTACTATTGCATTAAAGTGTCATCACTTGTTAATGCATCATAGTGTTAAATCTGTTATTAGAGTGCTGAGTAAAATCCCCTGTGGTGTGAGGAGACCATAAGCAAGAATGATACCCCATTTTGTTACACAAACATCTAGATGTTGCTTCCCTGTTCCTTCTCTTCCCTGACAGAGAGTGGTCTTTCTCTCTTCCTCCTCTTTCTGTCAAAGCTGCTCTAAAAAATATACCTGATATTGATCTGCTATAATAAATTAGACATTAAAAATAGTGTGTTCCTTTGAGGTAGAGTCATCTAAAATGTTACCTGAATCATGAAGTAAAAGGTAATCCTCTCCAGCTAACATGATTCTGGGTATCAGCGAGACAAGCAACTCTTTGGATAGAATCATCCATTTAGGATCAGAGATTAGTAAACTATTCTTAATCTATTCTATTTATAATAAAATTATTTTTGACAGCTTTTTTTATTCAGCTTATACTAACTCATTATAATCTATCAACAGCTTGATGATGAGGGCTTGAACAGTTGACACTGTTTGGGGAGAAGGGTTTGAATTTCCAAAGTGTTCCTGGATCTGAGAACTCCGTGTGTTATTTATCAGAACCCACAGCCAAGAGGCAATCCCCATTAGTGGGGGTAGATTTTCAGTACAATCACCAGTCCCGCGGCAACCTTCTAAAACACTTCAATATGCCCTTCAAAACACCATAATATGCCTTTTCCGACAAGGCAAGTTACACTGGAATTTTGAAATTCAAATTCCCAACTCACCCTCAACCACATATCTCAGTGGCTCAAGTCTATGTGATCTGACTATTTTGAAAGGAAAGTCTAGTTTCTTATCTCCCCTTGGAAAATTCTTATCTTTTAGAAGCGAAAACAACAGCTAGCAATTCTCTTCGAGACAGATGACTATTTCTTAAATGAATCATTAAGAATTCACTGTAAAAAACCTTAGGTTTGCATCAGTTTTCTGTCTGATTTTGAAATAGAAAGAAGGCAAAAGTATATTTAATGTTCATAATCCAAATGTTCATGCTCCAGATATGCCCAAGAAAATAGAACTTTTAACCATTAGAGCACCATCAAGAATTCTTCCAAATTTTTATCTGTAAATTAATTAAATCCAAAAGAAACTTCTCATTTTGATAAAGTAAAACCTTATTACTAAAAGTGTATCAACGGGGTGAAACAAACAGCAAAAATGACATTAGGAATAGAATGACTTTTAGTTAAACAGATGACAAAAGTATTTACAAACACCACTTACAGTGATTATTTATTCTTAAAGGATTAAATTAAATTATTTAGATCATTCATCATAGGTTTTTGAAAACCTTATTAATATTGATTTTTCAGATCTTTAATAGTCTCTACCATGAGAACTATGAGGTATCCTAGTTCACCTGCATACCTAATTTTTGTGAGGATGGTAATTGTTATTAAATTTTACTAAAGACCAGGCATCAGAAATAGTCAACTCAATGAAATAATCAGTATTTAAATTTCTGAAACTTTGTAGAGCTTCTTGAGAAAAATAAATCCAAACTGGAACTGGATGAAAGACTGGTGAATAAAATAAAAGCCCTAATGGAGTTCTGAGATCACAGAGAACTAGAGAAAACTCTTTGAACTGTATAACTTAGAGTAATCTGTCAGAAGTTATACACTGAGCTTACATAAATTTTGAAGGGGTCTGGCTATAAAAGATACAATGTAATATGAATTTTTTAAAAAAAAATCACTAATTATATTGATTGATTTTATAAATAAATATTCTAATATTTTAGATTAGCAGTTAATTTTAACAGCTGCTATTCCTCATATTTTGAAAGTGAAAGTGCTAGTCCCTTAGTCATGTCTGACTCTATGTGACCCCATAGACTATAGCCTGCCAGGCTCCTTTGTCCATGGAATTCTCCAGGCAAGAATACTAGAGTGGGTTGCCCATTCCTTTCTCTAAGGGATCTTTTCGACACAGGGATCTAACTCAGGTCTCCTGAATTGCAGACGGACTTTCTAACATCTCTGTTTTAGGAGACACCTATTAATTAATAAGAATTACATATTGCATCATGTCTTTAACGTAGCCCTTGAAAAAATAATGTGTGCTATTATTATCTCACTCCCCAAATTCCTGTTAATTTTTGTTGAGACTCTTGAAACAACCTTATCATTTATGTACACTTATGATTGCTGAATTAATATAGAGACATATGTTATGATAACTCATGTCATATATTTAACTAGTTAAAATTACCTAAGATGTCTTTTATTCCCAAGACACATGTATATTATAATTGTGCATTAAAGCATCTTGTCATTCAGTTTTATCATGACTCCTTCAGTTGACACTGTGCGATGTGTATCTTGTATAATTCCTATTTCTAACATTTGAGATATAATTCCTATTTCTAACATTTGAATAAATTGTAATAATCATTGCCAAAAGACAGTTACAGGAATAACTCCTTCTTGGTTGTCTTCTTCAGAACCATGGAGTATCAGGGATAATTCAAGACAATCCTAATAAGGGTGAATTTTTGCCTCTTAGCTTAACATATTTGATATTCTTAGATTTTTTCCGAGTGTGTAGCATTTCTATTTTTAAGTGGGAAAAAAACACATTAGTAGCACTATTTGAAAATGATATTGAATTTATTTTGGCTTTTATATTCAGAAGGATATTCTTTTTATATTTATTTTTAATTGATTAATGATTGATTTACAATATTAGTTTGATTTGTCATACATCAAAATGAATTAACCATAGGTGTGCATTTGTCCTCTTCCTCTTGAATCTCCCTCCCACCTGTGAACTAGAATTTAGCCTCAATTCATTGACAGATTAATGCTGAAAAATCATGTAATTACATGATTTCAGCCTAAATTTTCTCTTAATGGCTTAAGTATCTATACTTAAACAAAGAATATATATATATAGATATATATATAATATATGCATACATATATACACACTTATGGATGTATGTATATAGATAAAAAGAATTAACTTCTCATAGACTTTGAAAATTATGTCCAAGATATTTCCATTACAGAAAATGTTGACCCCTTCATACACTAAAATTATACTCTGACTTAATATTTACTTCAGAAGCTAAAGAATAAAAATGCATCATGTATATAAAGTTCATGGTTTTTTAAAATACACTTATGCTAAATACATGATACAGAGTCAGTTTCCATTTCATTAGAAACTCAGTGTTTTCAAGGACACTGCATTGAAACATAAGGTTGATTATGTCAAGTATATATTCAAATCAAATGAAAGCTATCTTTTAACAAAAACTGACAACACCAAATGTCTGTGATTTGCATTCTATATTTATTTTAATTACTTTAAATGAGATTATCAAAAAAACGCTTCACAAGATCGAAACTTAGACGTTCAAAATCAGAGAGGCTGGTGCAGTCCACCCACTGTCATTCTGAAACCAAGAAACATTAAATATCTTCCACAAGGTCACACAGAAAGAATGGAAATGCTGAGAACAAAAACTAAGTTTTCTGGTTTATAATCAGCTGTCTTTTTTTTTTAACCACATAAATTATCATATTAACCCACACATTTTTCCTGATGAGACAACTAATAACAAGCAATGTGATACAAATGTAGAACACATCATAGCTTCAGAACTGAAGTTAATCAGTACACTGGGGTGAGGGGTTTCAGGAGGTAGAGAAAATCAGAGTGTTCTCTGTAATCCAAAGGCAAGAAAGAATTAACTTTGAGATAAAGAAGATAGAAAAGATTCATGCTCAAATGTTTGTTTTTTTAAAAGGAAAAGAATTAGGGCTGGCTCTAGGCAATATTTTAAAGTATAATTAACCACTTAAGATCTTTTCTTATCTCATGTAAATTGTTCTCATATTCTGTGATCTCTCTTATCAACACTTTTGCCAGCATCTTCTTTTAATTTCTCCTTGCCCCTCTTTATTAAACCTCCCATTTTTCAGAGTGGAAAATTTTTTCATAAAAAATCAACATTTATTTCATAAAAAATCAACATAATTATGATATGATATCACTATAACTAGTGACACCAGCTTCTCCTAAAACTGTTGGGACATTTTTGTCCCAATGAATCTCTATATGATGGTTTCTAAAGCAGTACTGGAGACAAAGAATAGGATATAATTCCTTTACTCAAACAATAATACCTGGTGTGTAAATACATGTATATGTATATAAAATGGATCCAAGGCAAATAGAAAAATATGAAGAGTTGATAAGTCCTCTCCCCAAAGATAAACATGTTGGTTACAAATATTTAAAGAACTATTTATAATATATAATTGCCATGAATAATAAACTTCTAAGTATATTACTCTTTTTCTCATTCATTCATTTAGAAAATGTTTGAGTACTCAGAATGGCAGAAACTCTGCTAAATGCTCAAACAAATGGATGTCTGAGAGGAATACTGAGAGGCTAACTTGAATGATTAACATTAAATCAAAATAATTATATATTTTAAATACAAAATTAAAATATATGTGTTCATATATGTATCTGGGTCTACTGATTTTTCTTCCCTGATGTCCTATGGTCATATTTATATAAATAAAAATAGAAACCATATTTCACACATTGTCTCTGTCACAACTTTAAGGACTTTTAATTTTTCAAATGTTGTCCAAAAATAATTGATTAAAATTTTTGTGTTGAAACTCATTAGGAAAATATTTGATACAGGTGTGTGGGTGGGGGGAATCTTGAGTCACCTAAGGCCCTGCTCTTTAAGGTGTGGTTTTTCAACCAGTTAACAACAACATCATCTGTGAACTTTTTAGAAATTCAGAAATCTGTCCTAGAGTTAGTGAATCAGAAACAAGATTTTATCCAAATTCCCCAGGTGACTAGTATCACATTCAAGTTGGAGAAGCACTCACTCATTGAGACCAGATCTGAAATGGGCATGACTAGTTTTATCCCATATTTGCAAACATTTCCATGCAAGGTGCAAAACACACAAAATCAAGATTTATACTTTATTTATAACTTTATGAAAAAGTTATACTTCATTTTAATGTTAATAAAAATGTACTCTGAATTTCTACTAATTCAGTATCCACAAATACTAAGATGGCATTTCAAGGGACATGCAGAATATTCTGGGGATTTAGAATTTATGACAGCCATCCATTTATGACTCAACACATTCATAAGTTTCCACATTTATCTTTGAATTCAAGACAACTGACCGGCCATTCCATTTACCACTTGTAGGTTTCAATTTCAGAAGTAAACCCTGATCTAGCCTAGACATATTCCTCAGAATTTCCTTACAAATATCCCTAATCATTTTTTCTTTTTTTCTTATTTCAAGAAGGTCAATGTATCATTTCTATACCTACTCCTATGTTGTTGATACAATTTTGTTTTTTAATCACCATGAACTCAAAGAGAAGAAAGAAAATTTTGGTAATGTTCTTCCCACTCATCTGCTCTATAAGATCTGAGTTTAAATATATAGATTCCTATATGCACTTCCCCAGATCACTTTCTGCCCCACCTAAACTACTGAATATGACTTTTCAGGGAAAGACCTTTCTTTCATTCCCCCAACCTTCTATCCTCTTTCCATGTTTATCTTTTACTTTATTGCTGGCCAGGAAAAAAATGTAATACTACTACTCATCTCTTCTGACCACACTTAAGCCAGCAGTCACTTATCCTTGGAGGAAGAGGATGTAGTCACAGCATTAACACAATAAATGATCTTAATGAAGAACAATCAAACCAGCATGTAATTCTCTCATTTCTGCTTGTCTTAGACAGCATCCTTCTCCATGTATTCAGATTTTAGAGATAAAATGTGCTCTAGATAAATTTAGAATCTGTGGGAAAGTATGTGTAGGAGTTCAAAAACCGGCCTCCTGGAAGGATTGTCAGAAACTAGAAAATATGAAAAGTTCCTTCTTTTACATACCATAAGGAAAAACAAAGCAGAATCAAAAACTCCCATCTGTGGCATCACAGAGTATATCACTCCAGAAGTCCCTCTTCTTATCATTGCGAATCAAAGAGTGAGCCTCCAAATTTAACATCTTATTTTACTTCTTCTCAAGAGCTTAGATCTCTCATTTCCCATAAAACATAGCTGGGGAAACAGGTGCACTTTCCAAAGCACTCTTTCCAACTCTGTTAATTGCTATTCATAAAGACAGACTTTTTTCAAATTAACGATTTTGCTATAAGTCTCTATAGGGAAATAGGAAATTCTAAATTAAAAAAAAAAAGAATGCTGCACATTTTTTTGTGGCTCCTGGTCTATAACTTCCTATTGTTGTTGTTGCTATTGTTGTTCAGTTGCTAAGTCATGTCTGACTCTTTGCAACCCCATGGACTGCAGCACATCAGGCTTCCCTGTCCTTCACTATCTTCCAGAGTTTCCTCAAATTCATGTCAATTGAGTTGATGATGCCATCTAACTATCTCATCCTCTGCCACCCTCTTCTTTTGCCTTCAGTCTTTCCTAGCATCAGGTTATTTTCCAGTGAGTTACCTCTTTGCAGCAGTTGGCCAAAGTACTGGAACTTCAGCTTTAGCATTAGTCATTCCAATAAATATTCAGGGTTGATTTCCCATAGGATTGACTGGTTTTATCTCCTTGCAGTCTAAGGGACTCTCAAGAGTCTTCTCCAACACTACAGTTCAAAAGCATCAATTCTTAAGTGCTCAGCCTTCCTTATGATCCAGCTCTCATATCTGTACATGACTACTGGAAAAATGATAGCTTCGACTATATGGACCTTTGTCAGCAAAGTGATATACTCTCTAGGTTTATCATAGCTTTCCTATCAAAGAGCAAGCATCTTTTAATTTCATTGCTACAGTCACCCTCCACAGTGATTTTGGAGCCCAAGAAAAGAAAATTTGTCACTACTTCCACTTTTTCCCCTTCTATTTGCCATGAAGGATGGGACTGGAAACAATATCTGAGTTCTTTAAAGGCTGAGTGTAAATTCTTAGACTCTCCTAAACAGAAAGTAAAGTCCTGAAGTATGTTACCCACCACTTTTATTCTCCTAACGTAGATTCTTGATAAATGTTCTATTTCTTTGAGTGTTTACTCCATATTACATATATTACACATCCATAGTATTCTCTACCCATTCTAAGAATGCCATTGAAACAGGAAATTTATCTTTATATTATTTCTAATAAATAATAATTTGTGTTCTCTATAAACTAATTAGATGCATTTCAGTTCAGTTGCTCATCCGTGTCCCACTCTTTGTGACACCATGAACCTCAGCATGCCAGGCCTCCCTGTCCATCACCAACTCCTGGAGTCTACCCAAACTCATGTCCATTGAGTGGGTGATGCCATCCATCCAACCAACTCATCCTCTGTCATTCCCTTCTCCTTCTCCCTCAATCTTTCCCAGCATCAGGTTGTTTTCCAGTGACTCAACTCTTCGCATAAGGTGGCCAAAGTACTGGAGTTTCAGCTTCAACATCAGTCCTTCCAATGAACACCCAGGACTGATCTCCTTTAGGATGGACTGGTTGGATCTCCTTGCAGTCCAAGGGACTCTCAAGAGTCTTCTCCACACCGTAGTTCAAAAGCATCAATTCTTCAGTGCTCAGCTTTCTTCACAGTCCAACTCTCACATCCATATATGACTACTGGGAAAACAATAGCCTTGAATAAACAGACCTTCATTGACAAAGAAATGTCTCTGCTTTTTAATACCCTGTCTAGGTTGGCCATAACTTTCCTTCCAAGGAGTAAGTGACTTTTAATTTCCTGGCTGCAATCACCATCTATAGTGATTTTGGAGCACAAAACAATAAAATCAACCACTGTTCCCACTGTTTCACCATCTATTTGCCATGAAGTGATGGGACCGAATGCCATTATCTTAGTTTCCTGAATGCTAAGTTTTAAGCCAATTTTTTCACTCTCCTCTTTCACTTTCAGCAAGAGGCTTTTTAGTTCCTCTTCACTTTCTATTATAAGGGTGGTGTTGTCTGCATATCTGAGGTTATAGATATTTCTCCCAGCAATCTTGATTCTAGCTTGTGCTTCCTCCAGCCCAGCATGTCTCATGATGTACTTTGCATATAAGTTAAATAAGCAGGGTGACAATATACAGCCTTGATGTACTCCTTTTCCTATCTGGAACCAGTCTGTTGTTCCATATCCAGTTATAACTGTTCCTTCCTGACCTGCATACAGGTTTCTCAAGAGGCAGGTCAGGTGGTCTGGTATTCTCATTTCCTTCAGAGTTTTCTACAGTTTATTGTGATCCACACAGTCAAAGGCTTTGGCATAGTCAAAAAAGCAGAAATAGATGTTTTTCTGGAACTCTATTGCCTTTTCAATGATCCAGCAGGTGTTGCCAATTTGATCTCTGGTTCCTCTGCCTTCTCTAAAACAGTTTGAACATCTGAAAGTTCACAGTTCATGGATTGCTAATGCCTGGTTTGGAGAATTTTGAGCATTACTTTACTAGCGTGTGAGATGAGTGCAGTTGTGCAGAGGTTTGAGCATTCTTTGACACTGCCTTTCTTTGAGATTGGAATGAAAACTGACCTTTTCCATTCCTGTGGCCATTGCTGAATTTTCCAAATTTGCTGGCATATTGAGTGCAGCACTTTCACAGCATCATCTTTTAGGATTTGAAATAGCTCAACTGGAACTGGAATTCCATCACCTCCATTAGCTTTGTTCATAGTGATGCTTTCTAATGCACACTTGACTTCACATTCCAGAATGTCTGGCTTTAGGTGAGTGTGAGTGATCAGACCATTGTGATTATCTGGGTCTTGAAGATCTTTTTTGTACAGTTCTTATGTGTATTCTTGCCACCTCTTCTTAATATCTTCTGCTTCTATTAGGTCCATACCATTACTGTCCTTTATTGAACCCATTTTTGCATGAAATGTTCCCTTGGTATCTCTGATTTTCTTGAAGAGATCTCTAGTCTTTCCCATTCCACTGTTTTCCTCTATTTCCTTGCACTGATCACTGAGGAAGGCTTTCTTATCTCTCCTTGCTATTCTTTGGAACTCTGCATTCAAATGGCAATTTCTTTTCTTTACTCCTTTGCTTTTCACAGCTATTTGTAAGTCCTCCTCAGACAGCCATTTTGCTTTTTTGCATTTCTTTTCCTTGGGGATGGTCTTGCTCCCTGTCTCCTGTACAATGTCATGAACCTCTGTCCATAGTCCATCGGCACTTTATCTATCAGATCTAGTCTCTTAAATCTATTTCTCATTTCCTCTGTATAATCATAAGGGACTTGATTTAGGTCATAACTGAATGGTCTAGTGATTTTCCCCCACTTTGTTCAATTTAAGTCTGAATTTGGCTTAAGGAGTTCATGATCTGAGCCACAGTCAGCTCCTAGCCTTGTTTTTGCTGACTGTATAGAGCTTCTCCATTACTGGCTGCAAAGAATATAGTCAATCTGATTTTGGTGTTGACCATCTGGTGTTGTCCATGTTTAGAGTCTTCTCTTGTGTTGTTGGAAGAGGGTGTTTGCTATGACCAATGTGTTCTCTTGGCAGAAGTCTATTAGCCTTTGCCCTGCTTCATTAGATTAAGTTTATTAATCTCTGTCTTTGCTTCTGTATTTGTCTGCCTACCTATCATGTTCAAGATGCATGAAATATGCTAAACAAGGCAGTCATAAAACTGTACCATGAATTTTGAAGGGTTTCTGTGTTAAATCCTCTTGAATAAAGTTGAAAATATTAGGAAAATGCTAACAGATTGGAGTAAAAAATATAACCAATCTTTTTACATCATTAAGTCTTAAACAGTCAACAAATCATATTTAGTATCCACCATACACAAGACATTGCACTATGTAGTGCATGGATTTTAAAACAAATAAGACTGAGTTCTCTAAAATATAATATGAAAAAAGAAATAAGGCACACATCAATTTTGATAGATGATTTCATTTGATAAAAGTACTAATAGGGTGTGACAAGGAAAAAAAAGACAAATGGAGGCCAAGGGCAGAGATCACTTCTAGCCAGGTGGATTAAAATTGTCTCCAGAAGATGCAGTGAAGTCCTGAAGGATGAGTAAAATTATGACAAAGAAAAGTAGAGAGAATATATTTTATGAGTGACAAGGCAATAAAATATTGGCTTGTTCAGGAAAAGATAAGTTTTATAATTTGTTTGGTATATAGTTGTTCACAGTACGTCTGGGTGATGATTATATTTCAAGTAAGGGGATCATCATGGGCTTGACTGTATCCCTCAAAACTTCTGTGAATCCAAACCCCAATACCTCAGAGTGTGACTATGTACTTTTGGAGACAAGGCCTTAAAACAATAAGTTAAAACCAGCCCATTTAGACTTTATTTCAAGATCTAACTCAACCTTGCTGTGCTGTGCTGTGCTTAGTCACTCAGTTGTGTCTGACACTTTGTGACCCCATGGACTGTGACCTCAGGGACCTGCCAGGTTCCTCTGTTCATGGAATTTTCCAGACAAGAGTACTGGAGTGGTTGCCACTTCCTACTCCAGAGGATCTTCCCTACCCAGGAACTAACCCCCCATCTCTCATGTCTTAATAACTAAATGAAATACAAGCACATAGAAGAGACACTAAGGGTGCATGAGCACAGAGAAAGGCTGAGTGAGGAAACAAGAAGAAGGCACCATCCTCAAGCCAAGAAAGGGGCCTCAGAAGAAAACCAACTTGCTAACACTGGAATCTTGGACTTCCAGCCTCTAAAACTGGAAGAAAATAAATTTCTGTTCTTTAAGCCAAACAATCAAGGGGAATTTTGTTATGGCAGCCCTAGAAGACTAATGTAAGAATGTAATAGAAAAATAAAAAATGATGCTTGTTTACCTTTGATGCACCTTTGAAAACCATTACATATGTATACACTTTCTTTTAAAGCATTTGCCATTACTGTATGTCTTAGCTGGTTATTACCATGAAAACCCCCAACACTGGCTCCTCATCATATCTGCAATTCACCACCCAATTTTCACAAAAAACAACACTCCAAATATTAAAACAATCTAAACCTAGCATCACTGCAACCTCATCAGATCCCCCACAAAAAGAGAAAAATAAATACCATATAGTAACACATATAAAAGAATCTGCCTGCAATGTGGGAGACCTGGGTTTGATCCCTGGGTTGGGAAGATTACCCAGAGAAAGGAATGGCTACCCACTGCAGTATGCTTACCTGGAGAATTCCATGGACAGAGGAGCCTGACAAGCTACAGTCCATGGGTCGCAAACAGTTGAACATGACTGAGCAACTTTCTATTTCACTTTCACTTTCATGGAATCTAGGAAGATACTATAGATGTGAGAGTTGAACCATAAATAAAGCAGAGCAAGAAGAACTGATGTTTCTGAACTTTGGTGTTGGAGAAGACTCTTGAGAGTCCCTTAGACTGCAAGAAGATGAAATCAGTCAATACTAAAGGAAATCAACCCTGAATGTCCATTGGAAGGACTGATACTGAAGCTGAAGTCCCAAGCCAACTCAGAAAAGACTCTGATGCTAGGAAAGAATGAAGGCAGGAGGAGAAGGGGACGACAGAGGACGAGATGGTTAGATATCATCACCAACTCAATGGACATGAGTTTGAGCAAGCTCCGGGAGTTGGTGATGGACAGGGAAGCCTGCTGTGCTGCAGTCTATGGGGTCACAAAGAGTCAGACACAATGACAAGAAAGATGGTACTGAAGAATCTGTTCACAGAGCAGCAATGGAGACACAGACATAGAGAACAGACTTATGGACAAGGATGGGGAAGAAGAGCGAGAGTGGGAGATAAATGGAGAGAGTAGCATGCATGTATAACATTAATGTTTGTAAATAGATAGCCAGTGGGAATTTGCTGTGTAACTCAGGAAACTCAAACTGGTGCTCTGTAATAATCTAGAGGGGTGGGAATGAGCAGGAGGTGGGAGGGAGGCTCACGAGGGAGGGGACACATGTACACCTATGGTTAATTCATGTTCATGTATGACAGAAATCAAATAAATATTGTAAAACAATCATAAAAAAATCTTCTAGCTCAAGAAAAGCTCACAATTACCTATATATAATTAGGATGACTTAATGGGACATATACAAAAATAAGAATAAACAACATATCTATAGAATTATAACACAATGTTTAATCCTAGAAGGGAAGTATGACATCATAAGAGTTCTTTATAACGTACTTGATTGAAGGAGATTTATTAATAGCTTTGTTCTTGTTCTAGCTCCCCTACCTTCTATACCAGTTAAAGTTTCTAAAGAATGATCTGTACCTTCAGCATACCTGGGGATAAGTGAGCAGCAGGGTATTCATCTATTAATACTATTCTTCTGTTGGCTTGAATTTATGTGCCATCTATTAAAAGTACACCATGCTAAAATACAAAGAGTAGAGCACCCATGACTTATACAATTTAGTTTAGCCTTGGCTTCCAAAATCTCATCTGCTAATTTAATGTTCTTCTAACCTTCTAGTAGTACTAATTTGTGAAAGCAATAACTGTATCAGAATTGTTATGCTGACAAGTATTCTTTATAAGAAATTTTTCTTCAATAGTGAGTGTATCTTTTCCCTATAAAAGACCCCAAGTCACTTACTAAAGCTAGACCTCCTGTTTCGATTTCATCTCCCATAGTAGCTTGGTATTCTACAAAGAGTGCATATTGTATAAATATGAAAAATATAAACTATAGCCAGAAGTATCAGAGATGTTCATTATACCACTATAAAAGCAAATGAAGAAGGAATAGTTTAAAAAGGTCAACCATGGACCAACAATGAGAATGTGTCAGGGGGATGTTTCAAGCATACTTATAAACTGATGAGACTTAAACTCCTTATGATTCTAGTAAAACAGCAAAGGAAATACTTCAAGCTGTTGGATAGCAAGATGAGTGATGTTTTAAATTAAATATCGATTCTATCATATCATCTCTCATTCTTATATGTTATAGAATAACGAAAAGTTTAAGCAGTAAATCTTTTTTTATTGTAGATATACAAGACTGAAGACAAAGAACACTTGGAGCACTGAATTGATAAAAGAACATTTTTATACTTCATATTACTCAATTTTCTTTCTTTTTACTGTGCGATGATTTGGTGAAATCCATAAATTTTGCTTTTTATAGAGAAGAAACTGACAGATATATTTGGCTGCAGAAATGTTTCTGAACTAGTTCCAAAAGAGATATAGGAAAGAAAGATTTGGCTTATATATATATATATATATATATATATATATATATATATATATATATATATATATATATATATTTATCCTTACAGGGGTTTCAGAAACCAAATTTATTGGCAAAGTTAAGTTTTCAAGTTAGAATTTAAAAATATCCCTTATGATGCATGCATCTTCTTTTTACTAACAATATAGATATCTACTGTATTTAAGTACAGAGTATTTACATTCTTACAGAGAAAAATAAAAAAGGTAAACACAAATTTTAAGCAATAAGGCTTATTAAATCATATTTTGGCAAATGCTGTTATCATCATCAACAAACATTTTTCAAAGAGTCACTGTAAGTGAAGCTAAGTATAAGTTTCTGGGTATATGAAGGCATCAGACTTAATATTTTAGAATAAGACACATGAAGGAATTTCCTGTCAATCCAGTGGTTAGGACTCAGATTTCACTGCTGAGGGTGCAGGTTCTGTCCTGGTCAGGGAACTAAGATCCCCCAAGCTGCACAGCACAACCAAAAATGAAAAGGAAAAAAAAAATTTTGATAAAATAAGACATATGTCCCATATTTGCAGACAAGAGAATAATCAATTCTATCTAATTTGAGTGCCAATGAATTTATTAAAGGCTGTTTAAAACCTCACAGTACTGTAGGAAGATTAACAGGTGAAATTCCAGAAATAATTTCCAAACATCATTGCATAATTGGCCTGCTAAGAGAGAGAACGCTGCTGCAGAGCACAGAGGTTCCCAGCTCCTGCCTCCACCCATGCCAGCAGCAAGAAGCAAGTCCCAATAATGCCCATGAAGTTCAACTTCAATTCCAACTCTTGTATGCTTGTGTCTGCTTTGTGAGAGCTAAGACTTTATTTTATTTTATTATCTTTATTTTATTACACTTTATTTTATTATCTTGGGAAGGGTAATTAACTGTGAGAATATGAGGAACAATCAAAATATGAAAAAAAAACTATTCAAAAAATTCTGAGTAGCCATAAATGGCAAGTGTCTAATTCTATACACAACAAACTTCCATTTGATCAGCATTGCTAGATTTTCTAAATATTTTCACTATAGTTTTATATATACATACACATATATATATGTATACACACATACCTATCTAAAATTCTATAATAATTATCCACTCTGGTTTTAAGAAAATATGGGAGTTTTGAAACAGTTTCAAAAACTGGGATACTAGGGAATGGTAGCAGAAGCCCTCATCTAGGGAAGGTCATATGGTATTTTTCTATTGTTAACTCTTTAGCTACAGTACATTTTACAACCTTCCTCTCACCAGCCAGTGTTAATAGTGATTTCAAATATTTTAAGCTAAATAAGAGGATCATGTACTGAGTATTTTCTTAAGTAATCATTTCTATAATTTTCAATCCAGTAATAAAATATCTATGTAAATATAGCCAGTATCTGCTTTTCTTACAAGTAAAGTGGCCATAATCTTTCCTTATAAATTTTAAAATGCCTTTTCCACCCGCTTCTCATGTGTACTTGTAATGATATTTATTCTGAGTCAGCTGAGATACAAATATTAATTGATTTCAGTGGTGGAATCATTTGGAATATACTAGGGAAAAGATATGCTGGGTAATGAAAGACAAATTTCAACTCCTCTCCCTCTGTCTTTCTGGACGTTGTTCTCTTAACAAAATTGGTAGAGAATTGCGGGAAAGTTTAAAAGATAACCGCCTGTGGAAGCAGAGGATCGGCACACAGGAAATGCTCCCTAGCTGCTTCTCCCTTAACTTCTCTCTTACTCAGTCCAATTCAGAAAACATTTATTGCCGGCTTTTTCCCGTCAAGTGTTTGCTGGTGGTTGTGAAGAGGAACCTCAGATCACTGCTCAAAAGCCATTTATGGAGGTAGAGCAAACATTTCCAAAACAGACGCTATTACCCATGAGAGGTTATGTAAGCACAGAAGTTCACTTACAGAAGAAGGAAGCAATCTTTTGCCTTCATGGAGGAGAGGGTGCCTCAGCAATGGCTTAAAGGTTAAGTAAGAGCTCAACAATTCAGAAACACATATTATATCAGGAAAATGTAATCTGCTAATGTATTGTCCCTTCTAGGTAATATAACACAGAAGGCTCAGTAAAACAGCCTGTCAACTACTGTCAACTATATAAATGCAAATCATTTTACATAGATTTGGGCATTTCCAGCTCCTTTCCAAACACATCACATAGACTGAGATATTATCTGAGAAGCAGAAGCATAATACTCTTAAACTACCATCAATGGGGAAAAAAGTAGTCCTGATTTTATAATTTATTAATAATGTGGTGGTGATGTTTTTAGTCCCTAAGTCAGATTCAACTCTTGCAACCCCATGGACAGTAGCCAGCCAGGCTCCTCTATCCACAGGATTTCTCAGGCAAGAATACTGGAATGGGCTGCCGTTTCCTTCTCCAGGGGATATTCCTGACCTAGGAATCTTCCAAACCCCAGTTATCTGCATTGTAAGCAGTCTCCTGCATTGCAGGTGGATTCTTTACCAATTGAGCTACCAGAGAAGCCCAGTTAATGTGGAAGATAGTAAAATTTACATTGAAGAGCTAACCACTCAGGGAAGAGTGACTTTCCTGCCATTCCTAGTGGCAAGTGGACAATAAGTGGATATTAAAATTATATATCTCTTAATGCATTTTAATGATAATAGATTTTCTATATTTAATGTGATTAAAGTATGGGATTGAGTGCAATACTGACTTGAAGGAGGCTCAGCCACAAGGGTACCAGAATGGAAAGGTAAGAATTATTTCAAGGGAACAGTAAGAGAAATATAGTAAAGAAACCCAGAGACAGCAGGAAAAGTAAAACTAACAGATTTTTTCATTAAGTAAATGAGAAATATAGATCACTTCTGAATACAAAATCACAAGGTAAGCATACAGGGAAAAACACACTTGGTTGCCAGATTAAGAGCAAAGCTGGGACTCCCTGGTGACTCAGTGGTAAATAATCTGCCTGCCAATGCAGGAGACATGGGTTTAAGCCCTGGGTCAGGAAGATCCCCTGAAAAGGGAAGGGCTACACACTCCAGTATTTTTGCGTGGGAAATCCCATGGACCAGGGAACCTGGTGGACACAATCCATGGGGTCACAAAAGAATCAGCACAACTGAACAAATAACAAGTTCTTAGTGAGACTTTTTTTTTTTAAATGAAAAAGTTGTCTCAGCACTTTGAAATTTCTGTGGTCATCCTTTCTTTTACCACCCAAACTAAATATTTCAGACCCTTATCACACATGAAGTCATGTAATCCTCACAAATATTTTTTTAGGATTTTCTTGAGTTGCTTTTTGTTACTTGCCATGTCCAATACTACCATATGTAATCCAAGGGATCCTATACTGTACAGGCCACAGGGCAGTACATTCAAAGACAAGATGCTGGACAATACCGGGAATAAACTCATATAATGGCCCTGCATCTCCCATCTGGAAACTCCTCTGCCTGCTTCACTGTGATTCCTTGTGTATATTGTCATGAAGTATCCCCACACCTTTGGGTTCCTCTGGCCTACCTTCCTCCCAGACATGGACATTCTACCTCCCCTCAGTCCTCTGATTGCCACTAACCATTGTTGCAATCTTTAAAAATCTTCCATGGTATCCAAAGAGATCCTCCCTCTCTCCCTCTCCCACCAGCCCCCACACACTCACACACAAACACGCAAAGCTTAAGACTCCGTATTGATAACACATCCAACCCCCAATGTTCCTATCGTTAATTTTTTGTTTGTTTTCCAAATAAGATTATGAAACTAACATTACAAATAAGCAAGCAACAATTACAAATAAGCAAACTAAACAATTACAACATTATCTATAAGAATGTAATAAATAATTCATGGTAGACATTGTTCCCAGAAAAATACCTGGGCAACTCCAAAGCTACAAATTCAAGGGCTAGAGTTATGTGCTATGAGTCCATCATGATTCCATAAGGTGCCAACAATATTTATTTATCCAGAATTCTAAGCACACTGTCAAGTCCAAGCTGACATGTCAGATGATGAGATTGAGTTTCTGGGAGAAACCCAGCAATCCTGGCTAATCTCACCTTACCTTGGAGAAAACTCCAACAATTGGAGAAACAAGGGTGTGTGGATACCAGCAGCCCCACTTGTCTGGGTGGGCTTAACCATGAGCTTAGAATTCTGAAAAAAATAAATATTAGGTGAACTTTGCCCGCTTTTCTCCTTGAACTGAAGAAGACAAAGTCAAGGACATAGCCACAGTTGAGCTGGAGTGGCACAGTTGTGAGAGTGTCAATATTATGTTTGCATCTCCAGCTTGTCTGCGGCTAAGCTCAGATTTGGAGGATGCCTGCCAAGTAGTCTGTGGTTCGAGATTCCAAACACAATAGGAGTAGATATCCTTAATTGATACTTAATAAGACTGCACTGGAGTAACTTATCAGTGTATAAAATACATAATGTACATTCATATGCTGTTTCTAAAATATTTACTGCCTCCATCAGATTTAACTAAAGAAATGCAGGTTGAAGGAATAAATGCCTACAGAAGAGGGAAGACTAAAACATGGATAAAGAAGATCCTGGGATGCCGTCAAAGCAATTCCCTGGTACTTTCCAGTCTCAAATGGACACCCTTATCAGCCACCCTCACTGTGAAGAAGTCTGCTTCCCTCTGCTGGAAGCATCCAACAGCTGCACTTGCTCCAGAAATTTCTTCTCAATCACATCACCAAGGATAGTAACAGCTAACATTTATTGAGTGCTTGCCCCATAAATCGATTTAGTACATGAAAGTGATAATAAAATGTCACTTTCCTCATGTGCATGACTAAATCTTGCTTATGACTCCTGCAGATGTGGCTTCAGTTCTGTCTGGGCTTCTCTTTGATCACAGCACATGTAATAACACACTCAAGCCAATGGAATAATATGGTTGGATATTTAAAAAGAACTTTGTTGGCCTCTGGCCTATCTCAAATATGTGTCCACATGTTCCACTTACTCTCAAAACTTGCAATCATATGCAGAATCTCTACTTTATCAAAGGAGAAATTCTTTCATTTTTCCTATAAATGTCATATCATTTTTCTTCTTCCCATACCAATGCTTCAGTAATTATTCCATACAGAAAAGCCTTCAGGGTCCTATGGACCAATCATATAATTTCTTAACCAATCATATAATTATTTCCTTATAATACCTCCTATAATAATTGAAACATTGTAGCCTGGCTCCTTTCATATCTCTTTGTATATATGTTTTATGTATAGATTAATTTTTCACACAGATTAGAAGCCAAGAGTAAAACATTTTTCCAAAACAAAATAATCTTTTGAAGCCATCAAAATCAATTCATCGAATTTCACATATATATGATATACTATAATATTTTATGGGCCAGATTAGGTAAATGTCATAATTTGAAACACAAGTTAATAGTTAATAAACATTCAGTGACCATGAACAGTTACTAAAGCTTCTGAATAAGTAACATATCATAATTATGGCTGGTAGTTATTTGGATGTCTTCCACTTGTCATCAGGAAATGATGTGTATCCTCAGGAAGATAATTAAAAGGAAATTGTAACACAATTTTCTAGAACAGTAATAAACACAGATAATGAATATCCAAGACAAATTGGTGCTTTGCAATTAATTTTGTTTTCCAAATAGAGACTGTGTGTGTCACTGAAAGTGGGTTCATTTTGGAGAGTGAAATTTCTAAGATGGAACCGATCTCTGGTGATTCACAGCAGATGGGAAAAACATGACCTTCTCAGTTTTAAGATTTTCAAAGATTAATATCACATGGGAAACAGTTGATTAAAAACACAACAGTTTCAAATTTGAGAGGCCCACTTAAGATAAATATGTGTGTGTTTGTATTCAGCCGTGTCCGACTCTTTGTGACTGTAGCCCACCAGACTCCTGTCGATGGAATTTTCCAGGCAAGAGTGCTGGAGTGGGTTCTCATTTCCTTCTCCAGAAATAAATATATACAATCTTAATAAAGCTGTTCTCCAACTTACAGAAAAGTTATGAGAATCATGTTTTGTCTCACTTGACTAATCCTTGGTCAGAACAAGCTTTACTATTTTCTGTAAGTAACAATGCCTATTGGTGACCTTTAACTTGACTTCATTATTTTCACATTGGAACATATCAAATTTCATAGTCTTCCAGGATTCAAAACAGACAAGGATTGAACGCTGGGAGATCAAAATTCAAAATCAAAAGATATCTAAAATTACTCTGACAGTCCCATACAGGAGGCATGTGTTCTCCCTGTGAGGTTTTCAGTTCTGCTATTATCTTAAGAAAGAAGTATTACAACTGTAATCAAAGCTTGATGTAAATAAGCATAGATCATTTACAGGCTTTATACTGGCATAACTTGGCTGTTAAAATTGGCCCATGTATGCTGATACAAATAATTCTTACAGAATCTAGGGTTAAATTCTCTGAAGGAAGTTCTTTTTATTTATGATGGTGATGGTGGTGGTTTAGTCACTAAGTCGTGTCCGATTCTTGTCACCCCATGGACTGTAGCTAGGCAGGCTCCTCTGCCCATGGCATTCTCTAGGCAAGAATACTGGATTGGGTTGACATTTCCTTCTCCAGTTTATGATGGTAGCATATTACTGTTTTTCTTCTGAGACAGTGAACTCAAGGACTATGATCTCCATATCTGGGAAATATTTTAGAATTTTTTTTCACTTTTGACAAATCTTTTAAAATTTTAATAAACTGGATTATAGCAATTAAGGATGGTTTTAAAACAGTTAATAGGAAATGGAGGTTTAATATATGTACTATAGATAATTAAAGAAAAATGTATTGGGTATCTCTATTTGAAAAAATACATAACCCTTTTTTTCAACTATTTAAAGTAAAAATAGAAACACTATGAGAGTTTACATTTCTCCACTAAGTCAGTATTATTTATTTTTAATCTCAAGCTTTATCTGACTATTCCATGAATTTAAATGATAAACCCCTTTACAAAAAGAAATTATATATTTAGTATATTATGCACATTATTAATGGCAAAGGAAAGTCTGTGTCCATAATTAAGTATCATTGTTAAAGTAAAAGAGCAAGCAGAAGACTCAAATTAATACACAGTGTCTCATTTTCCAATTTGAAGTATTTTTAATAGGCTGAGTTTAACTATGACTATAACCACATATGCCAGCTTATTTGGTAAAGACTACCACAAATTGTGGCTGAATGAAAACTGTATAATTGTATTCTCCTTCTATTTGAGAATTATTTGAATTTTGGCTAATATAACCACTTCTGAAACAATCTCAAATATTTGCTGCTTCGATTGTTCACTCCTCATACTCAATTAAGTGTGGGTTTCTTAAATATCCAGAAAACTTGACCCCTACTAAAATTTGACTGTATTTCTTATTTATGCATGTTGCATAAATGCAATACAAGTCTAATTGTTTTAGAAAATTAAGAAATATTTCAAAAATACAAAGATACCCATGGCAGATTCATGTCAATGTATGGCAAAACCAACACAATAATGTAAAGAAAATAAATAAATTAAATTTAAAAAATAAAATAGTTACATAAAATAAAAAAAATACAAAGAAGTTATACAATAAGTCTCCCTTATGATCAAGAGTTAATGTGTGCTTATATTTTGTCATTCTTTGCTTTAGATCACTTTTCTTTTTTTGGTTAAAGTAAGTAAAATTTTACCAGTGTGGTTAAAAGTCATACCTAATGCACCCCTTACTGTCAACCTCTCTGTAGAAAGACCTAATACCTTGAAGTCATGTGTAATCTACTGGTCTTTTTTTAAACTTCCTGTATATCAATACAGTTATGTCGCTCAGTCGTGAGCGACTCTTTGCGACCCCATGAAGCACAGCATACCAGGCTTCCCTGTCCATCACCAACTCCCGGAGTTTACCCAAACTCATGTCCATTGAGTCGGTGATGCCATTCAGCCATCTCATCCTCTGTCATCCCCTTCTCCTTCTGCCCCCAATCCTTCCCAGCATCAGGGGCTTTTCAAATGAGTCAGCTCTTCACATGAGGTGGCCAAAGTACTGGCGTTTCAGCTTCAACATCAGTCCTTCCAATGAACACCCAGGACTGATCTCCTTTAGGATGGACTAGTTGTATCTCCTTGCAGTCCAAGGGACTCTCAAGAGTCTTCTCCAACACTGCAGTTCAAAAACATCAATTCTTCGGTGCTCAGCTTTCCTCACCGTCCAACTCTCACATCCATAGCCTTAACTAGACGGACCTTTGTTGACAAAGTAATGTCTCTGCTTTTGGGTATTGTTTTTGCTTTGGCTCCATCCCTTCATTCTTTCTGGAGTTATTTCTCCACTCATCTCCAGTAGCATATTGGGCACCTACCGACCTGGGGAGTTCCTCTTTCAGTATCCTATCATTTCACCTTTTCATACTGTTCATGGGGTTCTCAAGGCAAGAAAACTGAAGTGGTTTGCCATTCCCTTCTCCAGCGGACCACATTCTGTCAGACCTCTCCCTTATATATGTTATGTGTATAACTGTGTTTATAATAGCTTGCAATATTAATTACATATTTTATACTTTAGCAATTCATATGAATAACACCTACTGTACATGTCACTTTTTTGCTTTCAATATTTCTATATTTCCAACTTGATAGATGAAGGCCACATATTACAAGTTTCATTATATTCTACTTAATGTAAGTGCCGTAATTTCTTTATTTCCTGAAAATGATTTCACAACATGATTTTGTTGTAACCTCTTATACATCCTTCAGTCTTATCTGCTTTACTTTCTCCATCTTGAGATAGTGTTAATTAAACTCTCTTTCTTGAAACAATTTTCCATATCCCACTAGCTCTTAGGTTTCACCAGTCCCTGCTGCTATAGCTTTCTCCTTAACTTCAAACCTACAACTGAACATCCTATCTAGCTATCCCACTGACAGCCCATGTTTATCTCACTGAAAACTGGATGTTCCTTGTCCAGTTTCGGCCCTTGTTTTGCGTTAACCTGTGTCATGAACCTTGACTCTTTCGTCATCCATACAACTGTTCCATCATGAAATCTGTGTAATTACTTCCTATGTAAAATTTTCTATATAAAATCACTTTTCCCACCTTTAGTCATCAAACTTTATCACCTATTTTCCACAATGAATTCTAAACAATCTTTCCAGATATCAATATACATTACCTTGCCTAACTTAAGTGTTTCCATATGACTCTTTGAATCAAATAATCAAATCTTAACATAACTCACCAGGCCTAGCATTTCAATTTCTTTCCATATCTCATATTCATATTGACACAATTCTTATTCTTCATTCAAAATATTTAAAGAGGTAGAAAATTGAAAGTGGTAACTAAGGATACTTCTCTTGATCTATTATTAAATATATTTACTGAGGCTTTGGCATTCTTTCACACATACAATAAAAAAAATCTTAAAATGAGATAACCAAATTGGATTTCATAATCATGTAAAATGATAGTGAAAGAAGATACTGAGAAATTTAAGTAAAGATAGCTTTTATTTTTAAATTATATTTTGTAAATTACAGAGTAAAAATCTTACTTAGAAACAAAATGGACACCAAACATAGTAGTTTCTTAAAACTTGTAAAGCATTACATGATTAATGTCTTTATAACTTGTATTAATATATAAAAATCCTGCTTATTAAGTAGGTTCTGTTTCATACCTAAGACAAACAGTGATTCTATATCACTAGAGAGAGAATCAGTGAATTCAGTTCAGTTGAGTCGCTCAGTTGTGTCCGACTCTTTGCGACCCCATGAACCGCAGCATGCCAGGCCTCTGTGTCCATCACCAAATCCCAGAGTCCACAGAAACCATGTCCATTGAGTCAGTGATGCCATCCAACGATCTCATCCTCTGTCATCCCCTTCTCCTCCTGCCCTAAATCTTTCCCAGCATCAGGGGCTTTTCAAATGAGTCAGCTCTTTGCATCAGGTAGCCAAAGTATTGGAGTTTCAGCTTCAGTATCAGTCCTTCCAATGAATACCCAGGACTGATCTCCTTTAGGATGGACTGGTTGGATCTCCTTGCAGTCCAAGGGACTCTGAAGAGTCTTCTCCAACACCATAGTTGAAAAGCATCAATTCTTCAGTGCTCAGCTTTCTTCACCATCCAACTCTTACATCCATACATGACCACTGGAAAAACCATAGCCAAGACTAGATGGACCTTTGCTGACAAAGTAATGTCTCTGCTTTTCAATATGCTGGCTAGGTTGGTCATGACTTTCCTTTCAAGGAGTAAGCGTCTTTTAATTTCATGGCTGAAATCACCATCTGCACTCATTCCGGAGCCCAAAAAATTAAAGTCAGCCACCGTTTCCACTGTTTCCCCATCTATATCCCATGAGGTGATGGGACCAGATGCCATGATCTTAGCTTTCTGAATGTTGAGCTTTAAGCCAAGTTTTTCACTCTCCTCTTTCACTTTCACAAAGTGGCTCTTTAGTTCTTCACTATCTGCCATAAGGGTGGTGTCATCTGCATATCTGAGCTTATTGATATTTCTCCCAGCAATCTTGATTCCAGCTTGTGCTTCCTCCAGCCCAGCATTTCTTATGATGTACTCAGTGTACAGCCTTGACATACTCCTTTTACTATTTGGAATCAGTCTGTTTTTCCATGTCCAGTTCTAACTGTTGCTTCCCGACCTGCATACAGGTTTACCAAGAGGCAGGTCAGGTGGTCTGGCATTCCCATCTCTTTATGAATTTTCCACAGTTTATTGTGATCCATATAGTCAAAGGCTTCAGCATAGTCAATAAAGCAGAAATAGATGTTTTTCTGGAACTCTCTTGCTTTTTTGGTAATCCAGTAGATGTTGGCAATTTGATTTCTGGTTCCTCTCCCTTTTCTAAAACCAGCTTGAACATTTGGCCTTGGAGTACAGAATGAAGCAAGGCAAATGCTTTTAGAGTTTTGCCAAGAGAACACACTGGTCATAGCAAACATCCTCTTCCAACAACACAAGACTCGACACATGGACATCACCAGATGGTCACACCAAAATCAGATTGATTATATTCTTTGCAGCCAAAGATGGAGAAGCTCTATACAGTCAGCAAAAACAAGACTGGAGCTGACTGTGGCTCAGATTATGAACTCCTTACTGCCAAATTCAGACCTAAATTGAAGAAAGTAGGGAAAGCCACTAGGCCATTCAGGTATGACCTAAATCAAATCCCTTATAATTATACAGTGGAAGTGAGAAATAGATTTAAGGGTCTAGATCTGATAGAATGCCTCATGAACTATGGACAGAGGTTTGTGACATTGTACAGGAGACAGGGATTAAGACCATCCCCAAGAAAAGAGAAATGCAAAAAAGCAAAATGGCTGTCTGAGGAGGCCTTACAAATAGCTGTAAAATGAAGAGAAGCAAAAATCAAAGGAGGAGAGATAAGAAAGCCTTCCTCAGTGATCAGTGCAAAGAAATAGAGGAAAACAACAGTATGGAAAAGACTAGAGATCTCTTCAAGAAAATTAGAGATACCAAGAAAACATTTCATGCAAAGATGGGCTTGGTAAAGGACAGAAATGGGGACCTAACAAAGCAGAAGATATTAAGAAGAGGTGGCAAGAATACACAGAAGAACTGTACAAAAAAGATCTTCACAACTCAGATAATCACGATGGTGTGATCACTCACCTAGAGCCAGACATCCTGGAATGTGAAGTCAAGTGGGCCTTAGAAAGCATCACTACAAACAAAGCTAATGGAGGTGATGGAATTCCAGTTGAGTTATTTCAAATCCTAAAAGATGATGCTGTGAAAGTGCTGCACTCAATATGCCAGCAAATTTGGAAAACTCAGCAATGGCCACAGGACTGGAAAAGGTCAGTTTTCATTCCTACCCCAAAGAAAGGCAATGCCAAAGAATGCTCCAACTACCTCACAATTGCATTCATCTCACACACTAGTAAAGTAATGCTCAAAATTAAATATCAAGGTGAAAGAAAAATACTAAAATGATAAGGAATATGAAATAATGATAAAATATGAAAGTATCACAAGAGAGGGTTTTAAAACACTTGGGGGGGATATAAAGGCTGATCAATTTGACTATATTTAAATTTAAAATTGCCCCAAATTCAACTGTTCTATAAACAATTATATATAAGATATTAAGCACAACAGATATAGTTTTGGCATCATTTAAATGACATTGCTCATTAGATGTTAAGCAGCATGAAATTTTACTTAACTTAGCGGAATTTAAAATAAATCACAATTTTCTGAAATATGATCAGAACAGTGCCTTGTCATAGCAGATAGTAAATATTTTTTAAGTGAATGAATATTTCAGAATGCCTGAAACAGTTCATTTAATAGCAAAAAATAATGAATTTTAAAAGTTATAACTTAAAATATAGATAATATTATCATTTTATTTTTTGTTTTTTTCCTTTTCCTTTTACTAATATTAATTCTAAATTATATTACTTTTTGGAGCTTACATTTTATACCAAATTTGTACGTGGCATATTTTTTATTAAAAACTAAGATATCTAAGTTTTACATTAAAGAACTCTAGCTATTTTCAATTCCAGTGATAATTTCTGGCACTGGTTATAATAAAAAATATTAATAAAAGAGATTCTGGTGATATTAGAGTAATGAATTATATTATGATTTTTAAAAAGCAGTGGAATAAATCTGATGATACAATTGAAAATTTTTGAGGACACAAAGCATACAAAAATGAAAAATGTGTGAATAAAATAAACAACAATGTTATTACTCATTGCTGCTGAGTTTTCTAATAATGCTAAGCTAGATACCAAGTAACGAAACTTTACCTTTTTGGGAATCTAATAACTCTTACTGATCTAAAGCATAGATTTTTAAATGATCTCCATCATTTTTTATTGGCATGATGAATTATGAAATAACTTTATTATAATGAAAGTTATTCTACCTCATTAGCATTTCTATCTCAAAGATAAAATTAAATATCTGCTTCTAGTATAGAGACATGGATGGATTTATCGATCCTCTGCTTTTCAAATTAGTGAAGTTTTCTCTAAGTTAAATTTGTTGCTATATTTTTCATTTACTTTCTTAATTTTTTATTTTTAAAGAGAAACTGTGAATACAACATTGTTAAAATGTTTGTGCATTACTAAATTTTATAAAATAAAATAAGAATTGACTTGATAAGGATGCATTCTTTCTTGTTCCTGTTTTATGGGCTGGAAAATGTTAGATATCCCTCCAGAAATTATATATGCCTCATAAAATATTTGATTTTAAAACGCTATAGTTTAAAAACTTGAATGACTTTGATTCCGCCAGTTCCATTCTTCTTTCTCAAGATTGCTTTGGCTATATGAGGTTTTTTGTATTTCCATACAAATTGAGAAATTATTTGTTCTACCTGACTTTAGGCTATACTACAAATCCACAGTCATTAAGACAGTTTGGTACTGGCACAAAGACAGAAATATAGATCAATGGAACAGAATAGAAAGCCCAGAGATAAATACACGCATCTATGGACACCTTATATTTGACAAAGGAGGCAAGAATATACAATGGAGAAAAGACAACCTCTTTAACAAGTGGTGCTGGGAAAACTGGACAGCCACTTGTAAAAGAATGAAACTACATCATTTTCTAACACCATACACAAAGATAAACTCAAAATGGATCAAAGATCTAAGCATAAGACCAGAAACTATAAAACTCCTAGAGGATAACATAGGCAAAACTCTCTCTGCCATAACCCAAAGCGGGATACTCCATGACCCACCTCCCAGAATATTGGAAATAAAAACACAAATAAACAAATGGGACCTAATTAAAATTAAAAGCTTTTGCACAACAAAGGAAACTATAAGCAAGGTGAAAAGACAGCCTTCAGAATGGGAGAAAATAATAGCCAATGAAGCAACGGACAAACAATTAATCTCAAAAATATACAAGCAACTCCTGCAGCTCCATTCTAGAAAAATAAACAACCCAATCAAAAAGTGGGCCAAAGAACTTAACAGACATTTCTCCAAAGAAGATATAAAAATGGCTAACAAACACATGAAAAGATGTTCAACATCACTCATTATCAGAGAAATGCAAATCAAAACCACAATGAGATATCACTTTACACCAGTCAGAATGGCTGCCATCCAAAAGTCTACAAGCAATAAATGCTGGAGAGGATGTGGAGAAAAGGGAACCCTCTTACACTGTTGGTGGGAATGCAAACTAGTACAGCCACTATGGAAAACAGTGTGGAGGTTCCTTAAAAAGCTGCAAATAGACCTGCCATATGACCCAGCAATCCCACTGCTGGGCATATACCCCGAGGAAACCAGAATTGAAAGAGCCACGTGTACCCCAACGTTCATCGCTGCATTGTTTACAATAGCCAGGACATGGAAGCAACCTAGATGCCCATCAACTGACGAATGGATAAGAAAGCTGTGGTACATATACACAATGGAATATTACTCAGCATTAAAAAAAAATTCATTTGAAGCAATTCTACTCAGATGGACGAAACTGGAGCCCATTATCCAGAGTGAAGTAAGCCAGAAGCAAAAACAACAATACAGTATATTAACGCATATATATGGAATTTAGAAAGACGGTAAGGAGAACCCAACATGCGAGACAGCAAGAGGAACGCAGATGTATAGAATAGACTCGTGGACTTTGTGGATGAGGGTAAGGGTGGGATGATATGGGAGAAGGGCATTGAAGCATGTTAATTGTCATGTGTCTAATCAATCGCCAGCCCAGGATTGATGCTCGGGGCTGGTGAGATTTCCCGGGGGGGTGGGGGGGGAGGGAAGAGGGAGGGGGGTTCTGGAGGGGAAACATATGTAAACCCATGGTGATATCATGACATTGTATGGCAAAAACAATTTTAAAAAAAAGAAAAAGAAAAAATAAATAAATAAATAAAATAATCAGCACCTAAAAAAATAAATAAAATAAAAACTTGAATGACTTTGAAAACTTTGTTTAAACATGGTAACAATTTCTTTGTTGGAAAACAGTCTCTTCTAAATTAATGCTGAATTCTTTAAATGTATAGCTGTTCCTAAATTGTATCAGGGCTTCCCAGGTGGTGCTAGTGGTAAAGAACCTGCCTGTCAGTGCAGGAGACACTAGCGACTAGGGTTCAATCCCTGGCTCAGGAAGATGCCCTGTAGGAGGGCATGGAAATCCACCCCAGTGTTCTTGCCTGGAGAACCCCATGGTCAGAGGAGACTGGAAGGCTACAATCCATAGAGCCACAAAGAGTTGGACATGACTGAAGTGACTTAGCATGCATGCAGATTTTATCAGAACTGGATTTTTGGGAAAACTAAGAAATGCCTCTATAGATTTATTTTCATTTTTCAAAAAAATGCAAACTTTAAGTCACAAAGCATATCATGTTAAAATGTTCAACTATCAAAAAATATGGATGCAAATTCATCTGAGCTGGCATTCAAATCATATTAGCAACAACACTGATTCCTGTTATTGCTTTAGTTATCATTTTACTGGCCTAAAAAACTATTCATTAATTTGTCAAAACTTGTGGAGTCAAAACATCAAATAACTTTAAATCTTTTTAAATAGGCAGATTCTTTACCATCTGAACCACCAGGGGAAGCCAGAATAAACCTTAATGGTCAAAATCAGTTTTGAGTGATGCTTATTTTTCCCTTAATTATTCACTCAATAGCCATTAAGTTAATAAAAGAAAAATTACTTACTAAATGCAATTTCTCTGATCTCTTTTAGCAAACACTTACAAAGAGAATATGGCTGAAGCTTTCAGTGTATGAACTGATTAAGTCAGTGTCTTGGCTTCCTCTATTAAAGAGGCTTAAGCTTCTTTTATAAAAGCCATGTTTTATCTCATGAAAGATGAGTCAGATAAACTTTCTGAAGTTGATAGTATCAGAAACCTCACATAGAGAAGCCAAAACATTGAAGGAAATCAAAAAACATCAGTTCAACAGTATTTATCTAAGACATATAAGAATATTTTAAAATCATAAATCACAGATTAAACCAGGATGACACTTTGCCAATTACCTCATAATTTCAAGTGTCTCTAAGCAGAAGAACCAGCTTTTATTTGAAATCTCAATCTATAAAGTAATTACACATTCTGGAGCCAAACTGTGTCAGCCCATTTCATCCTTCACCCCTCCCCAAAGAACTGCCAAATTCTATGGCTTTCATGAATGCAGTTTGAAGACCATAGAACTCCATCATTTTATGAAGACATTAAAGGCACAGAATTAAATTATAGTAGGCTTAAGACTTGAACACCATCCTAAAACTTCATTCTCATTGTTTCCTGTTGTGAGACTGCCTCGGCTCAAGGAAGCAGTACATACAATATAAATGGCTATAAGTATGGGCTTCAGAGGGGCTTCCCAATGGCTCAGCAGTAAAGAATCCACCTGCAATCCAGAAGCTGCAGGAGGCACGGGTTCTATCCATGAGTCAGGAAGATCCTCTGGAGGAGAGCATAGCAACCCACTCCAGTATTCTTGCCTGGAGAATTTCATGATAGGCTAAATCCATAGGGTTGCAAAGAGTCAGACATGACTGAAGTGACTTAGCAGGCACTCATGTATGTGCTTCAGAAGTGAACAAATCTTAGTCTTAGTTCTACAACTAATATTGCTAAAAGCCAGTTCTTAAACACTCTAAGTTTTATCTTCTCCATTTTGATAAGAATTAAATGAAATGGCTTATATGAAAGACTCACACAGTAATCCTACATACCAAGTACTCAATAAATATTATCTCTTACAACCATTAATTAAAATTTTAACACACTGTACATAGGTGCTCATAATTTTAAAAGTTACACAAATCTTTAAACAATTTAAAGGAAAGGAATAGGCCAGTGTATTATAAAAACTAAATCAAAATGAAATGACTTTCTTACTCAAAAAAAAAAAAAAATTTAAGGTAAGGAAGGCTTCCTAGGCTGCACAATGGTAAGAGATCTGCCTGCAAGTGCAGAAGATGCAAGAGGAGCAAGTTCAATCCCTGGGTCAGTAAGATCTCTGGGAGTAGGAAATAGTGATCCACTCCAATATTTCTGCCTGCAAAACTCCAGGGACTGAGAAGCTTGGAGGGCTACAGTCCATGGGGGTTGCAAAGAGTTGAACATGTTTGAAGTGACTGAGCAAGCACCCATGCTTGTAGAACACAGAGCAAAAGAAGAGAACTAGAATTTACAAGTATTTAAATAAATCAGGGTTCTTGGTAATTTAAATGCAAAAAACACATCTTGGTCAGATCTAGGGCTCTCACCCTCTGGTATTGCTGTAAGTCTTATCCAACTTCACCAAAGTTCATTTATAACCTTCATTTTATGTGTTATAGCCATTCTGCCTTATCTCTCCTTATAGTTATCAGTGATCAAGAGAGGGAGAAATGTCTACCTGATGTGGTTCTATTTCAGGGACAAGGCTGTTCTTTTGGCTGAAGCCTTCTTGACCCATTGCTCAAATGGTAACCCTGGCCTAAGGATAGCATATACAATGGTGTTGACAATTCTGCAAGCGGGGGCGGTGGGGGGCTCATTTTGGTAAAAAGTGATCCTGAAAAGGAGACCAGGGAGGCCTGGCATCTCAGAGTCAATGTTTTCTCAGTTCCTTTATCCAGATCCGAGTGTGATAGACATATCCTGCTATATATCAAAGCAATTCTCCTACATGAAGGAGCCTCAGAAAGCACAAATTTCAGAGAGGACTAAATCACTACAAAATTCGCAAACACTGCTATTTTCCAGGGTGTAAAATAAATTCAGGAGAGCTAAAGAATAATGTTAGGTATCTGCTCCCTCACAAACCCTAATGCACTGTTCAGCTCATTTTCTCTCTAGTTCAACACCATAATTAGCAAATTGATTTGGTTTTGTTTTACTTTTGTGGTTACAAATGTTTAATGTTCCACAGCCTTTTCGTACCAATGGGCTTTGGAGGGGACCCTACATTTGAGGGGCCCTAGAGTTGAGTGATTCCAGCCAAAGCCCATTCAGGTAAATGAAGGGTCCTCATCACAAACCTGTCCCCTACCCATCTCCCATATCTAAGAAGTGCCTGCCGCAAATGCTGTGATGGGATCTTCTCACTCTTACAGAATCAAAAGCCCTTGGAACCATCTTACTAAAGCACTTCCAGCATCAGACTGCTCATATACCTACATATCCATGTATAAAAATGGACAGATACAGATGTAGGGAAATATAAGGAAGGAATAATTATGATTGAATATTGTTTATTGAGAAGAGATCATTGATCATTAGCCTGAGTTTTGATAACTTAGCATGGTTCACTTCAGTTCAGTTCAGTAGCTCAGTCATGTCCAACTCTTTGCGACCCCATAAACCACAGCACGCCAGGTCTCCCTGTCCATCACCAACTCCTGGAGTCCACCCAAACCCATGTCCATTGAGTCGGTGATACCATCTAGCCATCTCATCCCCTGTCGTTCCCTTCTCCTCCTGCCCTCAATCCCTCCCAACATCAGGGGCTTTTCAAATGAGTCAACTCTTCGCATCAGGTGGCCCAAGTATTGGCGTTTCAGCTTCAGCATCAGCCCTTCCAATGAATATTCAGGACTGATTTTCTTTAGGATGGATTGGTTGGATCTCCTGGAAGGCCAAGGGTCTCTCAAGAGTCTTCTCCAACACCACAGCTCAAAAGCATCAATTCTGCACTCAGCTTTCTTTATAGTCCAACTCTCACATCCATACATGACCACTGGAAAAACCATAGCTTTTACTAAAAGGACCTTTGTTGACAAAGTAATGTCAGCTTTTCAATATGCTGTCCAGTTTGGTCATAACTTTCCTCCAAGGAGTAAGTGTCTTTTAATTTCATGGCTGAAGTCACCATCTGCACTAATTTTGGAGTCCAGAAAAGTAAAGTCAGCCACTGTTTCCCCATCTATTTGCCATGAAATGATGGGACCAGATGCCATGATCTTAGTTTCCTGAATTTTGAGCTTTAAGCCAATTTTTTCACTCTCCTCTTGCACTTTCATCAAGAAGCTATTTAGTTCTTCTTCGCTTTCTGCCATAAGAGTGGTGTCATCTGCGTGTATGAGTTTATTAATATTTCTCCCAGCAATTCTGATTCCAGCTTGTGCTTCCTCTAGCCCAGCATTTCTCATGATGTACTCTGCATAGAAGTTAAATAAGCAGGGTAACAATATACAGCCTTGATGTACTTCTTTTCCCATTTGGAACCAGTCTGTTGTTCCATGTCCTTTTCTGTTGCTTCCTGACCTGCATACAGATTTCATCAAGAAAATGATGAAATTATCATGCAAATTATCATGCAAATAAAATAAAATAATTATTTTATTTGTCAGAAAGCAACAAAAATTGTTAACTATTTCAGAAAATCATAACATAAACTGTAATGCTGCCCAGGGTATTTGAATCATTAATAACAAACAACAGAAAACCTGTGCATGTTTCACTTCTGGTATACTGGTATATCTGTATACTTCTCTACATTTTCTACTGAAGTCTTGCTAAGACACTTAAATATTGAAATATTTATTACTTTATTAAAAACTAATAAAATTATTATAAATTAATCTTACTGATTAGGTGGTTCTAAAGACATGATTTGTATAATATTGGTACATAAAATATTGGACTAAAATAATTGGTGCTTTATGAAATTATGTAGGTGGATTGTATTATCTATCTTGAAATAAAATTCAAGATAGTAAAAGGGAGTGATATTTGCTATTATAAAAGAATCTGATAAAGCTGAGAACTATTTTTCCAAAGCAAACCAGATACAAATACTGCTAAACAAACCCAATTGTAGAAGTGATAAAAGTTTTGTATTAGTTTTCTAAGGTTGCTGTAAAAAAAGTATCATAAACTAGTACTTACACAAAAGAAATTTATTATCACACTTCTGAAGGTTAGAAGTCCTATTTCTATTCCCCTAGAAAACCCAGACTAACACAGAAGGCTAGGCAGCGAGAATTGAGTCAATGTTACACCACAAGAACCATGTGGTTAAGGCACTACTTTATGAAGCCTGAGCCTTAGATGCGTACTTCCTGACCCACTGCTGACACCGTATCAGCATTGACGTATGCCATCTGCATCCCTGTGTTGTGACTCTGCCGTGGCCACAGTGAGCAATCCTCAGCTGTCATGACATCTTGATTTTATTCACTCCAAATGCAAAGTCTCATGGGGAAGCATCCAGTTAACCAGTACCAGCAGGTGGGGAGAGGAAATGCCTAACCCCCTTTGCTGTTGGGGGGAAAGTCAGGCTCAGCATGCCACCAAAGACTGTACACAGGATAGTCCCTCAGATTATCAGGGAATTCAAGTAGTCGGGAAAATAAATGCCAATGTCAACTACTATGACATTCAGAGCATCTGGTTAAGTTTTTTCATGCTTGTTCTATATGCATATATATGGGGCTTCACTGGTAGCTCAGATGCTGGAGACACAGATTCAATGCCTGGGTCAGAAAGGTCCCCTGGAGAAAGGAATGGTAACCCATTCCAAGCCACACACACAGAATGTTTCAAATATGTGTTTAAAATATCTAGGTCACCAAGAAGCATCTGAAAGAATTCTTACACCAGCCTTGCTAAAAATAACATTTTAAGAAGTAAAATTTGTCTGTCTCTGCTTCCCTTGTCTATTTTGACTAGTTATATTCTACCTGGAAGACCATATATATTCTAAGGATGTCATCATGAGTTTTATTTCCTACTAATTGAACTATATTGTGACTCTAGCATAAGCCCCTTTTCCTATTCTTTTGGAAACACTAACAATGAGAATTTTTTCCAATACTCAAGAGAAATCAGTTATGAACAAGTTTAAAAGAGAAAATCAAGTAACCAAAGTCCTAGCAAAAATAATCAGTGTCACCAGTGGATAATATTGAAAGTTGTTATTTATAGGAAGTTGAACATTACAACAAAATGAAAATTCCAAAATGTAATTACAAATTACAACTGGGAAAATTCCAAGATTTAAAATAGTTTCCTCTGTAAATGTCATAATAAACAAGACAGGAAAAGTCAGATGTTTTTCATTCTCACACTTCTTTCATATTATTAAGAGAAAAGTGACCTTCTCTATTGCTAAATTCAGGAAGTTATCTATTTGTAATAATATCAACGTGCCAAAAATGTTAAGAACTGAAGACAGAATTTAGTGAAAAGTCAAGAAATACACCCTTCAAAATAATATGTTCTACATATTAGCTTAAAATAGTTTATACTGTTATCTTTTAATACCTCCAAAGATAAAAACAAAGGAGAGATTTCCTTCTTCTCTATGAACAAATAATTATGGAGCATTCTCTATGTGCCAGGAGCCATGGGCAATGTCTGCATCCATGCTATTTCATGTAATCAGCATAAGCCTATGATCCAAGTATTGCAACTGATTAATTTTCTTCTAATCTAGTGTCATAGTCTCCATCTCCTTCCTCCCCCACGAAATTTATGTGTTGAAGAAAGAGGAGTGTGACCCTTGAAATTTCACATAGTCTGCATTTCCTTGACTCCCTTGGTTTTTATTTTCTTTATTTTTACGAGACTACTTAAAAGGTAATGTAATCGTCTTTCACCCTGAGACACATAATATGTGGTTTTCTCTCTTTCTGTGATGTTAACAGCCATTCATACATATTTGATTTTCCTTGTGCCAGTTTTCAAAGTAATGGATTAGTCTATTAGTCAATTAGACCACTGACATGGTCTAATTGTGAGCTATTTGTTAATATTTTAGTACCATTATAAACCCACAGATCTAAACATATTTGAAGTGATGCAACCTTTTGTAGTTATTATCTTTTTGATGATTTGTCTGATTTTTAGCCAGTGAGAGCCTCTTCATATGAGCATTTTGAGCAGTCCCTTACTATTTGGTGTGACGTATTACCATCTCATCTTGCACGTGTCCTGCCCAGGCCGAAAATCAGCACTTTCTCCAAAGGAATGCTGGTTCCCCTTATTGAGATACTATACTTTGGCTCAACATCGGCACTTGATGGCATTGCTTTTTATGAATTGCAAAACAGCCAAAGTTTCTTTGACCAAGAATATGACAAAGTGGAAAACGTTTGCTTGTCATCAAAACTGTTGGATTATCAATCAAAGCTATTTTCAGATGATTTTCTTGTTAGTTTGTTAGACAATACAAGACTAAGTAAGGAATGCAATAAAAAATCTCAGCAGCACTGTCAGCCAAGAAAGTGACCAACTCCCATAAAAAAAGTCTTTTGTTCCTTTATATTTTATATCAGCTTCTAAATGTATATAAAAACAGGTATTTGAAAGCTTTGGAATAATTACACACCTGTTTTCAAGTACTATTACCTGCTGTATCTACATAGTGATTTACTGGCATTCTGCCTGCCACTCCAGCGCTTTTTGTCACAGGGCTTTGCTGCCTACTGATGGCAAAAGAGATTTGCTTCAAATACACTCTGCACTGGATGAGAAGTCAATCATATAGCAGAAAAGCCTCCTTTTTCTCAAGAAATAAAGCTTTTACATTGGAACGTCTCTTTTCAGATCTAGCAAGAGGCACTACTTCACACTTGATGTGTCAACTACTTTGGTAGCAACACTGCCACATGGAGTATTCTATTGCTAATGTGGGATACATTTCTAAAATCTGTATGCAATTAAAATACTTCAGATTTGTTTTAAAAAAGAAGAGTTGGAATCTGAGGAGTGAAGCAATTAGAAAATTATGTTTTTGAAAACTTTAACAAAAATTAAACAATGACCATAGCACACTAAATAAAGAAATCATCAACATGTCCTAAAGTAGCCACTTCAATTCCTTTGAGGAATAGATGAGTTATAAATAAATAAGCAAATAATAAAACATTTACTTTATAATAATGGAGTTCTTATTTATTGAACACTTACATTTTTCCATTTTTCATGATATTTTTATAGTATTTCTTGCTTTGTTGCTGATTAAGATGCTGAAAATTAATCAGAAATATTAAGAAGCATAGAATTATTTGTACGTATGAGAGAAAGTCAAGAGAGTGAAGTTGGGAAAGAGAGATACAGAGAAATCTGCCCACATTCTCAATGTTTTCCTAATACAATGACAGGAGATTTTTTACCTAACTCCAGCATTCAACCATCATCTCTAGAGGTAAATAATAATTGGAGTGCTTCAAAAAGCAAAAACTCTGAGCCATCTTCATGGAAGCCAATCAGATAGACATTATTACATACAGACTTTCAAAATTGCATTTCCATTAAAGACATCACCCACAAGGACTTCATACCGACATACTCCAAGCACTTGGGAACTTTGGCCTGACTGTCACTGGCCTGACTGTCACTCTCTCCTACCCATTGTCCTGCTTCTCTCCTAATAGCTATATGAGTGCAGTTTTAAGGATCATGTTCATATGCTTTTCAGCATCTGTTATTCTTTCAAGACTGTATCACTGGAAAATCCTGTAATTTTACTCATTCTTCAGCTTTGCTGTTTTTTTTAATTCCTGGTTCTATTTTTCTCTTTTGATCGCAACTAATGAGTCATGCCTGTAAACTTGTTTGCTCTCCAATAAATATTTTCATAGTTGAGTAAAAGATACACAGAAGGGAAATTAGAACATACTACAGTAAACCTGAAAAGTGAAGTCACTCAGTAGTGTCCAACTCTTTGCCACCCCATGGACTGTAGCCTGCCAGTCTCCTCATCCATGAGATTTTCCAGGCAAGAATATTGGAGTGGTTGCCATTTCCTTCTCCAGTAAACCTGAAAAGCTAAGTAAAATTCACTGTTTATAAGAAGTATTATTGTAATTAAACACCAAGTTTTCTTATGGTTCAGAGTACATAGGACATCAAGATTCTTAATGAGAAGCCAGGAATTCTGACTCCTAATTAAATGCTTTTTACTGCCACCATTCTGTCTGTCTTAAGGTTCTAAAAGATTTAAATAGATGTCTCCTAAACTTTTCACTCTTAATGACATAGATGTCTCTAAATGTTTAAAAAAAAATAAGGGCAATAAGTTGGGAGAGATTAATATAGTCAACTTGCTACATTGTCAGGTTTTGTTAACTTTAATTGCATAACACAATCAAATTTCTTGTTATTGTCACAAGTAATTTTTTTCTTTTAATAATAATGTATTTTCCTTTATTTTGTCACATGAGGTTTTTGTTCCATGACCTGAAAATTATTGTTATACATATGGAAGGCATTACTAGATTTCTGAAATGCAAATAAAAAATGAACGTTGTGAAGTCAAGATATTCTTGTCTTCACAAGTTTCATAACACTTCTTAAATATTTCTTCAAGCTTTTCTCTAACTTAGTAGGAAAACAAATTCTCTTTGACCTACCCTACTTTCAGGTCATATTCTTTGCCTCATTTTCAAAGTGAAAGAAAGTGTTAATTGCTCAGTCCTGTCGGACTCTTTGTGATCCCATGGACTGTAGCCCACCAGTCTATAGAATTCTCTGTCTATGGAATTCTCCAGGCAAGAATATTAGAGTGGAATGCCATTTCCTTCTCCAGGGGATCTTCCTTACCCAGGGATCGAACCCAGGTCTCCTGCACTGAAGACAGATTCTTTACCAACTGAGCCACCAGCGAAGCCTCCCTCACTTCAATATCATGTAATTAGACAGTATTATGATATATAGTGTTATAATTTTTTTCCTGAGTCCAGCTAATATTTGGTTCCCTTTGAGATTTTGTAGTTATGTTTCAAAGGTAATAGTCATAATCATAATATAGTTTGAACCAGTATTTAAAAAAACCACTTTCTTGTTTTTTTGAAACTTGGTGAACGCTTATCCTCTACAGAGTCGCTTATAAATGAGAATTTACTTAAAAACAAAAAGGAATAACTTATCTTAGTCTGAATTGTATTATCAATATTTTAGTAAATAATTTATAAATTGAAGGTTGATTTGATGAACTGGAATAAATTTTGAATTATAGTTCATCAACATTGATGAAATTGTAATTCTCAATTTAATTTCTACCTTACAATGCTTTGATTTACTGAGACATGTGAGTTCAACTTTCAGAGATGAAGAGTGAGGACAGGGATGTGGGCTTACATGGCTGATTTCATAAGTTCACCATATGTACTTCATAAGAACATTGCAATGTTTGAGTGATAATAGTCCTTTTTAAATGCAAGGACTTAAATGAATGAGTTCAACTTATTTTGGATTGCTTTAGAGAGTTAAACTAGGATTTAGTTCTAATCACATAGGCTAAGGATGTAAGTGGGCTTGAGGAGACAAAAGAAAATTCAGTGTGACAGGATAGATCTAGATAGGGTTGGAGAAAATTAGCAAAACACTAAATGTTAGTGTGTTGAAATGCTGGTTGAGATTGAAATTGGGTCAGTGAAAACTGAAAAAGCAAAAAAGTAGGAATGAGGGACAAATTCAGAAAGAGGTGGGAGGAAGACAATAAGGAAATACATTAGCTCAAGATGTTGAAAACAATCAATGTGGCAATGAGTGACCTAGACAGACTCTAACTGAGGCTGGAGCGGCTACCTGCTGTGGGATGAACATGCATTTTTGGTTGAAAGAAGAATAAGCAGATAAAACAGTATTGCATCTTCATTATTTTCACAATGTTTCACTGTTTGACTTATTCTGTTTTAACTGCATGTTCACACTGCTTCCTTGAAGATTTTTTTAGTCACAGGTTTAACTCTCAACAGTACATAATTTCTAAACATTTTTTAAAGGGACCATAATTGAAGAACATGTCCAAGGAGGGCTATTTTGTCTATACAATGATCTGCTCCACACCTATGTCCTACATGGTTCAGCCAAGCTTTTGTGCCAACTTTTAAGATAAGATATCAAAATTGAACTGTTTCTTTCAAGTCCAGCCTAAGATCCAAATTTCCCACTACATCCTCAACTTTCCAGTGTTGGGAAGAAAAGAGCAAAAGATGAACAATTTCATCTGCTCAGCCTCTGTACCCTGCTTCTTAAACTCTAGAACCCTCCATTTGTCTCAAGATAGAACTAGCTGTTTTCCACCTTTTCATTTGTTCACAGGTAACATTTTGGAGAGACCATGGAATACCTTTAAAATATATAAAAATTAACTCTCCTATATATTAAAATATACTCTATTTTAAAAGGATACCACCCTTATGGCAGAAAACGAAGAAGAACTAAAGAGCCTCTTGATGAAAGTGAAAGAGGAGAGTGAAAAAGCTGCCTTAAAGCTCAACATTCAGAAAACTAAGATTATGGCATCTTGTCCCATCATTTCATGGCAAATAGATGGGGAAACAATGGAAACAGTGAGAGACTTTATTTTGGGGGGGCTCCAAAATCACGGCAGATCGTGACTGCAGCCATGAAATTAAAAGACATTTGCTCCTTGGAAGAAAAGCTATGACCAACCTAGACAGCATATTAAAAAGCAGAGATGTTATTTTTCCAACAAAGGTCCGTCTCCTCAAAACTTTGGTTTTTCCAGTATCACCTATGGATGTGCTAATTGGACTATAAAGAAAGCTGAGCATCAAAGAATTGATGCTTTTGAACTGTGATGTTGGAAAAGACTCTGAGGAAAGACTGACGGTGGGAGGAGAAGGAGATGACAGAGGATGAGATGGTTGAATGGCATCGCTGACACAATGGGCATGAGTTTGAGCAAGTTCCAGAAATTGATGATGGACAGGGAAGCCTGGTGTGCTAAGGTCCATGTGGCTGCAAAGAGTAAGGAACGACTCAGTGACTGAACTGACTGACTGACTGATATTAAAAGATGAACCACCAAACCTATCATCCCATCTCCCCCCAAATTGATATTTTTTATCAATCAATCAAGATTGTTAATTCTAGATTTAGTTCCATCTCTCACAAAATAGAATATAACTTAAGATAGACAGCATTCATTTTTGTTTTTTGCTCTAATGATTTTTTGCTCTCATAAGCTTTTAGCCTTTCATTTTAAAAATACACAATGCCATCACCCTAGTTTTGATGTGAGAAAAAAATCTGATGTTGTTATAAATGATAATAAATCTGCCAAGTATCACTTTTAGGTGTTTTCTTATTGAGGTTATTTCTGCCTGTCTCATGGGTATATTTTCATTGCAACCTAAGTGCCATGAACATTTTTGTTTTTTGTTAAAATATTTTTAAATATCTATATGACTATAAAGAGCAACCATGATTTTTACCCTTTGAAAATAAATTTTGTAAAAAATACAGTTGTTTAGTTGAAAGTTATATTTTTCTCACTTATAAAGGCAAACCTCACCTATGTCTAATTTTTAAGCAACCATTCTTAATGCATATTGACAATTCTTAGTTTGAGAAATAGGTAGTCTCAGTTGAGCATTGTTCTCTATAAAAGCATAATGTCTTCAAACACATTTACCAAACTTTCCTGGCTATCACCTGTCATCTCTCTGGGGAGTCAGAAAAATTCTCAGAAAGGTAAAGATGATATTCTTTTTTTTTTTAGTCCCTCATTCATTTATTTAATCACCTCTTCGCTTTTCTTAAATTAATTTCTTTTAATTGGAAGCTAATTACTTTAAAATATTGTGGTGATTTTTTGCCATCCATTGACATTCTAACATTGGTTTTTGTGGACTTCCAATAAGAGTTTAATTTTTCTTTGAGGACCTTCTCTGTTTCAAAAACAGAAGTTATAGATTAAATATTTTAAAGTGTATGTGTGCACACGCATGTGTATTTTAGAACAAAGTATGTCACCATGAGTTTGAGAAAACTCAGATAGTGAAGGAAGGGAAGCCTGGCATGCTGCAGTCTATGGGGTCACAAGGAGTTGGACACGACTGAGCGACAAACGACAATGTCATCATGGGAAAGAAAAAGACAAAAAAGGCAAAGACAGAGGATATTGAAGTGGATAAATGGTCTCAAAGCAGGAGGAGACAGCTAGAGGTTCTCTTCTCAGTGGCGCTAACCAAATATATTTTTAAAATATTGCAAGTACTCTCCAAAATGCTACCTATGGATAAATGAAAAGGTTGAAAAACAGCTCATTTCATCCTGAGATAAATTGAGGGTGCTAGAGTCTAAGAAGCAGCGTACAGTTCAAGGTGCTGGTCTGACAGCCCTGCACTTAGTCCTCATACCAACCGTGTGAGGCTGTTTCTTTTTATGCACATTTTTAGGGGAGAGAACAATACACAGAGCTGAAAATCAACTTGCCTATGTTCCCAGGTTTAGCAAGAATAGGGATGGACTGAACACAGCAGTGTGGTGCCAGGCACCCTACACCATGGAGCCTTCCACGTTAGGTATTTTATTGGTAAAAAGAAAATCCAAAAAGGAAACACAGACTGTTTGAAATTAAATTACAATGAAAATAACAAAACTTGAAGTTTTACTTAAAACAAACTTGAACAAAACTAAAGTTGTACTTAAAAATAAGGGGTATTCAGGGTATTAAAATGCAAGAAATTTTTGAAATAAAAACATATAATAGAGTCAGATTATGAATCAATAATGGAATAAATTCCACTTTTGAGAGCAGAGAGGAGGAAATAATAAAAAATAAAAGCAAAAATTATTGAGTGAGAAGTTAAGATTAGAGAATCTCAACAACACAGCTGAAGAAAAACTTTTTTTATTTTTATTTTTTACTTATTTTAATTGGAGGCTTATTATGTTACAATATTGTGCTGTTAATTGTCATACACTAACATGAAACAGCCATGGGTGTACATGTGTCCCCCCAATCCTGAACCCCCCTCCCACCTCCCTTTTCACCCCATCCTTCTGGGCTGTCCCAGAGCACTGGCTTTGAGTGCCCTGTTTCATGCATCAAACTTGCACTGGTCATCTATTTTACATACGACAAATGGTTTTTAAAGAGGCTAATAATAGAATTAACTAATCTTTAAAAATCAAACAAGAATTTTTTAAATTATTAAAAAGACAAGAGACTCAACAGTAGGATAAAAAAGGAACAGTTAAAAAATAAATATTTTAACTTTAAAGTAGTTAAAATTTTATACCAATAAATTCAAATAATTAGTTCAATGGACAATTTTCTAGAAAAGCAAATTGCTACCATTGACCCAAGGTAAAATTTTAAAAATAAAAAGAGCAACAAGAGAAATTTAATTGTTAGCTAAAAGTCATCTGTCTCCAAAGTCATGCTAGTTCACTTTCTTATTATGATAAGATTTTAATGAACAAAAACTCAGCATTTACACTGTGGAAGATCTTCTGGGATGGCCACACATTTAAGGCATAAAAAAGTGTGGAGACTGGAAAAACAGACCTCACCCATGCTCTCACTTCCCTCCAGCTCTTCCAGTGCCATAGTATTAAATGTTCTCCCAGTTCAGTTTAATCACTCAGTCATGTCTGACTCTTTGTGACACCATGGAACTGCAGCTTGCCAGGACTCCCTGTTCATCACCAACTCCCAGAGTTTACTCAAACTCATGTCCATTGAGTTGGTGATGCCATCCAACCATCTGATCTTCTGTTGTCCCCTTCTCCTCCCACCTTCAATCTTTCCCCCAATCAGGGTCTTTTCTAATGAGTCAACTCTTCACATCAGGTGGCCAAAGTATTGGAGTTTCAGCTTCAGAATCAGTCCTTCCAGTGAATGTTCTCTACATTATATATTATAAGAAACAGAATTTGCCTATTTGCAGTAGGGTGAGAAAGAAAGGATGAATGGTAGAAATGTGCTGATACAACTGATAAAATTATACAATGGATTCTCTGTGGTGAGATAAGAAAGAAGAAAAGGGAGAAGTCAAAACATCCATTTGTAGAGGAAGGAGCAGAGCATATGAAATAATTAATTGATGTTCATAGTTTAGACATGTTGAGCCTGAAATGACAGCTAGACTTCAACTGACCATTTGGTTGACTGCAATGGAGATAAGATGTTAGAACTCAGAAGAAGCATGAGCTAAATGTAGTCTCAACAGTTATCTTCATAAAATTGACCATCTACCTAAAAGTTTTGTGTGAAAGAGCAAAGACAAAGAGCAGGGAGCCAATGCTGACCAGCAGAATATACATTAGTCATATAGTATATTTAGACTATCCAGAATCATTGAAATATGCACAACACACACACATCCACTATTTCTCCAGTTTCTCCTTACTGCATCAGGCACCTGTTTAAAGTAGAAGAGACCAGGTCAACAGAACCAGGAGATATTTGTGATGACGTATATTTAAGCCTCAAAGATTCCAACTGTCTATCATGCTATTACATCTCAAAAGAGGGTGCATATGGCTTGAAGTATCTTTCATGGATCAATAAGACAGAATTTTTTAAAAGATTCTTTATAGGTGGGTGGCTTCATTGGCACTGTCCTTTAAGTGAAAAAAATTTATTTGGAACTAGTAGCCATTTAAATGGAAAAGCAAAATATTACAAACCCAGAATCTTACCAATACAGCCACAGCTATGACTTACTCCACATTTTCTATCTTTCTGCTAATGTCCTATAATACAGTTTTCTCCAAAATGAAGGAAAGTAATCTTAAAAACTATACTACCAGCTTCAATTGATATACATTCATTCATTCCCTCCGGATTTTTGGAAAACTGTAAAGAAATTAAGATTAAATGCAAGGATCAGTTTATTTTAATTTTATACTTTATTAAGAATTTACATATTAATTTGAATTTCTCATAGTACTTTGATACATGCATACAATTTGCATCTACATTTTCACTTTAGAACAGAGCTGTGGCAGTTGACCATAATAATGACTAATATGCCATAAAACAAGCCATAGACATACCTATCCAATAACTAGACACACACTACTCAAGTTACCCCAAGTTCAGTGAGCAATTTCCTAATTGCTCTTTCTAATTTCCTTTCCTCATGCTTTTACATTGTTTCCTAACAGTTTCTTTCAATGTGTTTTTAAAATTCATCTTTTAAATGCATGTCAGGAATATTCATTTTGTTTGTGCCCAGTTCTATGAATTCTGATATGTGGATATAATTGTGTGATGAACATTGAACTCAAGATCTAGAACACGCCTATCAGTCCCAGTTTGTTTGTTTTTTTTTCTCATGCTCTGAATTAATTTCCTAGGGATTTCAAATGAACATAAATTATTAAAAATTGCCATAAATTTGGTAGCTTAGAACAATAGAAATTTATTCTCCCACAGTCCTGGAGGCTAGAAGTCCAAAACAAAGGTGTCAATAAAACTGGTGCCTTCTGAAGAAATTGTTTCATGCTTCATTTCTAGCTTCTGTTAGCAATCCCTGGCACTCTAGCTTGTGGGTACATCACTATAATCTTTGCCTTTATCTTCACATGTGATTCTCCCTGTATCAAAAATTCCCCACTCTCTCATAAAGACACCCAGTCATTGAATTTAGGACCTGCTATAGCCCAGAATGATTGAATCTGAACTAGATTACATCTGCAAAGACTGTGTTTCCAAATAAGGTCCCTTTCATAGACACCAGGGTTTAGAACTTGAAGATATTTTGTTGGAGGACACAGTTCAACAACAGGGGTCTACTCTCTGGTTCCCCCAGTTCTTTTCCTTCTCACATGCAAAATGCATTCATCCACTCCTAACATTCTCCAAAATCTAACCTCATTCTGGCATCAAATCTAAATCCAAAATCTCATCTAAATATGATAAACTCAGTAAGTGCCAAGTCTCATCTTCTAACTAATCTAAATCAAGTAGAGATGAGATTCTGCGTGTCATCCAACCTGGGGCAAACTTCTTCCAGGGAAAATTTCTCATCTTTAACAATATGGGTAGGCTGAATATTTTCCAAATTATCATTTCTGATTCCTTTTATTTTATTAGTTCCTTCCTTACTTTACCTCCATTTCTCTTTTATTCTACCATAAGCAGTAAGGAAAACCTGGGCCATGCCTTCGACCCTTTTCTTAGGTATCTTGTTATCTAAGTATCCAAATTCATTACTTTATAAATTTTAATTCCCACTCAAAGTCAGAACAAAATTTAGCCAAGTATTCTGTCAATAACAAAAATCATCTTTTTTCCCCCATGTCTAATAACACATTTCTCATTTCCATCTGAGAAATTCACCAAAAGCACTTATAACATTAATATGTTTTAAGGAACCTCGTATGTGGTAAGTTGTTACAACAGCCCTAGGAGATGAACTACTCACCCTTTGAAATCCATTCTTCGCTCCAGCCCTTGCCAACCCAACCACAAGTCTGATTTCTGTCACAATAATTTTGTCTCTTTCCCAAATGTCACACATAAAAACCTATAGTATTTAGCCTTTTGAGTCTGGTTGCTTTCACTACACAAAAACCTGCACCCAAATATCCCTCAACTGGTGAATATATAAACAATCTCTGATACATCTATACATTTGAATACTAATAAGAAGGAACGAACTACTGGTACACATAACAAGATGAATGAATGAATCTCAAATGCATTGTCCAATTTGTTTTTTCTTTTTTTTTTTTTTATTTTTTTTGGCCACATCACAAGGCCTATGAGATCTTAGTTCCCCAACCAGGAATGATTGAACCTTAGCCCTCAGCTGGGAAAGATTGAAGGCAGGAGGAGAAGGGGATGATAGAGGATGAGATGGTTGGATGGCATCACTGACTCGATGGCCGTGAGGCTGAGCAAGCTCTGGAGTTGGCGATGGACAAGGAAGCCTGGTGTGCTGCTCTCCATGAGGTTGCCACAACTGAGTAACTGAACTGAACTGAACTGAGCCCTCAGCAGTGAAAGCCCAGAGTCCTACCCATTGGACTGCCAGAGAATTCCCAATGTCCAATCTGTTTCCAGTGAATGATTTTTCAAGAAATGCAATAGATAGACATTCTAATTTATATTGTTATATTTGATATCATTTCAGAATTTTTTGGTTTTCCCTAGTTTCAATAATTATTTTATGAGAAACTTCAGAATATTGTTTTGTTTATTTAAATTTACCAACTCATTTCTACTATTTTAGATAAAAATAATTAAATAGAAATTAAGAAGTGTTATCTTAGCTGAAATAAAAGATTATACTGCAATGAAAATCCTTCATCAAATATTATTTTTCTTTTTGAAATTATATTACTAACCAACAGCTAAACTTACTACTCATTCAATTGTATGTCTATGTTTATGGTTCATTTGATCTATCTGCTGTCATACTGCTTTCCAAAAGATAGTGTCAACTATAACAGGATTACCACTATAAATTATAATCATTAATTGCAAACTGGACTTGTATTGGTAATAGGTTTCTTTTAAGAAAAGATTTCATGTAATTTAGTGAGATTAAAATTGTAGTTAAAGGCATTATTTAATTACTAAAGAGAACAAATATTACCGATCTGTCTCTATTTTTTCTTCTACAAATCTTCTTCAGTGCAGAGTAGCATAAAAATTAGAAGTACACAAATTAAAAAAAATTGATTTGTTTTGTGTTTTCTTATGTGTAAATTTTTTTTACAACTTTGGCTCCCTCATTTATTAGAATCTGGCCTTTTTTTCTTATAAATCTTATTTATTTTTTTATTTGTTGGAGTCATTTAGCCATTATGTGGAAATGGAAATACAACTTTTTGTAAGCTATTACAGTACTTCAATTTTTAGTGTTATATATGAATGCATACATTTATGTCTATCATTTTTTTCCTTGCCATTTCTACTTTATTCAAATAAACAAAGATATTCACCAACTGGTGAAATAAAATATTCTGTTATACTTTTTATAGTTTTAAGATATCATATCTGTTTGACATATCTGAAATTTATTTCAGTATACACTTTAAGAGATGTAGTAAAATAGTTTATGATAAACACTTCCAGAATTGTTAAATATTCGTTCATGATCCTTTATTGTCATCTTGTTTTGAAGAGCTTGCTTTATAATGTTTTAGGTTGAAGTTTCCGTAGAAGTTAGTATTTCTTAATTTTCCTTTATTTGTTTATTCTATTTGATCTTATTTGTTTTTCTCATTACATAGTGTGGTAAGAATCAGCACAAACGATTAAACCAGTGTCTTTGGAAATAATATACGTATTGACCTTGGGTAAGTGCTGATCTGTTTTTCTTAATTTCCTAACTATTTCTTAGGCAAAGACAAAATAACTGTGTTGAAAATATCACTGCATGTTTGTAGGTAGATAATGTGCTTCCCTAGTGGCTCAGACAGTAAAAAGTCCGCCTGCAATGCAGGAGATCCTGGTTCGATTCCTGGGTCAGGAAGATCCCCTGGAGAAGGGAATGGCTACCCACTCCAATATTCTTTCCTGGAAAATTTCTTGGACAGAGAATCCTGGCTGGTTACAGTCCATAGCATCACAAAGAATCAGACATGGGTGAATGACTTTCACTTTCAGTACATAGATAGATAAATTAATCCTTAGTCACTTTGATAGAAACAAGTTTTATAGCCTTAATTAACCAAGATGTTAATACATATAAGATTTTAGAAACTAATATTAAAATCAAGTAATCTAAACAAAGAATGAACAGCTTCTCCCTCCCTGCCATTCACACTTAGGGATTTGAGTTTAAGGCCTGACTGCCCATAGGCCTACATCCAAACCTTCCTTCTGTTCCTTCTTATTCAGGGGAACTCAAATTTCAGTGTGCTTTAGGATCATCAGAAGAGCTTGTTAAACATGAATATCTGGCCCATCACAGACTTACTGAAATAGAATCTTAACAGATGGGGTCCTGTCATCTGTATTTTAACAAGTTTTCCTAAGCGATTCAGGCGCATTCCAGGTCTGATTCTGATCTAGCTAATTATTTTAGGGCATTTCTGCAATTTTCCTGCCCTTTTCCTTTTCTCCTGTATTGCTTATATGTTATGGCTTTGGAATGAAGCTAGATTGTTTCATATATGACATCAGGCAATTTACAATTTTCAAAAAAAAATGCTGTCTTTGTTCCTAAAAGTATTAAACAATGATAAAATATCCAGAGGTGCTCTTTATTATGGATTCCACAAAAATGTAAGATGCCAAAATCCTCCTATGTGGCTGAGCACTAATAAGAAAGGGCTCCTGTGGGCTATTCAAATACAGGTTGAAGTGTACTTTACAATGACCTTGGGACTTTGGGACTCTTTTTTATGAAAGTACCTGCCTTCATGAAAACATTTCTCTCAACAAGATTTGTTTATATTTCTGCTTTCCCAGCATTTTTGGAGTCCATTATTGCCAAGATTAAGGATCACAGACCTTTTAAATATATTTACCTAAACATATTTATTTATATTATACATACACAGAGAGCTACAGATATAGATATGGATATATATGCATATATATATACATATACATATATATGATTTAGGTTTGCCTGGTAATTCTTAAAAGACAGAATCAAATTCTTATTCCACTCTATTTCTCAGCTTCTAGAACACTTTTCCTCCAAAATGTGGTGATCATCTTTGTCTTAATACTTTACCTCATTTGGATGCAATGGGACTAATTCTGGATTCTATGTGATTGTTTCTGTGAGGCCAGAACTCACCAGTTTTGATGATCAGGATCATCTACAGTAAGCAGTCTTCTGTGATGGGCAATTATATTAGCATGGTAAGTATAAAGTATAATTTGCTGAAATATGGATAATTTGAATATTTGTGGAAATAGGTTCAAAATGAGAGAATTCCCATGAAATAATTGCAACATTAAGCATATTTTAAATTTAGAGATTTTTATGTCTCTAATACATGCAATTTAGTAAAGCCACAATGTATTAAAACATTGATACCTTGTTCTAAGTTTATTTCATATATTAACTCTTTTTTATTTTTCACAATAACCTTATTAAGGACCTAGACAGCATATTAAAAAGCAGAGACATTACTTTGTCAACAAAGGTCTAGTCAAGGCTATGGTTTTTCCAGTAGTCATGTATGGATGTAAGAGTTGGACTATAAAGAAAACTGAGTGCCAAAGAATTAATGCTTTTGAACTGTGGTGTTGGAAAAGACTCTTGAGAGTCCCTTGGACTGCAAGGAGATCCAACCAGTCCATCCTAAAGGAGATTAGTCCTGAATATTTCATTGGAAGGACTGATGTTGAAGCTGAAACTCCAGTATTTTGACCATCTGATGCGAAGAGCTATCTCATTTGAAAAGTTCCTGATGTTGGGAAAGATTAGAGACAGGAGGAGAAGGGGACGACAGAGGATAAGATGGTTAGATGGCATCACCGACTCAACAGACATGAGTTTGGGTAAACTCTGGGAGTGGGTGATGGACAGGGAGGCCTGGCTTGCTGAGGTCCATGGGGTTGCAAAGAGTTGGACACGACTGAGTGACTGAACTGAAGTACCATTATCACATCCATTTTACAGATAAAGAAGGGAAATTACTAAAATTCATGTAATGTGCCCCAAGTTACATAGCTGGCAAGAAGTAGTTTTTGTATTCAACATGTCTAAACAGAACTTATATGCTATGAATGTTGACATTTATTTTGAGAGTATTATGGAAATGCAAAATGGAACTATCTATACAGTGTGGCTCAGAAGAATCATCAGTATTCCTCTTTGGAAAGTAATGTTTTGGTAGGGTGTTAATAAACTGTGAGTATCAGGCTAGTGAGTGGCATCCTGAGGTTATTTGATAGGGTAAGCCAAAAGAATAGAAAATAAATAATTGGGAACTTTTACATAATAACATGGAAGAAACACTCGGTAATATTTTTCACCCTCTCATTTTTTTTTCTCTTAGAAAGTTTCATTAAGGAAAAAGGAAAGGAAATAAATGATTGAAGAACAAGTGAGAAGTCAGAACAATAATAGAAATTGGATTCTTCCAAAGATAATGGGCTGAATAAAAAATTTCATCAGCAAGCGGCTTGAGACTTTCAAAAGTATGAAAATTAGCTATGCCATTTTCTGTTTTACATTCAATCTGTTATTTTGCCTCTCTATATAACTTCTAAGTTTTTAGTAAAGACTTGACCCTGATGCTGGGATAGAGTGAAGGCAGGAGGTGAAGGGGACGACAGAGGATGAGATAGTTGGATGGTATCACAGACTTGATGGACATGGGTTTGGACATGGGACATGGGCTCGGGAGTTGGTGATGGACAAGGAGGCCTACCATGCTGAGTCAGACATGAGTGAGTGACTGAATTGGACTGATTATGCTTATATATATTTGAATATTTTTTAAATGAGAAAATGGTAGTATGACAAAACAGACTGATACAGTATAAAGCTGAGGTTATTTGTGTGGAGACAGGTGATAGAATGAGGTTGATAACTAATTACCTGAATCAGGACAAAGTCTTCAGGGCCAGCTTAGCCTGAAAAAAAGTGACCACTGATAAGTTACTACATTTTTTTGTGCATTCATTTTCTTACCTGCTCATAAGTTACATAGCAAGTTTTACCAGTTTGTTTTACAGAGTTGATTTAAACTTTTTAATTAATTACTTTATTTTCTAGAGCAGTTTTATACTCAAGAAAAATGTATCAGAAAAGACAGAGAATTCCAAAGTAACATACAGCATTCCCACCAGCAATAAATGAGAGTTCCTTTTGCTCTAGATTCTTGTCAGCATTTGGTGGTGCTAGTGTTTGGGATTTTCACCACTCTAATAGGTAATTCCAGTATCCCAGTGTTGCTTAATTTGCAGTCCCCTAACGACATATGATGTGGAAGATCTTTTCATTTGCTTATCTTCCATCTGTATATCTTCTCTGGCAAATATTCAGATCTGTTGTCAATTTTAAATTGGGTTGCTGATTTTCTTATTGTTCAGTTTTAAGAATTCTTTGTATATTCTGGTCCTTCATTAAATATGTCTTTTGCAAGTATTTTCTCCCAGTCTGTGGCTTATCTTTTCATTCTCTGAGCAGTAGCTTTTACAGATCAGAAGATTTTAATTTTGATGAAGTACAACCTTCAGTTTTTTCTTTCATAGACTGTGCTTTAAATATATCTAAAAACTCATTGCCAAACTCAAAGCCACCTAGATTTTTCCCTAAGTTATTTTCTGTAAGTTGTATAGTTTACTGTTTTATACTTAAGTCTATTATCCATTTTGAGTTAGTTTTTGTGGAAGGTTTTTGTTTAGATTTATTTTTTATATAAGGACATCTACTTCTTCTAATAGCATTCATTGAAACTACACTTCTCCATTGCATCGCCTTTGCTTTTTTGTCAAAGATTAGTTCACTATCTTCTTGTATCTGGAAGCTTTGTTCTCTTCCATTAATCTACTTGTTTATTCTTTCAACAAGGATACAGTCTTAGTTGCAATAGTTTATAGAAAATCATGATATCAAGTAGTGGTGTCAATCCTATGATATTTTTCTTCAGTACATTGTTGGCGAAAATTTTAGTATTTAATTTTGTGAAAATCAATAAAGGAAAACTTCATTTAAAATGAAATCAGGAAGCCCTGAAGGGAAAGCTCTCTCTGTCTTTCTCTCTCTCTCTCTCTCTCTCTCTCTCACACACACACACACACACACACACACACACACACACACACACACTCCCCATTCACTGAAGCTTATTTTACAGTTCTAGGGAGGAAGAAGTTTACTATACTACCCTAGCAGGAGGAAGGAAGATTTTTCTCTTTGCCCATCAACAGCCCAGCTAATTAGAGATTGCCAAAAGTGCCAAAGAGAAACTCTCACTTTCCTGCAATGGACTTTCCTTCAAAGTAGCCCCTCCCAACTCCTTCTTCATTCCTCGCCTGTGTTTTGCAGATCTGTCAGTGGTTTGTCATGTCCAAGTAATTCCTCTGCCATTCCCAAATAAACACATTCGCTGGTAAAAATAACTTTAATTATAAGGTCAACAATTAAATACTGTAAGACCCATTTCCCTATTTCCTTATTTCTAAGGCAGATTGTTTTACCCCTGGGGAAAATCCAAGAATTTTATAAGGCTTCAGTTATCCAAAACAGGAATCACAGTCAGTGCCAATCACATCTTGGAAAGAAAATGGAAAAGTCTGGGCAAATTTGGCAGGCCAGTTTCTGCTCTGTTCTGGCTTTTGTTGCTGCAAGCTAAGTCATGGCAAAGTAGTGTCCAACTCTTTGTGGCCTGATGGACTGTGGCCTGCCAGGCTCCAGTGTCCATGGGATTCTCCAAGTAAGAATACTGGAGTGGGTTGCAATGCCCTCCTCCAGGGGATCTTCCTGACCCAGGGATCAAACCCGTGTCTCTTATGTCTCCTATATTGGCAGGCAGGTTATTTACCACTAGCACTACCTGGGAAGCATGTTAATTCAATTTCAGTCTCTATTGTCTACTGTTGTGACATGCCTCCACACTAGTGTAAGGTAGGAAAAGAGGAATTATATATTCTTGGGTTATGTTTAATAATTGCTGAATCCTAATAATCTTGGCCTTGAGCCCCAGGTGACACAAATTATATTTTTATACACACAGGAATCTATGTAACACTTCCTGCTAAACTTTCACTTCAAAACACACTCACAGATTGAGTCAGGATAAGCTCCCTGGATCAGGAACACATAAACTGTAAATAAGTTCTCTTTTAGGTCACCTAGACCCTTGTACTTCACCCATGTGCCTAGTGAATTTCCCCTTTCATGGAGCTGGGTGGATGGGAGTTGTGTTGAATCGGTTATGGGGTACATCAAATCATTATAATTGTTCCTGTTTCAGTAAATTTCAGAGGAAAATGAATAAAGGCTTTAATTTTGCACCTCTGACATCCTAGATGGCCTCACAAATCTGTAAATTTGTTTCTTTTCCTCTCCAACAAAAATTATAACACAAAACAAGGAGAAACATGGAGAGAAGCCAACACTTGTCCTGTTATACATAACTTTTCCCCATTATAATGAATACACACTTGCCAGAATCCAACAATTTTCACTTTGCCTAAAACTTATCCAACAAGCCTCTGTTCTATGAATGTCCTCGGCTTCTTACTAAAAGAAAAACATATTTTGAACCTTTCATAGCAATTAATTTAATACTACTACTAGAAAAATGAATACAAACTAAAGCTCACAGTAGCTGAAACATCCCAAGGGAAAATTTACTATATATTTTCAAAGTAACCTGACTGAAGTATCATTCTATAGTGTTTGGAAATTTGGCAGTTGATCACATAAATATTACACTAATGTGGCTTTATAATGCACTAATATGGCTTTATAATATTTTGAAATAGTTTCCCTCCTATTTTCTTCTGGTTTGGGGGGCAGTGGTTATTATTATTGTTTTTGTTTGGGTCTCTCTCAAGCAAGCAGCCCAACCCTTATTTCAGTGCCTCAGGAAATTTGTAGAAGCATATAATATAGAAATGGTCTGAAGTGTTTGTTTTTAACCTGCCCTAAACCCTAGGAAGAATTTAGATGTAAAAAATAATAATGAATGAATGAAAGGGTTCTCTAGGCAAAGATTGTGTTCTGGCAAAACAGGAAAGAAAGTGGGATTATTGCCCCAAAGATTAAAACAAAAACCTCAAGCAGTGAAGCCAAGAGATGTCCCGATACTATCAAAGGAAGGGAACCTGTGTTGTTTGCCATCAACACCTCAAGGAAGATGAGTAGACAGATATCAAAGAGAAATGCTTGCCTTGTATATACATAGATGGGAACAAAGGGAGGAAGCCTCACTGATCATCTCTGTTCTGAAAAATCAAAAGAAATATGCGAAGAGTCATGAGGACTGGAATCAGGCATTTTACCAACTTAAGTGGACCTGATACTAAGATATACTTGACGCAATTGTATGTGTTAGACAGAGGAAATACAGTTTTACAGAGAAGGTCACAGTGTCAGGAATAATTGAGGGGAAATTTTCTCCTGGCTGAGGAATAGATATTAGAGCTAGAAAGTAAATTGGCTTATAGAAAAGGAAGTAAAGTTTATTGTTTATATAAGTCTGTTAATGGAGACTTTTACAACTTACATCTTACAGAAATAATCAACGACATACGAAGTTGATAACATCTTAAGTTGCACATGGCAAATTTGCAACCACCTAAAAATTGAAGAAAAAATCTAATCTTTTGGCATACATTTGTCATACATTTCTGAACCAGAAATCTTGGACTTGGTGGAATAATGAGCTTAAAGAAGGTTTCTGATAACAGAAACATGAGCAATAAAATGTGATCAAGAGAGTTGATAGATTTCCAGTTTCCTTGAAACAATTACACAAAAATAATATATTTTATGAAAATAATTGTAGTTAAATTAAAATGGAAAAAATGGGGAGTGATTTAAATTGACCACATAGGAAATGAAGCAATTAAATTTGTTAAATATGGCCTATTTTAGAAAATACTTTCCAGATGAAAAAGTATTAATATTAGCATAGTTCTGATATTAAAATGTTTATTTATTAACTCAATAAAAATATCATTAGGATCAAAGCTAAATTCAAGATGAGATCATCCAAAGATATTTCGTTCTGAATTGTCTATATAAACTCTTTAAATTATTGTTTCAAAAAGGAAGATACATCCCATGATGATTTTCTCTTTCTATTTTTGAATACAAACTTATACTGGTTCTTTTTAAAAATTGAAAAATAGGACAAAAAAAAGTAGGAAAAGGGAAGGTGGAGAGGGACTTTGGAGCTTCAAATTATGAATATTCAAATAATAAATTTTCCCATTTTTTATCTTCTCTACAGTCATTTTCATTGATTTCAATTATTTATACGTCAGTGTTTATAATATGCACTTTTGGTTGGCCTTTGCTTCATTTTTAATCAAGAATTGTCAATCCCACTTTGTTTCATAAGTTGAGCTGTTAGTTTATTCTAAATAATCTTTAAGTGGGATTCTTGAGTTTTAAATAAAATTTCCTCTTAGGTGTCTTTCAATTTCTAGCATAATTTGAAAATTACCAATTAAACAAATTTGTGTCTGCACATCAAGACTAGTTCAGTTGCCAACAAAAGATGAGAAGGCAACCAGAAATGACAGTACTTTGTACTTATATTTCATTTTGTTTCCCTGGAAACAAATAAAGATTTTAATGGAAATCAGCATAATGTAATAGTTAAGATCACAGACTCTGAAAACAGACTTTTTTCAAAATTGGGGCTCAGTAATAACTAGATGTATAATTTTGGACAAATTACTTAATATCTTTCAGACTCAGTTTCCTGTTATATAAAATAAAGATAACAGTACCTACCTGATATATTATCTGTGAGAATTAAATGAGGTTAAATATATTTTAAATGCTTAGGTTGGTTCCTATTATAAATATGCATTATATTAGTGGGTTTTTTTTTTTTATTAGTTCCCTTCTTAGGATGAACTATTGTGCTTTGGGGAGATCAGAAAAAGAGAGGACTGTATGTTGCTGAGATTTGGGGTTTTCTGTATCATATGTGTGTAATAAGATGCTGAATCTGACTGTTACTGCTTTCTTCAAGTTTGGACTGATTCCCAAAAGACTGAAAGCAATATATAGAATTCCAAATATCCTAAAATTTAAGGCATTACAGAGATTATGAAGCAAATTCTGCCAGCGCATTACTCATTTCCAGATTACATTAAGTGAAAGAACTGTAAGTCTGGGGCTAAAGAGTCTGATAGAGAATTTTCTTTGGGCAAAGTCGTTGGGATGGAATTTTGGTTTCTCTTCACCACAGGTAAAATGAGAAGAACCAGCCAATAACAGGAGTAAAACAGTTGCCATGATAAATCTAAAGGAAAAAAAAAAATAACTGACCGAAGTCTGGACACAAAGAAAGGGCTGCTTTGGGAGTTCCCTACATGTTCATCAACATCAAAATATGTGATGCTGTGAGACTGGGCATGAATCATCGAGAGACCCACTTTGAGTCATCTTAAAAAGCAGACGACCTAACATAACCACTTGGTAAGGCAAAGGGCCCCCAACAGTGGGTTGATTGGAGGAATCCCAGAGACTGGATTAGAGTAAAATGTAGCCAACCAAAGACAGCATGGCCCTCATCAAAGAAGCTACACCCACAGATTCCCAGTAGGCAAATCTCCAAGGATACCCACAAAAATATCTTACAAGTGAAAGAGTCATTGTTGACATTGTCACACTTAACAGACACCAGCGAAAGATTCAAGTGGCACAACAAAGGTAAGATTTTCCTGGTCTTTGTCTTGCCTGTGTTTCTCTATCCCAGTTCTAGAATAACCAGATGCAATTTAACGGCTGACTAAAAAGGAATAAAAAATAAAGTAGGCCTAGAGGATAACATAGGCAAAACACTCTCTGCCATAACCCAAAGCAGGATACTCCATGACCCACCTCCCAGAATATTGGAAATAAAAACACAAATAAACAAATGGGACCTAATTAAAATTAAAAGCTTCTGCACAGCAAAGGAAACTATAAGCAAGGTGAAAAGACAGCCTTCAGAATGGGAGAAAATAATAGCCAATGCAGCAACAGACAAACAATTAATCTCAAAAATATACAAGCAACTCCTGCAGCTCCATTCTAGAAAAATAAACACCCCAATCAAAAAGTGAGCCAAAGAACTTAACAGACACTTCTCCAAAGAAGACATAAAAATGGCTAACAAACACATGAAAAGGTGCTCAACATCACTCATTATCAGAGAAATGCAAATCAAAACCACAATGAGGTATCACTTTACACCAGTCAGAATGACTGCCATCCAAAAATCTACAAGCAATAAATGCTGGAGAGGATGTGGAGAAAAGGGAACTCTCTTACACTGTTGGTGGGAATGCAAACTAGCGCAGCCACTATGGAAAACAGTGTGGAGGTTCCTTAAAAAACTGCAAATAGTCCTGCCATATGACCCAGCAATCCCACTTCTGGGCATATACACCGAGGAAACCAGAATTGAAAGAGCCATGTGTACCCCAATGTTCATTGCTGCATTGTTTACAATAGCCAGGACATGGAAGCAACCTAGATGCCCATCAACTGACGAATGGATAAGAAAGCTGTGGTACATATACACAAAGGAATATTACTCAGCATTAAAAAAAATTCATTTGAATCAGTTCTACTCAGATGGATGAAACTGGAGCCCATTATCCAGAGTGAAGTAAGTCAGAAGCAAAAACAACAATACAGTATATTAACACATATATATGGAATTTAGGAAGACGGTAACGAGAACCCAGCATGCAAGACAGCAAAAGGAACGCAGATGTATAGAATAGACTCGTGGACTCTGTGGATAAGGGTAAGGGTGGGATGATATGGGAGAATGGCATTGAAACACGTTAATTATCATATGTCTAATCAACCGTCAGCCCAGGAGTGATGCTCGGGGCTGGTGCATCGAGATTTCCTGGGGGGAGGGAGGAGGGAGGGAGGAGGGAGGGGGGTTCTGGAGGGGGAGCATATGTAAACCCATGGTGATATCATGGCATTGTATGGCAAAAACAATAATAATAAAAATAAATAAATAAATAAAGTAGGGTGCTTCCCAGAGCAGAGAATTTCCTACCTATAGAAGGGACAATTTAAATTGAGTGATATGTTCAGTTGGTTATTAAACTCTATACTTGCATGCAGCTTAACAAAGAAAATACAAATGATTCAAACATAGGAAGAAAAACTGAACCTCATTCAGATTAACACCCATGCAAATTAAGAACATAAAATACTTTATTTTCACTTATATTTTTTTTTATTTTAATTGGAGGCTAATTACTTCACAATATTGTGGTGGTTCTTATTAAGTTAGCAAAGATAAAAAAAACTTGACACTATGCTGGAAGGATGTGTTAAGGAGATACAGCTACATATGAATGGTGGGTGGGTAACTGGAACAGGTATGTGTATAAAGAAATTAATATAGAAATAACTTCACTGCAACATGATTTATTATATAAAGTATTGGAAACCACCTTAATGTCCAGTTGGCTAAAACCCTGGGTAAAGATATTTAATGTAACCTCATATAAGGGAACACTATGTCATCATTAAAAGTATTACAGAAAATTTACATGGATAAATATGAAAAATAATCAAAGATAAATCTTTAAATGAAGTAAGGTGCAGAACAGAATTTTTACTATTCAATCACTGGTGAAAAAATATATCTATATCTATTTTATATATATTAATCCATTTATGTACAAATGCTCTTAATATCTTTAGAAATTACAGAAAAGTAGTGGTTATATCTGCTGAAAATTGAGTGTAAGGGACAGGGGAAAGAGAGAAGCTGTAATATTCAGTATACATTCTTTAAAATTCTGTACTTTGATTATTTGCTACCTATTTATATAATAATATCACAAAAACTACCAAAAAAGATATTTTCTGAATGAGAAAAAAATTGGAAAATCCTTAAAATATTAAGTAGGGTATCAAATGCAATAGAAATCAGATTTCTGTGGTATTCTTAACAACTCACCAAATAAAAATAACATCAAAGACAATATTTTTTATCTGAAAGAGTACACCCACAATAAGGCATATTTGGAGACATCTGGGATGCCAACTTATACCCTTTGAACATCTAGAACTAAACATATATGATCATAGTTCTGATATATTTTGTCCAAAAAAAGATGACATAACAAAAACAAATAAAGACTATGACATTCTTTCATTTTCTGCTGTTTATATTTTTAGTTTATTGGCAGCCTAATAGACCATCTCATTATAATAACCCCAGACTGGATAAAGAACAAGTTCACCCACTTCTTTATGGAAGAAACACTTAATTGTAGGAGGGAAACCACTGCTTTGACATATTCAAATCTGTCTTGTGATGATCTGATCTAGAGCTGGTCATGAGCCACTTCAGGAATCACCAAGCTGAGGGCTTTAAATAAAGCAGATATGTAGACATAGTACATGGTGGATAAGAAAGGTCAATAAATAAAGCTGAAAAAATAGGGAAAGGGGGAAAAGGGCAAATTAGGAATCTGGAATTAAGAAACACAAAGTACTGTGTATAAAATAAACAACAGGATATACTGTATAGTATAGAGAATTAAAGCTATTATATTATAATTTTAATGGGCATAATCTGTAAAAAACATTGAATTACAATGTTGTACACCTGAGAATAATATTTTTTAAAAATAGGGAAAAATACATTAAGTCAATTCTTACAACATCAGGGGCTTTACTAATAGTTGATACAAAAATCTTCCACATCTTCAAATTTGAAATAATCTGTGTACTTTGATACAATTTATAAATTGTCCAAGAATTTCTTTTAGGTATAATAGAAAGCAGTCAGAAATGGAATTAATGAAGGTACAAGAGGAAAGTGAAAAAGCTGGCTTAAAAGTCAACATTCAAAAAACTAAGATCATGACATCCAGTCCTATCACTTTATGATACAGATGGGGAAGAAATGGAAACAGTGGCAGATTTTATTTTCTTGGGCTCCAAAATCACTGAGGACAGTGAGTGTAGCCATGAAAATAAAAGACATTTGCTCCTCGGAAGAAAAGCTATGACAAACATAGTGTATTAAAAAGCAGAGACATCACTTTGCCACAAAGGCTCATATAGTCAAAGCTGTGGTTTTTTCAGTATTCATGCATGGATGTGAGAGTTGAAGCATAAAAAGGCTGAGTGCTGAAGAACTGATGCTTTTGAACTGTGGTGTTGGAGAAGGCTCTTGAGAGTCTCTTGGACTGTAAGGAGATCAAACCAGTCAATCCTAAAGGAAATCAATCTTGAATATTCATTGGAAGGACTAGTGTTCCTTCCAATGCTAGATGTTGAAGTTGAAGCTCCAACATGCTGAAGCTGAAACTCCAACAATGTTGAAGTTGAAGCTCTGATACTTTGGCCACCTGATATGAAGAACCAATTCACTGGAAAAGACCCTGATGCTGGGAAAGATGGAGAGCAGGAGGAGAAGGAAGCAACACAGGATTAGATGTTTGGATGGCATCACTAACTCAATGGACATGAGTTTGAGCAAGTTCCCAGTGATAGTGAAGGACAGGGAAGCCTGGTATGTTATAGTCCATAAGGTCACAAAGAATTGGAAGCAACTGAAAAACAACAGGTTATTTCTTACTATTCAGGAATCACTTAAATATTCTTTGTAGAATCTGATTTTTTTAATCATCATTTCAAAAACTCCCATCTTTTCTAAGATTGATAAGAATGTGTTTGTCTAAATACATTTTCTTCCACAATGAAGCTTATATTATTGAGAGGCTTGACACAGACTCCTTTGAAAAAATGTTTCTTATGTGTTAAATACAACTTTAGTACTAACTGAAGGAAATTGGAAGTAGTTATCTACAGGCAAAGGGTGGGAAGCAAGATAAAAATCCTCTATCACCAAATATAAAATTATCAACAATGCTCCATCATGTTCACTCTGTAACAACACCTTGCCCTGAAGTGTCTCCCTGACTGTCTCTCGCAGGTGGGCAGTGGGGACTCTGCTCTAGAAAGCACATGCCCTTCACTTCCACCCACCTGAGGGACTTCTCCAAGCACCATACGGTTGAAAACTGCCATGCTCAGGAACATGAGACATTTTATCTTTGCTGAAACTATATTTTCTCTTTTTGCTTCACAGATTGTTGTTGATGTTTTATTTTTACCACTTAGATGTCAGGGAAGGTTGGCAAATTTAGTACCACTTTCCAATGACTAAAGAACATAAAATCACTTTCTTACTGATATTTTTAAAAGATTCTGTTTAGATTCAAATAATTGGAATAGGTCACATTGGTATTTTAAAATAACTTGTCACACAAAATAGTAGACTTTTCAACCTGTCTAGTGTGGAGATTTGAACAAGCCGGATTAATTATTATGAAAGCTAATACTAACCTATATTATAGTTAAAACAGACTATTCAATTTCAAAATTTATATAACTAAGGACCAAGAATGGCCAAGAGAATCTTGAATAATAAAATTGAGGGTTTATCCTATCGTGGCTCAGTAGCAAAGGATCTGCCTGCAATGCAGGAGACCTGGGTTAAATCCCTGGATTGGTGAGATCCCCTAGAGAAGGGAACGGCTACCTTCTCCAGTATTCTTGCCTGGAAAATTTCATGGACAGAGGAGTCTGGAAGGCAACAGTCCATGGAATCGCAAAGAGTTGGACATGACTGAGCAAATAACACTTTATGCTATCATATGTCAAAGGTTTATATAAGCTGTAATTAAAACAAAGATAAAAAATAACTGAAACAGAGAGTCCAAAATGATCCACAGAGATATTTTTACCTAATTAATGACAAATGTTCAACTACACACATGTGAGAAAAGGAAGGCTTAAGAATAAATTCTATTTGTATTAATGGATATCCATATGGAGGAAAAAATGAATGTTGATGCCTAAATGATACAGAAAGCAACTGTACATAGATTGTACACATAAATGTAAAAGTAAATGATAAAGCTTTAGAAAAATAAAAGGACATATTCTTAACTTTAGGTTGGGCAGAGGTTTCTAAACAGATCACAAAAGGCACTAAACACAAAGAAGCCAAGTGATAAACTGAACTTTACTAAAATGAAGAACTCACTCATCAAGACATCATTAAAATAGTGAAAAATCAATACAGAATTAAATATTTTAATATGTTCAGTGAAACATTTATATCCATAATATATAAAGAATTTATACAAAGTAATAAGAGCTGAAGAATGAAAGCACAAAATGGAATAAGCACTTTCAAAAAGAATACATCCACACAAATATGGTCAATTTATTTCCATAAAAATGCCTAGGTAATTGAAGGAAAAGGATAGTCTTTCCAAAAATAGTGCTAAACCAAATGAACATTTATATTTTACAAACTCATATATTTTATTTATTTGTAATTCAACTGAGGTCAATTCAATTAAAACAAAACAAATTTTGAACCCTCACTACATGCTGGTGATTGCTTGTGAGGTTCAACTATGACAGAAAATTTTTAAATGACTTCTGAAAGATACTGAGTAAAAAAACTCCCAATAAAGCTTCAAAAAAACCTCGTATAGCCAAAGCAATCTTGAGAAAGATGAATGGAACTGGAGGAATCAACCTGCCTGACTTAAGGCTATCCTATAAAGCCACAGTCATCAAGACAGTATGGCACTGGCACAAAGACAGAAATATAGATCAGTGGAACAAAATAGAAAGCCCAGAGATAAATCCATGCACCTATGGACACCATATCTTTGACAAAGGAGGCAAGAATATACAGTGGAGAAAAGACAATCTCTTTAACAAGTGGTGCTCTGAAAACTGGTCAACCACTTGTAAAAGAATGAAACTAGAACACTTTCTAACACCATACACAAAAATAAACTCAAAATGGATTAAATATCTAAACATAAGACCAAAAACTATAAAACTCCTAGGGAAAAACATAGGCAAAAAACTCTCCGACAGAAACCAAAGCAGGATCCTCTATGACCCACCTCCCAGAATACTGGAAATAAAAGCACAAATAAACAAATAGGACCTAATTAAAATTAAAAGCTTCTGCACAACAAAGGAAACTAAAAGCAAGGTGAAAAGACAGCCTTCAGAATGGGAGAAAATAATAGCTAATGGAGCAACAGACAAACAATTAATCTCAGAAATATACAAGCAACTCCTGCAGCTCAATTCCAGAAAAATAAATGACCCAAACAAGAAGTGGGCCAAAGAACTAAACAGATGTTTCTCCAAAGAAGACATACAGATGGCTAACAAACATATGAAAAGATGCTCAACATCACTCATTATCAGAGAAATGCAAATCAAAACCACAATGAGGTACCATTTCACACCAGTCAGAATGGCTGCCATCCAAAAGTCTACAAGCAATAAATGCTGGAGAGGATGTGGAGAAAAGGGAACCCTCTTATATTGTTGGTGGGAATGAAAACTAGTACAGCCAGTATGGAGAACAGTGTGGAGGTTCCTTAAAAAACTGGAACTAGACCTGCCATATGACCCAGCAATCCCACTGCTGGGCATACACACCAAGGAAACCAGAATTGAAAGAGACATGTGTACCCCAATGTTCATGGCCTCTGTCCAGAACAACCTAAAAGAAGGACTTTGATACTAGTATCATAATATATAGCCCAAGCATCAGCTTTTCATCAAACGAGCATGACATAATCTGACAAGTATTTCCGTCTCAGTTAAAAAAGGAAACAAATAAAACCTCTGTTTCAAAATAAGAACGGCAATAGCAGACAGGGTCACCATGATTGAAAAAACAAAGAAGAGCATACATAAAATGAATGTATACATTTTTAGAGCTATAAAGATCTTTGGGCTTCAGTTAGTGTAAATTTCTTATATTACAGTTAAAAATGAGATTTGAGATGATTTTTCAGCTTCATATATAAGCTGGAAACCTATAGTTTCTGACTACCAGTCTACTTTGACAGGATGCCTTTGAAAACTTAAAATATGTCAAATAAGTTAACCATTTTTCTAGTCTCAAAGATGTGATGCTTATATATTTTCATAGATGATTATGAATGAAGAAGCAATCCAAATAGCATATACTATCAGTAATGGTATACCTAAGCTTAAAAAGAGAAAAACAGTAGATTTCCTAGTCTAGAATAGTTTTTACAGACCAAGTGAGCATTCTAGTACGACAAAGCAATTTAGTATAATAACAGGAAGAAATTTCCTCTGAAAGCTTCATTATTCTTTCAAAGATACTAGAGAGCATGTCTAAAATCACAGAGCACCAGACTATGGAGCAATTCTGATTTCTGCAGTATATTTTATTGACAAACAAAGTAGAATAAAAATACATGTAAAAAACCCTTTGGCTTAAAAATATCATTTTTTAAAAACTTATTCTCATAACAAGATGCTAATTTTGCTATGAACAAATTCAGTGCATTTCAAACAATGAATTTTAGAATATAATACTAAATTTATACAAGGATCATATTTTAAAGCTATATTCTAAAATATATAAAAATATTTAATATACTCTAATAAATATGATTTATTTAAATCCTGAAATTACCATTCTGCTTTGAAAATAATAGAATTCATGCTTTAAATACATGTTACTATTTATAGAGACAAGAGAGCTTTGGATCTATAGCTAAAAAAGATAGATTTAAGTTCCACAAATGTTATTAAATTGCTATGAACCTAAGCAACTAAAATCTCTATATAATCTGGGTTTTTGTCTCCTTTTCTAGCAAAATAAAATAATATCATCTTCAGGGGGCATTGTTAAGTTTAAATTATATATGTATATAAAAGTTTACCAAAAAAATTTTTTTGTTTAAATCCCTATTCTATTAGCATATACATTATTAGTTTATATTGCCTATAAAGAGAGGGGATTAATGAATGAGGCTCTCAAGGCCATTTTAATAAAACAGTCCAGTTTAGCATATGTACCGGGACAAGAGTCACAAACTATTATATCACAATATTGCTGAAAATTTTCACAAAAGAAATTTAGTGATTATTATTACAAATGTATAAAGAGAAAATAGTACAATTTAAATATGGTAAAATATTTGATTATTTAATACTTCTGCTTTATTGATTACACCAAAATCTTTGACTACGTAGATCACAACAAACTGTGGTAAATTCTTTAAGAGATGGGAATGCCAGACCACCTGAGCTGCCTCCTGAGAAATCTGTATGCAGGTCAAGAAGCAACAGTTAAACTGGACATGGAACAAAAGACTGCTTCCAAATCGGGAAAGGAGTACGTCAAGGCTGTATATTGTCACCCTGGTTATTTAACTTATATGCAGACTACATTATGAGAAACGCTGCACTGGGTGAAGCACAAGCTGGAATCAAGATTTCTGGGAGAGATATCAATAACCTCAGATATGCAGATGACACCACCCTTATGGCAAAAAGTGAAGAAAAACTAAAGTGATGAAAGTGAAAGAGGAGAGTGAAAAATTTTGCTTAAAGCTCAGCATTCAGAAAACTAAGATCATGGCATCTGGTCCCATTGCTTCATGGCAAATAGATGGGGAAACAATGGAAACAGTGAAAGACTTTATTTCTGGGGGCTCCAAAATCAGTGCAGATGGTGACTGCACCCATGAAATTAAAAGACATTTGCTCCTTGCAAGAAAAGCTATGAGCAACCTAGACAGCATATTAAAAAGCAAGCAGAGACATTACTTTGCTAACAAAGGTCCGTCTAGTCAAAGTTATGGCTTTTCCGATAGTCATGTACAGATGTGAGTTGAACTATAAAGAAAGCTGAGTGCCAAAGAATTATGCTTTTGAACTGTGATGTTGGAGAAGACTCTTGAGAGTCCCTTGAACGCAGGAGATCCAACCAGTCCGTGCTAACAGGAATCAATCCTTAATATTCACTGAAAGGACAGATGCTGAAGCTGAAACTCCAATACTATGACCACTTGATGCAAGGAACTGACCCATTTGAAAAGACCTTGATGCTGGGAAAGATTGAAGGCAGGAGAAGGGGACAATAGAGGACGAGACTGTTGGATGGCATCACTGACTCAATGGACATGAATTTGAGCAAACTCTGGGAGATGGTGAAGGACACAGAAGCCTGGTGTGCCGCAGTCCATGGGGTCACAAAGAGTCAGAGATAAACGAGCAACTGAACAACAGCAACTATATCTCTGAGAGAAATAAGGACACAATTTTGCCAAAAATAAGTCAAAAAATCTTCATAGAAATTATAATATCCCCACCAACATTGTAATAGGGTTTCCTTTTCTCCACATCCTCTCCAGCATTTATTGCTTGTAGACTTTTGGATGGCAGCCATTCTGACTGGTGTGAAATGGTACCTCATTGTGGTTTTGATTTGCATTTCTCTGATAATGAGTGATGTTGAGCATCTTTTCATGTGTTTGTTAGCCATCTGTATGTCTTCTTTGGAGAAACGTCTGTTTAGTTCTTTGGCCCACTTCTTGTTTGGGTCATTTATTTTTCTGGAATTGAGCTACAGGAGTTGCTTGTATATTTCTGAGATTAATTGTTTGTCTGTTGCTCCATTAGCTATTATTTTCTCCCATTCTGAAGGCTGTCTTTTCACCTTGCTTTTAGTTTCCTTTGTTGTGCAGAAGCTTTTAATTTTAATTAGGTCCTATTTGCTTATTTTTGCTTTTATTTCCAGTATTCTGGGAGGTGGGTCATAGAGGATCCTGCTTTGGTTTCTGTCGGAGAGTTTTTTGCCTATGTTTTTCCCTAGGAGTTTTATAGTTTTTGGTCTTATGTTTAGATATTTAATCCATTTTGAGTTTATTTTTGTGTATGGTGTTAGAAAGTGTTCTAGTTTCATTCTTTTACAAGTGGTTGACCAGTTTTCAGAGCACCACTTGTTAAAGAGATTGTCTTTTCTCCATTGTATATTTTTTTTTCCATTGTATATTCTTGCCTCCTTTGTCAAAATAAGGTTTCCATAGGTGCGTAGGTTTATCTCTGGGCTTTCTATTTTGTTCCATTGAAACTGGAAATAGAACTTCCATATGACCCAGCAATCCCACTGCTGGGCATACACACCAAGGAAACCAGAATTGAAAGAGACACGTGTACCCTAATGTTCATCACCACACTGTTTACAATAGCCAGGACATGGAAGCAACCTAGATGCCCATCAACAGACGAATGGATAAGAAAGCAACAGTACATATTCACAATGGAATATTACTCAGCCATTAAAAAGAATATATTTGAATCAGTTCTACTGAGGTGGATGAAACTGGAGCCTATTATACAAAGTGAAGTAAGCCAGAAGGAAAAACAACAATACAGTATACTAATGCATATATATGGAATTTAGAAAGATGGTAACGATAACCCTGTATGTGAGAAAGCAAAAGAGATGCAGATTTATAGAACAGTCTTTTGGACTCTATGGGAGAGGGCAAGGGTGGGATGATATGGCAGAACGGCATTGAAACATGCAAATTATCATATGTGAAATCAATTGCCAGCTCAGGTTTGATGCTTGATACAGGGTGCTCAGGGCTGGTGCACTGGGATGACCCAGAGAGATGGAATTGGGAGGGAAGTGGGAGGGGTGTTCTGGAAGGGGAGCACATGTACACGCATGGTGGATTCATGTCAATTAATGGCAAAACCAACACAATAATGTAAAGAAAAAAGTCTTTCTTGAATTTGTTACAATAAAAAAAAAGAAATTATAACGGCCTCAAGCTAAAAACACACTAAATGTTCATCTTAAAAATGAGTAATTGAGGTTATACAGTAAGATACTACACTGTAATTAAAAAGCAAAAATAAGTATACTTGTGAAAAAATTGGATGAAGCTCATAGATACTACATTGAACAAAAGAAGCCAGTCACTATAGCATTCATACTATATCATCCCGTTTATATGTAGTTTCAAAAACAACCAAACAAAAAATTTAAAAAGGGCAAAACTCTATTTAGTGATTAAGCTAAACTCACTACTGCAAGGATAATTCTGATATGTACGAAAACTAAGTCATGTCATGGTTTTTGACACTGGGTAGCAGACAGAAGCAGAAAGGTCTAGTAAGGAGTAGTAGTGAAGGCTGGAAAGAAAGAGGAAAATTTTATTGGAACTGGGAGAAAAGATGATTCAATGTAATGGAAAGCTCTCTAGGATGAACATTTCTATCTTTGCAGAGCCATGGTTATTTTGGTATAAACATTTGTTAAAATTGTACTCTTATAGTCAGTACTTTTAGTTGCAAATTAATTAGACCTAAATCTTTTTAAGCTAAAAAAAGATACTTTAAAAATTATTAAAGGATACATTTTAAAAGATTTTTAAAATTATTTTCTAACATAAAATACTGCTATGTGTTGTAGTTTACAAGTTGTGAAAAACACAAATCACTATGGATTTACCATATGTTATGGTTTTTCAAATACCATGAGGCCCTCACAGCTCTAGTTTATAAAAATCACACTGAGATTTTTCACTCTTCTCGGTGCTGGCCATCAACCTCCTTGAATCATCCATGTTTTTCTATAGTTTCTAATGTCAGAATGCTAAGAAAACTCATGCACACATCTGTAACAAACGTACATGAATCATGTTAGTAAAGCATAACCCTAAAAAGCTTCTCAAATTTTTTGCTTTAAGCTGTGTATTTAATTTTTTAGTTTATTTCTAATTGGAAGATATTTACAACATTGTGTTGATTTCTGCCATATGACAGCAAGAATCAGCTATGTGTGTGCATATACGCCCTCCCTCTTACACCTCTCTCCCACCCAGTATCCTAGCCCACCCCTCTAGGTTGTCGCAGAGCACCAGGTTGAGCACCCTGTGTAAAACAATAGCTTCCCACCAGCTCTCTGTTTTCCACATGGTAATGTACATGTTTCAATGCTACTCTCAGTTCCTCCCACCTTTTCCTTCCCCAACTGTATCCACAAGTCTCTTCTCTATGTTTGCATCCCTATTCCTGGCCTGCAAATAGGTTCTTTGATACTTTCTGTTTTTAAGTTTGGGCTATTGAGTTAAAACTATTGAATTTTCACATAGAATGAAGAGGCTGGTTAGTCAAAGACATTCAAGTGTCAGGATATATAGTGAATTAACAGACAATTATCTAGACATGGAAATATATTTTGATACACATTTGTGTGAGTACTACTTTTCAAGCAGAAATATGAGACAATTATCCCACTTTAACAATGCCAATCACCTTGAAGTTGTATTTTTTTTTATCCTTCTGTGATCCAAATGTACATTCCAGATGTAGCTAATAGCAGTGTTCTGTGTTTTAAACAGTAAACATTTGAGTGTGCTTGAATAGTGTTCTTCCCATCTATTATGGACTGAACTGTGTCCTTCTCAGATTCATATGCTGAAGTACTAACTCCTTGTACCTCAGAATGGGACTGTGCCTAGACAGGATCTTTAAAGATGTAGTTAAAATGAGGTCCTTAGGGTCAGACCTAGCCCAATCTCTCTGGTGTCCTTGTAAGAAGTTAGGACACAGATGTGTACATGTACAGAAGACCATGTGAAGATACAGGGAGAAGGTGGCAAACTATAAGCCAAGAGAGAGACCTCAACACGTTGACAACACCTTGACCTCAGATTTCTAGCCTCCCCCGGGCCATGAGAAAATAAATTTCTCTTGTTTAAGTCACCATTTCATTGCACCTTGTTACACCAGCCCTACAAAACTAATACACCACCACATTACAAAAGAATCTATTTGAAAGTAAAAGTCTCTCTCTCTTTTGGTAAGTCTGCCATTTCATGTATCATATGATTTGGGATGAACCACACTGCTATGACAGACATGTTACATGACTGAACCAACAGATCACTCTCTCCAGTGCAATGTTTAGACAGGCCCCAGAGACCTCCTCTCCTATAGGTACACTCAAAATTCCACTCATTCGGCAAGCGCTTAAACACCCTTACATGCTCTACTCAAAAGTATTTTTAACTTTGTCAAAGCCTTAGTAAATAATCTCAGGTCTTCTACTTTAATGGTCTATTCTTGCCTGGAGAATCTTATGGGCAGAGGAGCTTGTCCATGGAAGTCTCTAGGCAAAAATACTGGAGTGGGTGGCCATTCCCTTCTCCAGGGGATCTTCCTGACCCACCCAGGTCTCCTACATTGGCAGGCAGATTCTTTACCACTGTGCCACCTGGGAAGGCCCTTAAAAATATTGGCACAATATATTTTATAATATTGATATAATTTAGAAATTGTGTAAGGTAGGTGGAATGGGAAGAACATTGGACCCAGAAATCAGACTTCCTAGTCCTTCTTAAGACTATTTAAGTGCCTCAGGTTAGACAATTTGCTTGTTTGGGATAGTTATTCTTTTCCTTATTTATTTTTTGTTTTAGGCCACGGAATCTTAGTTTCCTGATCAAGAATCAAACCCTGGCCCCCTGGATTCAAAGCATGGAGTCTTAACCACTGGACCACCAGGGAAATCCTTGGGTAGTTCTTCTTCACATCAGTGATTCACAAGATGACCTGGATTCAGTATGCTCTGGAGGGCTTGGTAAAGAGCCCAGCTGCCAACACAGGAGACATAAGAGATGTGGGTTTGATTCCTGGGTTGGGAAGATCCTCTAGAGAAGGAAATGGCAACTGACTCCAGTATTCTTGCCTGGAGAATCCCATAGACGTAGGAGCCTGGTGGGCTATAGTCCATGGGGTTGCAAAGAGTCAGATATAACTGAAGCAACCTAGTACATAGCATAGAGGGCTTTTTAAACAGTCAAATATATGGAACCTACACCTGATTCTCAGACTTGTCTGGATGTTGGAATTATCTGGAAGAATATCATGATATCTAAATTCCATCCTTCAGAGATTCTGATTTAATTGATTTAACTGGTTTGAAATGTGACCCTGGCACTGGGATTTTTAAAAGCTCCCTCCTTCAAACATGACATCAACTGCTCTGGAAAGTGTGACTTAATAGGTCTGGAGAAGAGCCTAGGAACTGCTTTGTTTTAATTTACCAGGTGATTATAGTGCACATGAATTCCTTTGATGATTTCCAATCACAAACATATGATGCAAAGACAAAATAATGCTTCTTCCCCTTTAAATTTCACAAATTTTTTTGACTCTTTATGAGATGCATGGTACTAATGAGACATTTCGAAGCAAACTTTTTTTTTTAATATTTAAGCATGGTTGTTTACTCAGAGGCTCATTAACGAAGTATGTAATTAGAGAGCATGAAATTTTAGATATCCTATGAGTCAAACACCTTTTGAGTGTTTCCCAAATGTGCATATGTCAGAAAGGAGGCTCTGTAAGAAATCATGATGGAAACTGTGTTACCATCCCAATCCAAGCTGTGTAATGGATGCAATTATTTCAGGAAGGATCACGTGTAAAGATGAAGGCACAAAACATAATTGCTTCTATGACAGTAATTTCCTAGGGTAGCGATTCAAACCAGCATCTCCCATTAGTCTAAAAACTATTATATAGTTTTTCTTTCCATTCATTTCTTTTAGCTTTTCCTGTATTTGAAGCTTTCCAAAGGGTATTTGAATGATCTAACATTAACCACCCACACACTGTATTTACCATTATTACTAGCACAGCAGATGATCTTTACAACTTAGCAAAGCTCCAAGAAGCATTATTACCGATTTTCTTTAAAAGTGCTTCTAAATCATTGGCCATTTCTTTTGATTTATATCCCAGTCAGAATTATTTTCAAGTGACTTTTTAGGGTCTTCTACCTTAAGTTTAACAATGACTACAACTAATTACATGATGAAAGTCAATCCTGAACTTTTGAAGTGTTACATTTCAGTTTACACAATAGAAAGATTAAAAGACAGATTAATCAGAAAGGTTAAAATACTGTGACAAGGCCAAAGATAATAGTGGAATAAGACCCCACTTTGAGGTCCTGCAAACAACTATGTAAGTATCAGAAGGGAATTAGGTGGAAGAAGAGGAGGGAGCTGGTTTATAAATATTAATGAGAAAAATTGTTAGTTTTTGATTGAATGAAAGATATGTAAATATCCATATACAACCTCTATAAGAGTGAATTCGTTTTTAGCCTGTCTTAACAGAAATGTCTAGAATTGAGGCAGTAATCATTCTGCTCAATATATTACTTACCAAATCAATCTATAGTATTACATTAAATTCTAGAAAAGACTTCATCATGTTATTAAACACACATCATTATGTTAGATAATAGTAACCAAACAAAACAAATCAAGAGAGGAGTAACCAACCATACCACATGTGGAAAAGTTGAAACAAATGTGGACAGAGAATTACGCTGTGTAATCAAAATGACAAAAAAAGACCTAAATGTAATTAGTAGAAAGCATACTGTGAACTAAAATAAAGGAAAGCTTCTAAGAGTCTGCATTTGAGAATTCAAGAAGGCCCCAGCACTAATCACTGGAGTTATTTATGCACAGGCTGAAAGACATCTGACACGGAAAACACAGAAGAGACTTATCTAGAGACAGGGTTAGGCTAGTGACAAGGTATATAAACATTATCACACTTCTGCAAATGTTAAATCTAATGAAAGAGCAATTGTGTTTTTTAAATTATCAGGATAAAAAAAAATCAGATGTTACCCTAGTATCTGTTTGTGAGTGGTCAGAATGCTCAAAATATAAAAATTTTAGTTTCCTTTATAACATTAAAATAGCTGCTCTTACTTTTTTTCTTTAAGGCCCTTGAAATGTTACTGACCAAGTAATTTTTGTAGAAAGGCATCATTTTAATATCAACCCTACTATTAGCAGTAGAGTGCTGTTAAAATAACTTGTTCTGAGTTTAACATATCACCTCATTTTAAAGACAAAGAGTTTCTCCTCCTAAACATCAAAGAACCATTATTCAGAAGGTGAAAAAATACTGTTTACCTTAACAGATCTTCTAGAACATACAATGGGGAAATATTGAATTTTTCTATACCAATTCATTAGATAGATTGTAGCACCTTTAAGTATGCAGAAGGCTGGAAGCCTTCCTAATTTCCTCAAATCTCCAGACCTGGAGAGAGAAAATTAAAACAATACAGATTTCTAAAGAATTACTTCTAAGCTCTATTCCCCTTTTACTTTAGAAAGATCATGGCTTTTTTTTTTTAATCAGTATCTGGTTTCCCATGTACTGATAGCAGTTGCTTCATATTATTATTCTTCCCTCTACAGGAAGATACTTCATCTCTTCAGAGGAATTCTGTAGTTTTCCTGTGCCAATCTAGGTGTCTGGAGAAAAAAATTAGAAAAAATTAAAACAGCCTGTTCTCACCCTGCCTTCCTCAATCTATTTTTCTCTGAGGTTTTTTGACATGTCTAGACACACTGGATGAAAAAAATAAGAGTTTGGGTGACAAATTTCCCTCTATGATTAAAACCTAGATAGACAGAGGAAAGAGGGGGAAAAAAGAAAATATTTTAATAAAATAATATGCCACCTGTCCTCATTCCTACTTAATTCAGTGGTTATATATTTAAATTATGTTTTAATGATTTTAACTGAGATTATGTTAATATGTGGAAGTTAAACACTCCATGGCTTAACCTTTCAGAATATGACAGAAGTTCTGTAGACTATTTTTAAAAATGATCAACTTAGAGCCATTTTTATGTATGTGATAATTTGCTTTTCATTGACCAGCCCTGTCTCACTAATTCCCTACAACACCCCTTTCAGACCCTCTAAGTCTCTGTGTCACTCCTGCCTTTGTTTTTTCACTTACAGAACCACTGCTGCCACAGTAATTTTTCTAAAATATTTATCATAATGGGAGTGGGAGAAAAACAGGTTGGTACAAATGAAGTTAGATTTCTTTGTCATCAAAATCTGTTCCTCATGTCTATCCATATATTTCTACTCTTCTCAACATGTAGCCTATCCAAAGAAGTTACTTGTTATTTTTAAAGTATATGTCATTTATATCAATCTCTCTATCCAAAATGACTTTCTCAATATCTTTGTCTAGAGAATTCTTTGAAGGCACAGAATAGCTTAAATCCTTCTAATCTTTCTCATTTTATTCACTGAAAGTTCGCACAGCACTTTCTACATGTGTCTAAAACTTGTCATACTTTATCATAGTATCGATACATTGCATCTTAATCCCAGGCAATAGGGTAATTATTAATATTTCATAGCCTATCACCTCCTTTCCTTAATTCTGCCCATCCTCTTAACCACAACAGTATTATCACCCAGGCCCTTTTATTCCCAGGACTTTGTTGAGTGTCTATTACATATTAGCTATTTGCTGAATATTAATATAAATTCATTGGAGAAGGCGATGGCACCCCACTCCAGTACTCTTGCCTGGAAAACCCCATGGACAGAGGAGCCTGGTAGACTGCAGTCCATGGGGTCGCTAAGAGTCAGACACGACTGAGCGACTTCACTTTCCCTTTTCACTTTCATACATTGGAGAAGGAAATGGCAACCCACTCCAGTGTTCTTGCCTGGAGAATCCCAGGGACCAGGGACAGGGGAGCCTGGTGGGCTGCCATCTGTGGGGTCACACAGAGTTGGAGACAACTGAAGTGGCAGCAGCAGCAGCAGCAGAATGTAAAGTCATAATTTATTTTGATATTGATAAGATTATAATGAGTGACAGAATTCCCATATTTTTATTAAAACTAATTGTCATAAAATGTTAGAAAAGTCCTAACAGATTATTTTATCTAATTTTTATATTGTATAGAGAGGACCAGAAAATTTCAACTGATTTAACAAGCATTTATCCTACAGATACTATTCCAAGCCTATTTTATGTGCCAGAGATAAGTTATTTGTTTTAATAAATATTTAAATTAATTGTATTCGTGCAGCCTACATTTTGTGAGAGCTTCCCTGGTGGCTCAGCTGGTAAAGAATCCATCTGCAATGTGGGAGACCTGGGTTTGATCCTTGGGTTGGGAAAATTCCCTGGAGAAGGGAATGGCTACCCACTCCAGTATTCTGGCCTGGAGAATTCCATCAACTGTAGACAATAAACAAATGAGTAAATGCTTGGTATATCATCATGTAATATTTGATAGTGATAATTATCATGAATAAGATTATCTAAATAATTTGCTCAAGTTCACACTGGTTGCAAACCTGAACTTCAGCCATGGTCTCCTGTGTCTCAGTCTAGTGTTGTGTTAACCAACAATTACATTCTATCTCTTAATCAAGCACAGTTTTTACAGGACTAAATTGAAGTTATTACCCAAAGTAGCAATTGAGCAACAGTCTGTATGAGTATGTTTTCAGTTGTTTCAGTCGTGTCGGACTCTTTGCAATCTTACGGACTATAGCCTGCCAGGTTCCTCTGTCCACAGGATTGTCCAGGCAAGAATACTGGAGTCGATTACCATGCACTCCTCCGGGGGATCTTCCTGATCCAGAGGATCAAACCTGTGTCTCCTGTGTTTCCTGCATTGGCAGGCAGGCTCTTTACCATTAGCACCACCTGGAAAGTGTATACAGTCTATATAGGTGAAGGTAAATTGTTAGTTGCTGTAACAAAGATATCCCCAAATGACAATAAGTTAATCGAGATAGAAATTTATTTATTCCTCACAAATAGTCTCAAAGTTAAGAGTCTGTGTTCTGGGGAGGTTTATGTGTGCCTATATGTGCTCTTCCACCTCTTTCCTCAATATCTTGAGGCCAAGAACTGGAAATGGCCACAATGGTTTGTGTTCACTTTCCATTGGCTTTCAACCTGATAAAGCACACCAGAATGCAGGCCAATTTGGAAAACAAGTCTTCAACTGGACAACTCAGCTCAAACTCTGGAGAGTCCAGTGGTAGTTCTAGCCCTTCAGAAAGAAGAGAAACACTTAGTTACCTCTGTCTCACTGGGCCACTATTATTTACTTCTGCTTGGTCTTAGAAAACAAACCAAGAACAGAGGTAAATACTGAGGTCAGAACTGTTACCCCAAGGACAAAGTTATCAAAAACAATGAAGCATTTGATGTAAAGAACCTGGTGACACTATTTTGGTGAGTAGTGGCCCAGCTCCTACTGCCTGAGAAACTCAACACTTAAGTTTAAAGAATATCTTTACTTAACTCCCCAAGAAAGATGTATGAAAAAAGTGAAAAGAAAACAAACATTCACATTATAAATAGCATTTGTTTGTGCAGCCAAATTGATTTAGATGAGTAATACAGCCCAAAGATGAACCATAACTATAATTTAGACTGGCTGTTCCATTCAGCACTCTATCTAACTCACTTTATAGACCCAGAAGATTGCTTGCAATAACTGAGGTTACATATTATCTTGCCACGGAATCAGCAGGGAGGGCAGCTGCATAAAACTGGTAATTTAACACTCCTCTAGCCATTCAAACAAAGATGCTGAATCACAGAGATGTGGATGGTAACTGCCTGGGGTCAACTGATTCTACTTCCCCTGTTTGTCAGAAGGAAATGCATTTAGTGCTTTCAGCAGACACTTCTTAGTGTTATAAAGAACTTCCCGACACAGCTGTCCATCTTCGGTTCACATCTGAGAAGACACTTAACTCAGGTAGTAACTATTCAAATAGACAATGATGTTCATAACATCACATCTCTTTATTTCTCTTCCCATTTTCTCCTCTGGTAAATTCACTCTTAGATGAAGGGAAGGAATTAGTCAAATTCTGTCTCCTCTCATGGGAAAAGATCATTATAAGGCTAATGACAGATCTGATGATATTAGAGCCGAGGCTAGAAGTTCAGCCAGATCATGAACTATCTTAGGAAAGAATAAAGAGTTCTCTCATCTTAGCCAAAAGAAAATTGCAAAGCAGGAAATGTTCCAGGTTAGTAAAGATATTTCAAGGCTACAGGGAAAGCGCAATAGCTGGAAAACAGCCTGAATACTTTATAATAGAATTAGTTAATAGGTGAAGCATTCAGAATTCAGAGAAGCATGATCAAAACACAATAAATACTACCTAGAATTAGATACTTAAGAGTTAGGAAGAAGAACCAGAAAAATCTAATTAGAAAGTTAAATTCTCTTGACAAAAATGAATTTTCATGCCTAGGAGGTCAAACATTGTATTTTTATTGAGTGTTGATTAAATACTTGTTATATGCCCCAGGAACTGCTGTCAACATCTTTTCAAGCTGAATAAGATATAGCTCATGCACCTCAGTTTATAGGGTAGTTTATTTCAATATAAGCATTTCTCCCATAATGCAATAAACTAGGGGATACAATATTTTTATTTATAGACTTCTATTGGAGGTCTTACAACAGCACAGCTTTATGAAGGTTAATAATCTATCATAATGAAGAGGAAATTCATAGGGCCTGGACTCCATCTTAGGCCTCTTCATGCTGATCATGCTCCACCGCCTCTCCAATGGACTCTAAACTCTGTGCTTAGTGCCTATGGAAATGATAATCAAAGGACAACACCCCCTCTGGACAGGGGAACCTTGAAGATCTTATCCAGGTTACTCATCACCTAAGAGAAAACATACACTAATCACCCCTGTCTCTGGACGGGCCATAAATTTTTCTGTACCTATCAGAGTGTAACCCTGGGCTTATTGATTATTGGCCAGTTGTTTAACTGTTTGAACACATAACATGTGAATGATGAGATTATTGTGATTGTATTTACCCTTCCTTTGTTTATGTAAGTCTCAAGGAATTAGGGGTGATGGGTTTGGACCCATACACATAGGGTATAAAAGATTTACACAAATGCTGGTCAGGGTCCTTGGCTAAGAGAAGACTCTGCCTTGGGCCCGCTGGCATAATAAACTGCACTCCATTATCTGCATTGTCCTTCTGAGTGAGTTTGTTTCCTGGAATGCGTGGCTACAACAATAACAACAGGAAACAGAGACAATAAGGATGTCTAAGATACAAGAGAGTTGGAGAGGACTTGAAAGATAGGTCATTTATTTGAAACAGTAGCTACAAATAAACACATGAGTTTTTCTCATGCAAGTTGGTTTTAGAAAAATGTATCTATGAAAGAAAGTGCAAGTCACTCAGTCATGTCCAGATCTTTGTGACACCATGGACTGTAGCCTGCCAGGCTCCTGTGTCCATGAAATTCTCCAGGCCAGAATACTGGAGTAGGTAGCCATTCCTTTCTCCAGGGGATCTTCCCAACCCAGGGATCAAACCCAGTTCTCCCACATTGCAGGCAAATTCTTTTCCCTCTGAGCCACCAGGGAAGTCCAATACATTTATATCTAACAGCCCACCTTTCATACAGAAATACCATTAATTGAAACTGTACTAAACTTTGTTTCTCTTAGTCTATAATTCTAATTGATTCCCTACTTATTTAACTCATATAATAACTGTATGAGGTAAGTTCCATTAACATTCATAGACCCAGATAAGGAAGATATGCCACAGAGAGGTTAGGTGACTTGCCAAGGGTCAAAGTAATATAGATGAAATAGTCCAGAATCTCTTCTAGTTGCTCTGATAAAATCACATAATCTTCCAAGATCAATAAAACAATTGTATTATTTCTTTGGAATCTAAGAATCTTTTAGTTTTTAGTTTTAAGCTTTTTTTAATGAAATAATATAGCTAAAAAAAAATTTTTTTAAAGCTTCCCAAGTGAAAGTTGCCCTATCTATCTTGAAATAAAGCATAATTCCTCCTGGAAAATAATTATTTTTCTCTTCACTTCAAAATTCTCTTTTTAAAATTACAGGGAAGGCAAAACATTTCATATGATCAGTAGTATATGATATAGATAGTAATTTTATATAAACAAATATTGAAGATTGTCTTTCCTCTCTTTTGTGGTGTTCTTTACTTCTTTGTTCACCAGTCTGTTAAAAAACAAAGTTCAACTGAGTGAATTTAAGATCAAATGGCTTTATTAAATAAGTCATGAATTGGATAGCACCCAATCTAGCAAACATAAAGGAGCTCTGAGGAGCTGTACAAAATGGGAGACTTTTGTAGACAGAATGGGGCAGTAACAGGAAGGAGCAAAGTGTCTCATCTATATTCGGGAGATGAAAGGGGTAATCAGATGGATTACATCACTGGTGCTGTCCAGGAAATTCCAGATGGACTGATTTAAGATTACATTCCTGAGAGCGGTTGAAACTACAATCAAGTTAGGTATTAAGTCTTGGTTTGCTGACTTCTGGCTTAGCACAAGTGACTTCAGTTTGGTCCTGCTGTCCCTCTTCAACAAGTGTAACAACTTGGTTTTTTTAACAACTTAATTTTTTGTTGCTTCCATAGCAAATTTCCACATATTTAGGCTTAAATCAACTCCTATATCTTACAATTCTGTTCATCAGCAATCCAAGTACAATGTAATTTAACTGTCTTCTGTTTAAAGTATCACAAAGCCCAAGAATTGATACTTTCAAATTGTGGTGCTAGAGAAGACTCTTGAGCATCCCTTGGACAGCAAGGAGATCAAATCAGTCAGTCCTAAAGGAAATGAACCTTGAATATTCACTGGAAGGACTGAAGCTAAAGCTCCAATACTTTGGCCACCTGATACAAAGCGTTGATTTTTTGGAAAAGACCCTGATGCTGGAAAAGACTGAAGGCAAAATGAGAAGAGGGCAGCAGAGGATGAGATGGTTAGATAGCACCACCAATTCAATGCACTTGAATCTAAGCAAACTGCGATATAGTGGAAGACAGAAAAGCCTGGCCTGCTGAAATCCATGGGGTCGCAGAGTCCTACACCACTTAGCAATTAACCACCACCAACAACAAAGGCAACATGAAGATGTCAGCAAGATTGCTGAAGGCTCTAGGAATACATCTACCTCTAAGTTCATTCAAGTTGTTCCCTAGATTTATTAGTTACTTATGTTTATGTCACTGAGGCCTTGCTTCCTGGCTGGTTGTCTGATGGATATAGGGGTACAGAGAGGGGCAGTCTTCTCTCCTAGAGTTTGCCTGAAGTCCTCTCTTGCTTTCCATGTGGCCACCCCTCTAACAATGGTGAGTTCAGTCCCTTCCATACTTCAAATCCCTCTGACTCCAGCCAAAAGAAATACAGCACTTTATAGCTTCTGCCTTTTTGTTTATTTGCTTTCTATTTAAATTTAGGAAACCTTCATTTGTTTGTTTTATTGGGTAGAGAAGAAGGCTATTTTTGATTTTTTTAGTTATGAGAAAGCTCATAAAGATGTGATAAACATTATTGAATAGTAGGCTGACAGATTTTATAATAATCTTCTAAAAATTCATCACTAAAGTTATATTTCTACTTCACATTCCTATTTCTCACTACACTTGAAACAATTTTTCACATGTTACACAAATAACTAAGGCAAACATTTCCTGAGCAATATAGATCAACCAAAAATATCCTTCACCGCCTTCATTTTTCAAGGAGATGGGAATGCAGTCTAGAATACCAATACATGAAGACCCATTTGCTGGAGAAATGCTCGGGGCTGGTGCATCGAGATTTCCCGGGGGGAGGGAGGAGGGAGGGAGGAGGGAGGGGGGTTCTGGAGGGTAAGCATATGTAAACCCATGGCGATATCATGTCATTGTATGGCAAAACTAATAAAAAAAATACTAAGAATGTATCAAACCAAACATTTCAGGACTTTCTTACAATGTAGCGTTTCTGCATTAACATATTAAACTCATAATAACTTGGTTGGTTCCTTCTTGTTTTGAAGTTGTTTCTCTCTGTCTGTACATTACTATTAATATATCCTTACTTACAGTCTAAGTAATCTATTCTATTTAGCCAAGAAAGAAAACGTGAGTCCACCTCTTCGTTTGCTTAGACAGACAAACTCTGTCATTATTGTTTCTCTTTTTTGTTCATACCTTCCATCCAATTCATCCTGTTGCCTCTAGCTGAAAAATATATTCCAAATCCTACATTTTTAGCAATCTCAGTGCAAAATCCTAGCTCAGATTAGCCTCATTCCCCATAGAAGTATCGACGACTACTTCAATCATTTCCTGACTGCTCTGCTAGCTTTAATTCATGCTGCCCTAAATCCATCCCCCTGAGTCAGGAAGCCGTTGCTAAAATGTTATCTGGGTCATGTCACTTTCTTGCTTCAAATCTTTCAGTGACAAAATCAACAAGTTTATTGATTTCTTAATCAGTAATTCCTCAACAATTCTTTAATGATGATGGTCTCCAAAATTTTCTATGACACATCCCCACCTACCTATCATTATGTACCTTTCATGACTCCCTCACGTTCCATATTATTCTGCTCCAGGTAACTGGCCTTTATGGCTCTTAAAGTGATGACAAGCTCACAAGCATCTTACTTTGTACTCACTGACCCTTCTCCTTGATATCACATGATACCTCTTAATTATCAAGTCACATGATACCTCTTAAGACAGCACTCTAGCCCCTTTCTATTTCTTTATTCATGTTTTTCATAATTTAAATTGTTTTACTTCATTTCATACAAGTTTACTGTCTTTTTCTATACCCACCTCTTAACATCCACTAATATGGGAACTCCTTGAAGACAAGGATCCCATCTGTCTTACTTATCACTTTCTCCCAAGTACCTGTAACAATGCCTGACCCATAACTAATATTTATGGACTAAATTGTAAAGGACTTCTACACCTTTAGGCTAACTCTTTTTCCAGTTTAAGGTTAGTAATAATAAAGCTAATTAGTTGAATGTTTAGTATGTGTCAGCCACTGGGCTAAATAATCCACATAATAATAATAATCTAGATAATCTATTTAACTTTATTTAAATGTAACAAATGTCCTGAGGCAAATATGGATATTATTCTTATTTTGAAGATGATGAAATTGAGATTTAGGAAGGTTGAGTAATTTGTCCAAGGACACAGAACAAGTGACAAAGACTGAATTTTATCTCACTTCAAAAAACTAAGACTAGACTATATCTCAAAGAACTGTATTCTTTTCCACCTCAGTTTATTGATCTGACCTAAAAGTTCTAACTAACATTAGCATCATAAGATCAAATTTCTAGTCATATATAATAACCAAGTTTGTAATAAAATGTGTCTCCATGATTTTAGCGCTTACTACTTCAAGCAAGTTAATCCTTAGGGAAATATATGAGGCTTTCTATTTCACTAATTGCTCATGATTTTTCAATTTTTTTTAGGTAATATAGTTAAATTTCAATATAAAACTATAACCAGTTATAAGCACAAGTCACAATCTTCTAATCTCCAACATTTCCCTTTCTCAGCAAAAGTGCACCTATTTGTTTGGGAAGTCTTCATCAGCAGGCACTGGAAACTGTACTATCTGAAACTTGAAGAGCACCTCAGCGAGTGACTTCACTACATGTAATACTGTATAATAGCAACACTTAAGCTTGATGCCTCCAATTTCTCCTCTAGACAATACAGAATCAGAAACCTCAGATGGAACTCTTTTCTGATCAAAAGGGCAGCATTCCAAATGTCTTTAAACCATTTCTGCAGGTAATTGTTATTTTTTCAAGAAAGTGCCCTTCAAGGGAAGGAGTTCATTATCTCTCTGAGTTTATCCCATGTTGTTTCAGTCTCACAGTCGATTTTTTTTTTCTTCTCCCCTTTCTCTTAAAAGTGATGCCAAAACTGTTAGTGGCTTGGATACTGAAACAGTTATGTTATCCTGACCTGCTGTAGAAAAGTATTTATGAAAGATTTGGTCTTCATCTAAGATATTGCAACATCTTAAGCATGGAGAAAAATAGCTTTTAAAAAAAGATGTAGATTCCCTTGTCAAACCAAAATCTAAAGCAATGACATTTAATATTCAAAAGCCAAAACTATTTATATGCTTGCCCTTTAACAGATTTATGACAAAATATATGTAGAGTTGATGGTAGAGGGTGGTATAAAAGGGGGAAAAAACTAAATTAAATAAGATTTATCAGCAAGTAATTGCTTAATAGGACAACACAGGAAAATAAAACTATAAAAAGGATTATTCATAACATCTAGCTTTTTTTTCCCCAAGAAAATGGCATTTCACTTTTGGAATATTAAAACTTTGTTTTATCTCTTATACATTCTAAGAAATCTCCCTACAAAGTAGTATTAAAAGAGACAACAGGCCGAAAATGAAGTCACTTATGCTAAATCCATATCATCAGACCCAAGACAATACCTAACCTAACTGCCCTGTTAACTTCCCCCAGGAATGTAATCTTAACTGGTCAGTCTGGAATTTTCTGGTCAGCACCAGTGAAGTAACATACTGATATACCCATTTTGTCCTCTAAAGGAAGGTGACCTTGCCTGAAACAATCCACTCTTTCCTTGTCCTTCACCCATTTCTGCCTATTAAAGTCTTCCATTTGTCCAGTTCTTTGGAGCTCCGTTCTATTTGCTAAAAGAGATAATACTCAATTTACGAAACACTGAATAAAGCCAATTAGATCTTTAAATTTATTCAACTGAATTTTGCATTTTCACAGTAGCATTCATAAAACATACAAATGATACATTTTAATGGATATCTATTTATAGTAATCTGAATGAAAATATGAAATTCCTACATCAAGGTATATATATTTTTTTACTTGCTTACAGCAATAACAACAAAACATTCCTCATGCCCCAGTTATTCCCCTTCTGGAGTAAAGCTACTTAAGCACATACACAATAGCAGGGTTCTTGCATCACAAGGTTAATAATTGTGTTTCCCCAAACTTATACACTGTAATTCTAAATTTCCGTGTTTTAAAATGTGACCCTATTTGAAAATACCATCACTGCAGATGTAGTTAGTTAGGTGAAGATGAAGTCTTCACTGGAAGAGAGTAGGTCTCTAGTCCAATCTAACAAGGGAAATGAAAATCATTTACTCATGTCCGATTCTTTGCGAGCCCATGGACTATATAGCCTGCCAGACTCCTCTATCCATGGAATTCTCCAGCAAGAATATAGGAGTGGGTATCCATTCCCTTCTCTGGGAGATCTTTCCAACCCTGGTCTCCTGCATTGAAGGCAGATTCTTTACCGTCTGAGCCACAAGGGAAGCCCAATCTAACAAAATTCCTTAGAAAGATTGAGGAGAAAGCAATCAAGGTTTTAATACCTAGAGAAAAGAGCAAAAAAAAAAAATTCTTTAAGAAATATAAAGGAATTTTTCAGCATAAAATAAAATAGCAGTTTAAAAAGCAAACTTCAATGAAATTAAAAAAATATATTTATCTATTTATTTAGCTGCACTGGGTCTTAATTGCGTCATATAGGATCTTTAGTTGAAGCATTCCGGATATCTCAGTTGTAGAGAGATACTATGAAGTCTAGAGATAGACTACAAAGTCTCACTGGTGACTTGTGGGATCTAGTTCTCTGACCAGGGATGGAGCCCTGGCCTCCTGCACTGGGAACTCGGAGTCTAAGCCACTGGACCACTGTTGCTGCTGCTGCTGAGTCACTTCACTCGTGTCCGACTCCATGCGACCCCATAGACAGCAGCCCACCAGGCTCCCCCGTCCCTCGGATTCTCCAGACAAGAACACTGGAGTGGGTTGCCATTTCCTTCCCCAATGCATGAAAGCTAAAAGCAAAAGGAAAGTCACTCAGTTGTGTCCGATTCTTAGTGACCCCATGGACTTTAGTCCACCAGGCTCCTCTGTCCATGGGGTTTTCCAGGCAAGAGTACTGGAATGGGGTGCCACTGGAAAATCCTAAAAAGTAAATTTTAAAATCTGGATCTTTAACAGTATCCCAAGACAAAAGAAATAAAAGCTTTCTTTTTTTAATGAGACCTAATCAAACTTAAAAGCTTAAACACAGCAAAGAAAACCATAAACAAAATGAAAAGACAACTACAGACTGAGAGGATATGAAATCAATCGCCAGCCCAGGTTTGATGCTTGATACAGGGTGCTCAGGGCTGGTGTACCAGGATGACCCAGAGAGAGGGAGTCTGGAGGGAAGTGGGAGGAGGGGTTCTGGAGGGGGAACATATGTATACCCATGGCGGATTCATGTCAATGTATGGCAAAACCAACACAATAATGTAAAGAAAATTTAAAAAAAAAAAAAAAAGAATCAGAAGAACAAAAAAGAAAAAAAAATGCAACTGATAAGGGATTAATTTCTAAAATATAAAAACAGCTCATAGAACTCAATATTAAAAAAAAAACCCAATCATAAAATGGGCAGAAGGCTTAAATAGATATTTTTCCAAAGAAAATATATAGATGGCTTCCCTGGTGGCTCAGAGAGTAAAGCGTCAGCCTGCAATGCGGGAGATCTGGGTTTGATCCCTGGATCAGGAAGATCTCCTGGAGAAGGAAATGGCAACCCACTCCAGTATTCTTGCCTGAAAAATTCCATGGATGGAGGAGCCTAGTGGGCTACAGTCCATCAGGTCGCAAAGCGTCGGACACAACTGAACGACTTCACATTCACTTTCTTTCAACAGGTAAATGAAAAGATGTTCAACATCACTAATTGTTAGAGAAATGCAAATCAAAACTAAAATGAGTTATCACCTCACAAAAGTCAGAATGTCCATCATCAAAATGTCTACCAAAAGAAAATACTGGAAAGGGTATGGAGAAAAGGGAACCCTCCTACACTGGCAGTGGAGATATAAATTGGTACAGCCACTATGGAAAACAATATAGAGGCTCTTTCAAACATTTAAACTAGAGTTACCATATGATTGTCACCAGCAGTTCCACTCCTGGGGGTATATCTGGCAAACTTTCTTCTAAAAGAAAAATTTTATATATATATATATATATATACATATATATATATATAATTTATATATATATAAAGTCCTGGCTCAGGAATCTTCCTTAACTCCTTCTACAAATGTCCTCATATTATGAATATTATAAAACTCAGTAAGGTGCCTGGGTGGGAATTCTTTCCCATTTTTGTTTAGATTCATTTGCATCAGTCACTTAAAGATTATTTTTAAGTCTTTGAGTAAATTATAATAAGTAGTGCTTTCGTAAGACTAAATCCAAGACTATTATAACAACTTTTCTGAGAAACATTAGAGAAATATGAGAGAGACTAAACGGGTGATGTATACTGAAGCTTTAAAACTGATGATAATTTTTAAAGCCTGTTTATTTTTAAAGGACCATAAGAAAAATTCATCAATGGAAAATAAAATAAAAAGCAACTAAGTTGTGCAGTAAACTCTGAAAAGAAAGGATGAAGAGGTAGCTAATTAGTTTTCTAGTCAACTCATAAACTAGAGTTTACTCATGGCTCTATAATACAAGAAGAATCTCCAGTAATATTCTTCTTTAGCCCCTGAATTAAGAAATCACAAGCCCCATGTTTCAGAAATCCACTCAGATCATCATGGTTACTGTGAATCTTTAGTCCTTAAACTTCTTATCCTGTATGATAATGATGGAACCGTGCATATTTCATGGTCACAGTGCTACTTACTGAGCATGAGTCACCAGGAGCTTACTGCCAAAAGTAACTTAAGACTATGACAGCAATATAATTTTTCATTTAATCTTGATTTGTAGGATATTATAAAACTAGCAAAAAAAAGATGAAGAATAGAAATCTGTTCTAGAACTGTCACTTCTCAAGGGCATGGTAGGGCAGGGGCAATAAAAATATCAATAAAGATAATAAGGAATTATTGGAAAATCATACTGAGAAGCTCCCATAGGAGAAATGGTTGAAAACTTAGGACATGATGAATATTCCAAACCTATTAACACAAGTAGGGAATGAGAAATATTGGAAATGGCTTGAGAAGACAATGTAGAATTGTTACTTCATCTGAAGTTTCAGAGCATATAATAGAGTTGGCTCTTCTTAATAAGAGGTTAGATGTGAAAACTGTAGATGTTAAATATGATTCCATGTATGCTTGATGTAAATTATTTAATAAACTTCCTGGGCTGCTGTAGACAATCTAAATTAGAGATAAGTAGAAGTGTATAAAATTGAACATAATTAGAAAAATCACTTCATGTAATTCTATCAATAACTCACATTCTTGTGCCTTTTTAAAGGTGAGAGAAATCAAAAGCTGAGCTAGAACAATAGAGCATCATTATATATATTCACTCAGACCCCAAGCCCTAGCACATCAGAAATGGGTGCTAATACAGTACATGTTTTTATCACATAATCATAATGGAATAAATTCTGGGAGTGGAGCTAAGCCCACTAATGTAGAAGACTCTTTGGGTTGAGAGGGAACATGGAGGTACTCTCTGACTAAGCTCTCCTCAGTGAAATTTGGGTGACCATATTTGTTAAGAGTTTATAACAGAAAGCTGACATCCTACAAGCAAGCCTCTTTTCCATACATACCTCCCTTGGCCAAGTGTCACATTGATGAGTTCACTTCTTCTGGGCTAAAGAGGATGTAAGGGTGCTTCAGATCAAGATTCCCCTCTCTCAGGAGAGACTGAATGAGAGAGAAGTGATCCAGTATTAAGTGTTCCAGGTCTTCAGCTATGGAGAGTTTAGTGCTTGCTACTCACTAAGTGTTCCTAGGACCAGACCAGGAGTATCAGCACTACCTGGATGCTTGTTAGAAATACAGGCAGCTCAGGCTGTATCTCAGAAGTATTGAATCAGAATCAGCATTTTTAACAAGATCTCCAGGTGATTCATAAGCACATGAAAGAAGCCTTACTCTAAATTTCATGAGAAAAATTTCCTTAGCTATTCAATGCTTTTATCCTAGATTCCAGCACTTAGCGAGAACTCAGTATCATTTGCTATAAGAATGAATGAATAAATCAATTAGTGATTCTCTTCAATGTTTACTTTAATTCTCTGAGAAGATACTACTAATTATGGAAAACTGTAAGTTGTGAGTATAATTCAGGCCTAAGAAAATATGCTGATTACTTGAAATGATCAATGCATGATGCCAGGATTTAGAGGCTATAACGATATACAATTCTTTAAAAAATATTAAGATATACCACAAAATATGTATTCTAATTAAGGATTATATATCTAATTATATGACAAATATATTGAAATTTAGACAGAAATTAATATTTAAATCGTATGTGTGTTAGTCAATCAGCTGTGTTCAACTCTTTGCAACCCCATGGGCTGTAGCCCACTAGGCTCCTCTGTCCATAGAATTCTACAGGCAAGAATACTGGAGTAGGTTTCCATTCCCCTCTGCATGGGATCTTCTCAACCCAGAGATGGAACAGGAGTATCTTACTTCTTTTTCCATGTAGGCAGATGTTTTACTGAGCCAACAGGGTGAGCCCAAAGGATTTGTCTGGAAATCAAATCCCAGTCTCCAGTGTGACAGGCAGAAATAGTCACCACTATACTAATAAGGATGGCTTAAATAGTATAGGACAACAACCAAAAAGAAGGCACCAAGTACAAAACAGATTACAAGGAACATAAACTCTGATGATGTTCAGAAGAAGAAATCATTTACTTCTACACAAGCAAACAATACTGTTGTTCAGTCACCAAGTCATGCCCGACTCTGTGAACCCATGGACTGCATGCAGCATTCCAGAGTTCCCTGTCCTTCACTATCTCCCAGAGTTTGCTCAAATTCATGTCCATTAAGTCAGTGATGCCATCCAACCATCTCAATCTCTGCTACCCTCCTCTCTTCTTGCCTTTAATCTTTCCCAGCATCAGGGTCTTTTCCAATGAGTAGACCCTTCCATCTTGGGTGGCCCTAAATGGCATGGCTCATAGTTGCATTGAGTTAGACAAGGCTGTGGTCCACGTGATCAGTTTGGTTAGTTTTCTATGATTGTGGTTTTCATTCTGTCTGCTCTTCTGATGGATAAGTATAAGAGGCTGGTGGGAGCTTCCTGATGGAAGAGACTGACTATGGGGAAAACTGGGTCTTATTCTGATAGGGGTGGGGGCATGCTCAGTAATCTTTAATCCAATTTTCTGTTGATGGGTGGAGCTGTGTACTCTCCCTGTTGTTTGGCCTGAGGCCAAAACCCTCCACCCATGCCTCCCTCTTGATTCCTGCACACTCACTGGCAATTCTGGGTCATTGGGTTACTCTTGTGGGGTCATTGCTCCTTTCTCCTGGCTCTTGATGTGCACAAGGTTTTGTTTGTGCCCTCCAAGAGTCTATTTCCCCAGTCCTTTGAAAATTCTGGAACAGGGGCTTCCCTGGTGGCTCAGCTGGTAAAGAATCCATCTGCAGTGTGGAAGACCTGGGTTCAATCCCTCGGTTGGGAAGATCCCCTGGAGAAGGGAAAGGCTACCCACTCCAGTATTCTGGCCTGGAGAATTCCATGGACTCTACAGTCCATGGGGTCACAGAGTCAGATGTGACTGAGCAACTTACATTTTCACTTTAACTTAAACATTCAGTAATGAGATCCCACCAGCCTCCAAAGTCAAATTCCCTGGGGGTTTTTCAGTCCCTTTGCTGGGTCCCCAGGTTAGGAAATCTGTTGTGGGTCCTATAACTTTCTTAACAGTGCGAAAATATCTTTGGTATAATTGTTCTGCAGTTTGTGGGTCATCTGTATGGCAGCTCTATGGTGGGGCTAATGGCAACCTCCTCAAAGAGGGCTTATGCCACACATTGGGTGATCTAGGTCCACTGTGGCCAGAGTCCCTGTCCCCATAGCAAGCCACTGCTGATACATGCCTCTGCAGGAGACACTCAAACATTCAAAGGCAGGTCTGGCTCAGGTGTGACTACACCAAAGCCTTTGACTGTGTGGATCACAAGAAACTGTTCAGTTCAGTTCAGTTCAGTCACTCAGTTGTGTCCAACTCTTTGTGACCCCATGGACTGCAGCACACCAGGCTTCCCTGCCCATCACCAACTCCGAGACCTTGCTCAAACTCATGTACATCAAGTCAGTGATGCCATCCAACCATCTCATCCACTGTTGTCCCCTTCTCCTCCCATCTTCAATCTTTCCCAGCATCAGGGTTTTTTCAAATGAGTCAGTTCTTCGCATCAGGTGGCCAAAGTATTGGAGTTTCAGCTTCAACATCAGTCCTTCCAGTGAATATTCAGGACTGATTTCCTTTAGGATGGACTGGTTTGATCTCCTTGCAGTCTAAGGGACTCTCAAGAGTCTTTTCCAACACCACAGTTCAAAATCAATTCTTTGTCACTTATCTTTCTTTATAGTCCAACTCTCACATCCATACATGACTACTGGAAAAACCATAGCTTTGATTAGACAGACCTTTGTTGACAAAATAATGTCTCTGCTTTTTAGTATGCTGTCTAGGTTGGTCATAGCTTTTCTCCCAAGGAACAAGTGTCTTTTAATTTTTTAAGAGTTATTTTAGCCAATGGGAGTTTGCTCTATGACTCAGGGAACTCAAACCAGCTCTCTATAACAACCTAGAGGGGTGGGAATTGGTGGGAAGTAAGAGAGAGGTTCAAGAGGGAGGGACATATGTACACCTATTACTGATTCATGTTGAAGTATGGCAGAAACCAATGCAATACTGTAAAACAATTATCTTTCAATTAAAAATAAATAAATTTTTAAAAATAATCAAAGAACAAAAATAGAACAAGATTAGAGCTATTTCATAACTATGTCAGTAGACACAGAGCTTAAACTTATTCAGCAAAATCCCAAATTAGAGCCAATTTAACAGCTCCAGCATATTTCATCTCTGACAAGAGACACTCAAGGAATTGAATGTATTGTCCTAACTAGATCATATCTGACTATGTCAAAGTTCTATAACCAGTTTTATGTATAGGTTTTCTCTTTCTACCTTCATCTAAAGGACATTTCATTTGCACTTCTACCTTTCAGGTAAATATTGGTAAAAAAGCAATGCTTTTACAGAAAGCCAAATAACACTAAGAGTTTTCCACTCTCCACATAAATCTCTGTGCAACACTATGTATGGAGGTATAGCAAGCGTGGGATAATTGTAAGTTGTGCATACAATGGCAAAAGACTATTATTGTCACATTCTGAAGCCAGTGTTTTCAAAGCATTTTTTTATAAAGTCAGTACAAGTTAAAATAGAACTCCAGGTTGGTTCCACATAAATTATGGAGTTGGTCAGTCATGGAGATAAAATTACATTTAGAGTTCCCATTGGCATTGTAAGAGGGAAACTGGAAAGGTATTTTCATACTGAGCAACAAGTGTTCCAGAGTCTTAATGCTGTTTTCTGAATTCAACCCAAGTCATGAGTTTAAAATAAGCCCTCTCAGAAGCCTGAGAGAGTTACTGCAGTTGTTTAATAAGCTTCATATTTTCTACTAGGGAGCAACCATGGTTTGACAGAATCTGGCTCATTAAGGAATAATTATATTTTTTGTGATCTAATTTGAGTTCTAAACTCATGTCTGCATTTGGTTTCAATATTTTTTATCTTAATTTAATACACCTTGCATCCATACTGGCTGTGAGGTGAATTTGCATCATATTTGACATTTTCTTTAATTTTCTCTCAAGATATATACACCTTCAACCAGAAATCATACTCATGCTGAAAATAATGTTTTTTTTTTCAACAGTGAAACTTCTAATTTATTCTAGCTAGGTTCAGATCTCACTCAAGCATTACTAGTTTTTAAGAAAATTAAAGAATTATTCAATTATTACTGGAGATGCTGACATTAGCCCTTGACTTACAGTGTGGAGATCAATTTTTCTTATGATCAGAACAAATTACAACAAAATTACAGGGCAACATTTATCCACACTGCAAAGAGAAATTACCGGAAAAGTAATTAACTTCAAACCAGAACCAAGAAGAATCATGTGGTTATAGTCTAAAATTTATCTTAAGAAATTTTAATTTTATACCATTTCTATTCTCATTACATCACTTTATCAAAAGGAAATACTTAAAAATAGAAAATTAAAGTGTACCTCCAAAGCACTACAAATCTATAATGCTTTCTCACAGGAAAAAGCAGATAAAATTCATTGACCTATTCCAAGAATAAAAGAAGAAAGGAATAAGAATTAGAAAAGGAATTTCTGAGTCTCACCTAGCAAGTGAAAAATCTGCCATTTGTTTTGAAAGTTATTTTTTCTTGTTAGAATAAGCAATCACATAAAAAATGATTATTAAAATACACAGGAGGAAGAGAGTATAGAAAGTATAAAGAATAAGACTGTAGGGCAGGTAAAGTGCCATTTTAATGACTAACACAAAAGTCAGTTCATCTACTTCAAGAGGTAATTGGTGATCGGAATGTTTTTCAATCAAAATCTTATTAAGCAGGCAGCACATTTATCCATTTTCCTAGAAAAAGACTTTTAACACAACTGAATTTATTATAGGTTTACATTTAATTTATCTATCTTCTTAATTAACCTTCAGAGCAGAGAAGATTGTTTTTTTTTTCCATACAAAACATTAAACATTAACAGTCCCTAGAATCAAATCAAGAAAACGCCATTTCTTCAGATGGAATTAAAGCAATACTAACTAGGAGTAAAAAGGAACAATAATAGTTGCAGAGATGGTTCAACTTCCTTGATGCCTAATCACTAGAAAGCAAGTGCAAGTATATCTTCTTCCTGTACATATTTGCACAGTCTAGAGAATTATCTTCAAATCATCCAGAAGAGCTGTACTTTGTGTTACAAAATCAATATCACATATTATAACATGCCTATGGCCATTAGATACAGCAGCAGTAAATATTTTGATTTATTTCACAGATCCTTTAGAGTTGTTATTAGGATATTATATTCTCTCCCCATTTTTCTCTTGTTCCAGCAAGACTATATCTGGGTTTACCTCTGTTTTGCTTTGTTTTGTTTTAAGTACCTGACAACTGCAGAAGAAAAAAAGAGAGAAAGAGAGAAACAAATTCTCTAGTCATTCTCCCTTATGAGACAAACAATCTACCTAGGCTCTGGAAGCCAATGAAATTGCTTGTAAAGTTGTTTTTCTATTCTCACTTTAAAAAAGATGGTTAAGAAATAGTACCCAGGTCTTTGTCATGTTTAATCTACCTAAAATACTTAGCACAAAGATATCTAAAGTATTTCAACCTGTAACTTCCAAATCTGATTGGCCCACGTCCCACTCAATGTATTAATCTCTCTAGCATTCCTGTCTGGAAATCTACGAAAACATTTCTCATGACACAGAAAGGTTAACGTGATGGAGTAAGATTACACTACTGTTTCCAAATAGTCATATTCCTTCTTGTATTTGCATAAATTTCCCCTACTTACTGTCAAGCTGCTTTGACCAATAAAATGTGAACAAGAAATATATGCCACATCCTTTCAGATAGAGGTTTTGCAAATAATTTCATGTGCAATTCAGTCTCTTCAGCATCTGTCTTCTCTCCTGACAACAGCTTAACCAAAATAGGGGGCTGTATTTGGAGTGTACAGGAAAAATGGCTTCCCTGGTGGCTCAGATTAAGAATCTGTCTGCAATTCAGGAGACTTGAGTTTGATCCCTGGATCAGGAAGATCCCCTGGAGAAGGGAATGGCTACTCACTCCAGTCTTTTTGCCTGGAGAATTCTGTGGACAGAGGAGCCTGGCAGGCTACAGTCCATAGGGTAACAGAGAGTTAGACATGACTGAAGCGACTAGCACTTTCACTATAATAGAGTATGAATCTTCCCAATTTGGAAGGCAGAACACGCACGTGGTGAAATTTTGACTTTGGGCAAAGATGTTCGAAATAGAATATTACTAGTATGGATTGCGGAGAAGGCAATGGTGCCCCACTCCAGTACTCTTGCCTGGAAAATCCCATGGATGGAGGAGCCTGGTGGGCTGAAGTCCATGGGGTTGCTAAGAGTCGGACACCACTGAGTGACTTCACTTTCCCTTTTCACTTTCATGCATTGGAGAAGGCAATGGCAACCCACTCCAATGTTCTTGCCTGGAGAATCCCAGGGATGGGGGAGCCTGGTGGGCTGCTGTCTCTGGGGTCGCACAGATACTAAGTATCTGGACTTGAAAGTGGGACAGTTTCTCATCTACTGTCAGAGAAAAATGTAAAACAGAGAAATGTTTTTGGCTGTTAAAACTGGTTCATACTTATCCCAAGTAAAACACAGGCTCAGGGAAAAAACTTTTTTGTCAAAAGTATCTGATTGCTTTAAGGTGGCCCCAGGGAAGTTTTCAGTTGGATAAAATATTTCAGGGGGAAAAGATAAAGGGCCTGGTCCCCCAGAAATCCAGAGTTAGAATCTGTATAAGTTCAAAGTATATCTCATAAAAAGAAACTAATAATATTGGATTATTCTTGGATTTTGGTTTCCTTGTGTACATACAACTTTATATATCATATTGTACTTTTATATAGCATCTCCTTTTACATTTTCTTCATTCTTATGGATAAACTTTTGCCTATTCACATCATTATAGTTAATTAATTTTAATTTACTTCATAAATTTTTCTTTTCTGATGTTGATATATTTGATATGCAATATAATTAATGAAGAAAATAGCATGTTAGTTTTTTACATATATATATAAATTAACTATTAAAATTAATATTTTATTTTAATTGAAGATCCAAAATACAGTAAACATTTCTGTATATAAACTTCTCAGTTTAGACCCAATCAGAGGTTAGAAAATTTAAATTGTGTAGAAAGATGTCTTGAGCCTTGCAAACAAGGAACTAGAGAACAAAGTTGTAAGCTCTTGTCTCTAGGTCCAATAAACTGTGAGGGTTTAGCTTAATAGGCACAATATAATGATATGCTTTAATCATTAGTGAACATGAAAGTCACTCAGTCATGTCTCACTCTTTGAGACCCCATGGACTATACAGAATACTGTAGTAGATACTCCAGGCCAGAATACTGGAGTAGATAGCCTTTCCCTTCTCCAGAGGATCTTCCCAACTCAGGGATCAAACTCAGGTCTCCCGCATTGCAGGCAGATTCTTTACCAGCTGAGCCACCCAGGAAGCCCAAGAATATTGGAGTGGGTAGCCTATCCCTTGTCCAGTGGATATTCCTGACCCAGCAATGGAACTGGAGTCTCCTGCATTGCAGGCGGATTCTTTACCAACTGAGCTATCAGGGAATCATTAGGTTTAGCTATATAAAAGAATTTTTCCTCATAAACTTTATAATTATAAATAAAATACTTATGGAGTAGTCACTATATACCATGCACTGAGCCATGAAGAACACATAAATTTTTTATTCCTCAAATCAATCTTATTATAATATAGTTACTATTATTACACTATTTTACAACATATATGGGGAAAATGTGACTTTTTAAAGATTCAGCATCTTGCTCAACTGCAGAGGCTAGAAGAGGCAAAACTGAGAGCATAGTAGTCTCTTCAGCATGGTAATTTTGATTCAAATATTTAAAAATAAAATTTCAAGAAATGACCAGATATTTCTAAAATCACACCAAGTCTGAAGGTACCTGTAGTCCATGTGGAGGGTTTTTCCTCCACTGTTTACTCTGATTCTATTAATAGTTCTTCCTTAGGGACCACTTTAGGGCACCCTAATTTTTCTGTGAAAACTTCCTGTCTATTTGCCAGCAGTTTTCAAAGCCTCTCTTGCTAGGAGCAATCATCCCCATTTTTTCTCTTGGAAGCTATTTCTCACTCTCTCACTCTACTGGAAGTCAGTTTCTGGTGTCCTTTTATTTGTTAATGCTTTTCAATGAGGCAATAAGAGTTAAAAGTGGGAAACATTCAAGGCATTAAGATAAAGAACATAGTCCTTGGGAAGAGGTGGGTGTCAACAAAAATGAATTAAAGCAAGGGACTGACAGACTGATAGAGGGCAGAAAAGGATCACAACCAAAACCATACTGTAAGTCCTGGTGTAGTGTTGCTCTAGCCAATGATGCTTAAAATTAGTTTTATGCTTTCATCTGTTGATCCCCGAGTCCCACACAGAATATAATTCTTTTATGTGGCTGGATCTGAGGTTAGCCGAGGCTTTTAAAACTGAAGTTCAAACAAGCTTTCTTTCCCTCAGGCTTACTGCCTGGAAGATTGTCTTTGTTTGTTTAACTTAACATTCTTTAATGTTTTACTAATATTTTACTAATTTATTTATATCTTTTGTGCTTAATGGAAAATTATGAGAGCATTTGAAGCTCTTTACATGAAAATGAAAGCCCTTGCAGAAGAATACTGTAACTACGCATTGACCTTCCTATCTTAAAAAAACAGGTAAATATTACAACAATCTTTTTTTTTTTTTGTCCTTTCAGTCTAACTTCACTCATTTCATCAAGGATGGAGTCTCAATTGTTTCTTAATATTTTATATTTCGCTTTGTTTATTGTCTTAATTCGGAGAAGACAATGGCAACCCACTCCAGTACTCTTGCCTGGAAAATCCCATGGACGGAGGAAACTGGTAGGCTGCAGTCCATGGGGTCGCAAAAAGTTGGACACAACTGAGCGACTTCACTTTCACTTTTCACTTTCATGCATTGGAGAAGGCAATGGCAACCCACTCCAGTGTTCTTGCCTGGAGAATCCCAGGGACAAGGGAGCCTGGTGGGCTGCTATCTATGGGGTTGCACAGAGTCGGATATGACTGAAGGGACTTAGCAGCATTGTCTTAATTAGGCTTCCAGTGGCTCTAGTGGTAAAGAGCCTGACTGCCACTGCAAGAGACTTAGGACACGTGGGTTCAAACCCTGGGTTGGGAGGATCCCCTGGAGGAAGAGAAGACAACACACTCCAGTGTTCTTGCCTGGAAAATTCCATGGACAGAGGAGCTTGGCAAGCTATAGTCCATAGGGTCGCACAGAGTCAGACTTAGCGCACATGCATAGTCTTAACTATTAACTTAATTTTCCATGTTTTCAATATCTACAAACTAAGGTAGATTTGAATTGCTATGGTATTCTATGTGAATGTGGGAGCAGCAGAGATTTTAGAATCCAAAGAGCATCAAAGGGAGTTACTAAACCCTGTGATTTATGGAGGTGGCTCAGTGGTAATGAAGCCACCTGCCAATGCAGGAGACACAGGTTTGATCTCAGAGTCAGGAAGATCCTCTGGAAGAGGAAATGGTAATCCATTCCAGTACTCTGCCTGGAAAATTGCATGGACAGAGGAGCCTGGCAGGCTACAGTCTGTGGGGTTGCAAAGACAGGACTGAACATTAACGCATGCACGCATATGGTGTTCAGAGATATCTAGCTAGCTAAAGGTTAGATAACACTAATAGTTCATAAAAAATGTTTATGATTGATATTCTCTAAGAAATCATTTTTATGAGAAAATCTCACAAAAACTGTATGATGAGAAATCTAAGTTAAAAGAATAAATATTAGACTGCGTCACATGGCAGGAATGACTGGAGATGGTAAAGTTCCTGGGGGAGGCATCAGAATTTTAGTGAGTTTTCAAATGTCCAGTAATTGAGCAGTAACTATGAGCTCTTAAACATGTGGGATTGTTCTTTCAAATAAAAATTTAAGGACCCCTCTATTCTAGGTGCTGAACTAAGCAGTGGAGAAATAGAGATGAGTAAGAAATTATTTGGATCCAAATCGGGAAAGGAGTATGTCAAGGCTGTATATTGTCACCCTGCTTATTTAACTTCTATGCAGAGTACATCATGCAAAATGCCGGGCTGGATGAAGCACAAGGTAGAATCGAGATTGCTGGGAGAAATATCTAACCTCAGATATGTAGATGACAACACCCTTATGGGAGAAAGTGAAGAAGAACTAAAGAGCTTCTTTTTTTTCTAATTTTCTTTAATTTATTGTGTTGGTTTTGCCATACAATAACATGAAACCGCCATGGGTTTATATATGCTCCCCCTCCAGAACCCCGCTCCCGATTCCCTCCCCGTGGGACATCTCGGTACACCAGCCCTGAGCATCAACTCTGGGCTGGCGACTGATTTCACATACGATAATTAACATGTTTCAATGCCATTCTCCCATATCATCCCACCCTTGCCCTCTTCCACAGACTCCACATGTCTGATCTATACATCTGCGTTCCTTTTGCTGTCTTGCATGCAGGGTTCTTGTTACCATCTTTCTAAATTCCATATATATGCATTAGTATACTGTATTGTTGATTTTCCTTCTGGCTTACTTCACTCTGGATAATGGGCTCCAGTTCCGTCCACCTGAGTAGAACTGATTCAAATGAATTTTTTTTTAATGCTGAGTAATATTCCATTGCGTATATGTACCACAGCTTTCTTATCCATTTGTCTGCTGATGGGCATCTAGGTTGCTTCCATGTCCTGGCGATTGTAAACAATGCAGTGATGAACATTGGGGTACACGTGGCTCTTTCAATTCTGGTTTCCTCGGTGTATATGCCCAGCAGTGGGATTGCTGGGTCATATGGCAGGTCTCTTTGCAGTTTTTTAAGGAATCTCCACACTGTTTTCCATAGTGGCTGTACTAGTTTGCATTCCCACCAACAGTGTAAGAGGGTTCCCTTTTCTCCACATCCTCTCCAGCATTTATTGCTTGTGGATTTTTGGATGGAAGCCATTCTGACTGGTGTAAAGTGGTACCTCATTGTGGTTTTGATTTGTATTTCTCTGATAATGAGTGATGTTGAGCATCTTTTCATGTGTTTGTTAGCCATTTTTATGTCTTCTTTGGAGAAATGTCTGTTAAGTTCTTTAGCCCACTTTTTGATTGGGTCGTTTATTTTTCTAGAATGGAGCTGCAGGAGTTGCTTGTATATTTTTAAGATTAATTGTTTGTCCGTTGCTTCATTGGCTATTATTTTCTCCCATTCTGAAGGCTGACTTTGCACCTTGCTTATAGTTTCCTTTGTTGTGCAGAAGCTTTTAATTTTAATTAGGTCCAATTTGTTTATTCGTGCTTTTATTTCCGATATTCTGGGAGGTGGATCATAGAGGATCCTGCTTTGGTTTATGTCGGAGAGTGTTTTGCCTATGTTATCCTCTAGGAGTTTTATAGTTTCTGGTCTTATGATTAGATCTTTGATCTATTTTAGATGGAGAAATATACTGTGTTCGTGGATTGGAAGAATCAATATAGTGAAAATGAGTATACTACCCAAAGCAATCTGTAGATTCAGTGCAATTCCTATCAAGCTACCAGAGGTCTTTTTCAGAGAATTAGAACAAATAAACTCACAATTTGTATGGAAATACACAAAACCTCGTATAGCCAAAGCAATCTTGAGAAAGAAGAATGGAACTGGAGGAATCAACCTACCTGACTTAAGGCTATACTACAAATCCACAGTCATTAAGACAGTATGGTACTGGCACAAAGACAGAAATATAGATCAATGGAACAAAATAGAAAGCCCAGAGATAAATCCACGCATCTATGGACACCTTATCTTTGACAAAGGAGGCAAGAATATACAATGGAGAAAAGACAACCTCTTTAACAAGTGGTGCTGGGAAAACTGGACAGCCACTTGTAAAAGAATGAAACTAGAACACTTTCTAACACCATACACAAAAATAAACTCAAATGGATCAAAGATCTAATCATAAGAGCTTCTTGATGAAAGTGAAAGAGGAGAGTGAAAAAGTTGGCTTAAAAAATTAAAAGACACTTGTTCCTTGGGAGAAAAGCTATGACCAACCTAGACAATATATTAAAAAGCAGAGACGTTACTTTGCCAACAAAGGTCTGTCTAGTCAAAGCTATGGTTTTTCCAGTAGTCATGTATGGATGTGAGAGTTGGACTATAAAGAAAGTTTAATGCTGAAGAATTGATGCTTTTGAATTGTGGTGTTGGAATATCTTGGACTGCAAGGAGATCAAACCAGTTAATCCTAAAGGAAATCAGTCCTAAATATTCATTGGAAGGACTGATGCTGAAGCTAAGGCTCCAATATTTTTGCCACCTTATGTGAAGAGCTAACTCATTAGAAAAGACCCTGATGCTGGCAAAGATGGAAAGCAGGAGGAAAAGGGGACAACAAAGGATGATATGGTTGGATGCTATCACCAACTCAATGTACATGAGTTTGAGCAAGGTCTGGGAGTTGGTGATGGACAGGAAAGCTTGGTGTGCTGCAGTCCATGGGGTCACAGAGTCTGACACAGCTGAACTGAACTGAACTGAAAGTGCCAAGACAAAGGGGTTTCACGCTAAGGGCAGCTTCCTGCAAACAGCTGCTTATGCTAAATGATAGGATAATAAATGATTACTGGATACTCTTCTGGTCCTTACTGAAACTCAGCTTTCCTAACTGAAATACAAGAGCCCTCAGTCAAGCTGATGATGCAGAAATAAAAAGAAATGTGAAATTGTTGGAAAGCAGGAAAAGGCAATATGGTCAAATAGCCTTTTCCTTGATAGCCTCTTTGTATTTAGTTTCAGTGGAAAATAATATGTTTTAAGACTCCATTTCTGTCTGAGCTATGTCATCATGGCATTAAAAAAACCAATTTTTTTTTTGAGTTTAGAAATTTCTAGAGTTCCTCCTTGCCTATTATGAATTCACCTATCATTTTCCCTGACTACCTCATTTTTATTCATGACTTAAACATTCATTTTAGAAAGTATCACACAAAACTGATAGCTGCCTTTTAGATAATATTTTCTAATTAAATATTGAAATAGTATCTAAGGTAAAAGATATTCATCCAACTTGCCTGGATATTGTGTACGCTCTTGGCACTTTTAAAACTGAAGCTAAAATAACTGCAGTAGCTTATCAGTCGTGTGCTTGGTAGCACTGTCTAGTATGCTAATTTAAAGAAAATGAGCATAATAAATCTCTTTAACATGCATATATTGCTCTCCATGTAGAGGAAAAATTTTCTTATTTGCATATGTTACACTAAACCACTGATTCATTACATGACATCCTAAGGGATATAAAAGGCATGATGAATGAAATTTGGGTTCTCATTTTATTACGTTAAAATTCAGCTTTCCTGATTGAAAAGATGTCAATAATTATTGCTTTAAAAGAAAATCCTGGAGTTAAAGAATTTTATATATTTCATCTAACCTCTCCCCACAAAAGAAAAAATTACACCATACATGTTTTGACCTTGGTCAACCTGTAATTCTGTCCTGCAAATTCTTAAGTGAATCATTTAAATCCTTTCCATTCAGACTCCATTTCACCATCTAATTAGGGAAGTCCTATTAGGGGATCTCACCCAGGACAACAAAAACGGTTTTCAGCCTTCTGTGGTTAGAAAACACATTTTTTCAGTCCTTTATTAAACCACATTTTCTAAGCAAGCAAACAATTTGTGTCGATTCTAAGACTGGTAACGAGTTTCCATTTGTATCAAAGTTATAGGTGTACAGGATAAACAATTTCTCTTTAAGTATGCAAACTTTAAAATCAAGAATATGGCTGATCTTGATCTTATAGCTCATAGAAAAAGCTCTCTGCTGGGTTTCAGGTTAGGCCAAAGTAACCTCAAAAGGAATGAGGTGGTCAGAAGTTAATCCTTGAACCAGCTCCTGGCCTTTGATTTCTCTTTGATTCTCTTATTCCTAAAGAGAACACATTTTTTTAATAGTGTTAGCTGGGAATTAGAACTGATGAAGGGTTACTTTTGTTGTCCCCTGCCTCCAAGTCTCTATACATTTCTCCTATGCATCTCTCTGACTCACTGCGTCAGGGTTTCCCTATTTCTGGCACCCCTGATCTAACTTTGGCTAAAGCAAAGTTTTTGCTCTGTGTAATAAGCAAAGGAGAAGAGGAAAAATATACCCATTTGAATGCAGAGTTCCAAAGAATAGCAAGGAGAGATAAGAAGGCCTTCCTCAGCAATCAATGCAAAGAAACAGAGGAAAACAATAGAATGGGAAAGACTAGAGATCTCTTCAAGAAAATTAGATATACCAAGGGAATATTTCATGCAAAGATGGGTTCAGTAAAGGATAGGAATGGTATGGACCTGAGAGAAGCAGAAGATATTAAGAAGATATGGCAAGAATACACAAAAGAACTGAACAAAAAAAGATCTTCATGACCCAGATAATCATGATGGTGTGATCACTCACCTAGAGCCAGACATCCTGTAATGTCTCAAGTAGGCCTTAGGAAGAATCAATACAGACAAAGCTAGTGGAGGTGATGGAAATCCAGTTGAGCTATTTCAAATTCTAAAAGATAATGCTGTGAAAGTGCTGCACTCAATATGCCAACAAATTTAGAAAAATTTTGGAAAAGACCACTTTTCATTCCAATCCCAAAGAAAGGCAATGCCAAAGAATGCTCAAACCACCACACACTTGCACTCATCTCACATGCTAGTAAAGTAATGCTCCAAATTCTCCAAACCAGGCTTCAGCAATACGTGAACTGTGAACTTTCAGATGTTCAAGCTGGTTTTAGAAAAGGCAGAGGAACCAGAGATCAAATTGCCAACATCCACTGGATCATTGAAAAAGCAAGTGAGTTCCAGAAAAACATCTATTTCTGCTTTATTGACTATGCCAAAATTTTGACTGTGTGGATCACAATAAACTGTGGAAAATTCTGAAAAAGTGGGAATACCAGACCACCTGACCTGCCTGTTGAGAAATCTGTATGCAGGTGAGGAAGCAACAGTTAGAACTGGACATGGAACAACAGAGTGGTTCCAAATAGGAAAAGGAGTATGTCAAGGCTGTATATTGTCACCCTGCTTATTTAACTTATATGTAGAGGACATCATGAGAAACGCTGGGCTGGAAGAAGCACAAGCTGGAATCAAGATTGCCGGGAGAAATATCAATAACCTCAGATATGCAGATGATGCCACCTTTATGGCAGAAAGGGAAGAAGAACTAAAGAGCCTCTTGATGAAAGTGAAAGAGGTAAGTGAAAAAGTTGGCTTAAAGCTAAACATTCAGAAAACTAAGATCATATCATCCACTCCCATCACTTTATGGGAAATAGATGGGGAAACAGTGGTTGACTATTTTTCTGGGCTCCAAAATCACTGCAGATGGTGATTGCAGCCATGAAATTAAAAGATGCTTACTCCTTGGAAGGAAAGTTATGACCAACCTAGACAGCATATTAAAAAGCAGAGACATTACTTTGTCCACAAAGATCCGTCTAGTCTGGCTATGGTTTTTCCAGTGGTCATGTATGGATGTGAGAGTTGGACTATAAAGAAAGCTGAGCGATGAAGAATTGATGCTTTTGAATGCAGAGTGAGACACGACTGAGCGACTGAACTGAAGTGAACTGTTTTCTAACATGATTTGATAATTCATATTTAGGTAAGTATACTATTGAAAGTATAAGTTAATAAAAATATTCACTTTCTCCACAAATTTTACATTTTTTTTTTTGTTTTACATGTGAAAACTGACAAAGTTATAACTTTAAGACACACTCAGACACATGAATTACTGTTAAACTTACTAAATCCATTTAACTTACTAGTATATGACAATATTTGTTCTGGAAAATTTTTGTTTAGAAATAAAATACTTTATTCGATCACCACTTTTATTAAAGAAAAATAGAATTTGGAATCAGAGTACGCTATCTCAGTTGAGTCACTCATTTGTGTCTGACTCTTTCTGACCCTTAGACTGCAGCACACCAGGCTTCCCTGTCCATCACCAACTCCCAAACCTTGCTCAAACTCATGACCATCAAGTCGGTGATACCATCCAACCATATCATCTTCTGTCAATCCCTTATCCTCCTGCCTTCAATCTTTCCCAATGTCAGGGTCTTTTCTAAAGAGTCAGTTCTTTCCATCAGGTGGCCAAAAGTATAGGAGCTTCAGCTTCAGCATCCGTCCTTCCAATGAATATTCAGGTCTGATTTCTTTTAGGATGGACTGGTCGGATCTCGTTGTAGGCCAAGGGAATCTCAAGAGTCTTCTCCAACACCACAGTTCAAAAGCACCAATTCTTCAGTGCTCAGCTTTCTTTGTAGTCCAACTCTCACATCCATACATGACTACTGGAAAAACCTTCAGTAGATGGACATTTGTTAGTAAAGTAATGTCTCTGCTTTTTAACTAGGTGTCTAGGTTGGTTATAGCTTTTCTTCCATGGAGCAAGCATCCTTTAATTTCATGGCTGTAGTGATTTTGGAGGCCCCAAAATAAAGTCTGTCACTGTTTCCACTGTTTCGCCATCTATTTGCCATGAAGTGATGGGACCAGATACTATGGTCTTAGTTTTCTGAATGTTGCGGTTTGAGCCAACTTTTTCATTCTCCTCTTTCACTTTCATCAAGAGGCTCTTTAGTTCTTCACTTATTGCCATAAGGGTGGCATCATCTGCATATCTGAGGTTATTGATATTTGTCCTGGCAATCTTGATTCTAGCTTGGGCTTCATCCAGCCCAATATTTCTCATGATATACTCTGCATATAAGTTAAATAAGCAGGGTGACAATATACATCCTTGATGTACTCCTTTCCCGATTTTGAGCCAGTCTGTTGTTCCATGTCCCAGTCTACCTGTTGCTTCTTGACCTGCATAGAGATATTTCAGTGGACAGCTCAGGTGGTCTGGTATTCCTATCTCCTTAAGAATTTTCCACAATTTGTTGTGAAGCAGAAGTAGATGTTTTTCTGGAACTCTTGGTTTTTCAATGATCCAACAGATGTTGGCAATTTGATCTGTGATTCCTCTGCCTTTTCTAAAACCAGCTTGAACATATGGAAGTTCTCGGTTCACGTATTGTTGAAGCCTGTCTTGGAGAACTTTGAGCATTACTTTGCTAATGTGTGAAGTAAAGTGTAGTGAAGTCACTAAGTCATGTCTGACTCTTTGGGACCCCATGGACTGGAGCCTACCATGCTCCTCTATCCATGGGATTTTCCAGCCAAGAGTACTGGAGTGGGTTGCCATTTCCTTCTTCAGAGGATCTTTATGAGAAAGACAAAAGGATCTTTTATCATTTATCTTTCTTCTCTAGAGGATCTTCCCAACCCAGGGATTGATCCTGGGTCTCCTGAATAGTTGGAAGATGCCTTACCATCTGAGCCACCAGGGAAGTCATGATGTGTGAGATGAGGGCAATTTTGCAAGAGTTTGAACATTCTTTGGCATTTCCTATCTTTGGTATTGGAATGAAAACTGACCTTTTCCAGTCCTGTGGCCAGTGCTGAAAATTGTGCTATAATATGCAGAGGCATTTAACACAGAGAGAAAGTGTCTTGACCTCTGGAAATACTGACATGGAAAATTTAACCTTCAAGGAACAAGTATACTAGAATCATCATTTAGGAGACTAAGCTGAAATACATTAGAAAGAACTAACAACTCATATATTTCTCTCCACAGCAGGAGTTAAAAGCTGATTCCATAGTCTTCCTACAGTAGAGACTGCAGTCTACACTTTTCTGTTCCTCATACCTTCAACACATATATATCAGAACAACAACCTGTAACAACTTGATTTCCTGCTATTCATCTACTACAACGAGAGAGGAGTTCATATAATTTGCTTACCTAGTGATTTTATTTTGTTAAAAAGCTTTCCTTGTATGACTATTTAAGAAATAGGAAGAAAAAATATAAGGAAAATATTAAAGTTCATTTAAAGTTTCCCAAATTCAGATTTTCCCTTATTTGACTCTTAATTATGCATTAGTAACTCTCTGCCTTTCATATTCATTTTAAAATCTAATAAGAAATTCATGTAAAGAACACAGTGCTTTATTACCATGATTCTTCTATCTACTGTGGCATATGCCACTTGATATAATGAATTTTTGTCTAGTTATTTACTGAATGTAATAATTTATCAGATTTGATGGACATTCCTTTAGAGGAATCCAATGATTAAAGTTTTGCATCAAGTTTATTATGTTATATCCCCAAATTTTCCTTTAGTGTGTGGTAGGGGACTGTGTTGGTGCCCTATCCAGGGAACACCCGTCCACCAGCTTGATAGGAGTGTTGGTTGCTAATGACTCATAGCTGCTGCCTTCTCTAGAGAATTTCTCTTGGCAGAATGGGAGCTTCCTTGCCCAGAAGGTTATGTGCCCTTTCATAAAAAAGCACTATTGTCCATGTCTTAGATATAGAAATGTGAAATCTGAGTGGAACCATTTTAAGCAGCTAAAGAAATGCCACATATTAAGCAAGTTTTCCAGCAAGAAAGGATATAAGAGTATTTAGTTTTTATTTTAGAAGAAAAAATATATATATTTTTTAACATTCAAGCAAACTTTGAGGAAAGATCAGAACATTTTACACAGGGTGGGCATTTTGAGGTAATTCTCTGATGTTTGTGGAGGCAGCCTATACTGGGAGCACCACTGACTAAGATGGATGAGGCCTGGGAGACTCTGCTTCTTCTATTTAATCTTTCATCCAAACTTAGTTAAATCTCAAAAGTGATAATATTGTATTTCAGAAACAGAAACTAAAATTGAAAAACTTTCAGAGGATTTTAAACTTAAAACTTACATTTATAATATTTTCAAGGCTCTATAATCAATAAGGGCTTAGCCCTATGGTTTTAGATGGATTTAAAAGCTGAAATCAAATTTATTTTACAAATAGAAAGTAGACTTTGTATAAGTGAAAGTTACTCAGTCTTGTCTGACTGTTTGTGACTCCCTGGACTGTACAGTCCATGGAATTCTCCAGGCCAGAATATTGGAGTAGGTAGACTTTCCCTTCTTCAGGGGACCTTCCCAACTCAGGGATTGAACCTAGGTCTCCTACATTGCAGGCAGATTCTTTATCAACTGAGCTATTAGGAAAGCCCAACTTTATATAAGTACATAGGCTTTCAATTCAAAAGTTCAAGTAAAGCTCACCATCTGAAAGAGATAGGAATTTCACAAGAATTCCTTTAGTAAAAACATTTCCCCTTTTCTATTTCTAAATGCACATTCATTTGCCCTCTGTTCTTAAATTTTTTTCCTTGAGAATTATATGTTTTTTTATCTCTTCAAAAGTAACTTCCTTCCTAATCAGTCTTAGTTCTGTTTACTGGTCTAAATCACAGTTCTGGAGGTCTAAGTGCTAAATATTCTATTCTGCTTTTTCCATTTGACTCCTCATTATCTCAAATGCAGGATATCTACAATTGTCATCTACTCCCTTTTCTAATGTTTTTCTCCATAGAAGCCTCGTAAGCACTCTTTTGTAATGTTAGGGCCATTTGTCAATCAAATCACCTCTCAGTATCCAGTCAATAAACCATTTCTGGTGATTCCTCTTTCAAAAGTTCTCTCAATCCGTTCTTCCAGCCTCATGACTTAGGCTTATGTTCCTCGAAGCAGAAGCTGAGAGAGATTTGGGCACACGTGATTTATGGTGGCAGTGCTCTCAGGAAAAAGGGGACAAAGGAAGCAGACAGCCGGGGAAGAAACTAGGCAAGGATGAATTTCAGCTGGTGTCCAGCTTCAGGCTGACCCCCTGCAGCCTCTGGCACATAAATTATGACACGGAATTGACTCCACCTTAAAAAAAAAAAAAACACAAGAATTGACTCCACCTTGAGACAAGGGACCTACCATCTGTATCTCCATGTCAGTCACTGGTTGTATGAAAGGGCACATAACCTTCTGGGCAAGGAAGCTCCCATTCTGCCAAGAGAAATTCTCCAGAGAAGGCAGCAGCTATGAGTCATTAGCAACCAAAACTCCTAACAAGCTGGTGGACGGGTGTTCCCTGGATAGGGCACCAACACGGTCCCCTACCACAGTTAAGCAAAATTTGGGGCTATAACATGATAAACTTGATGTCAAACTTTGTCATCTATTAACATTGAAGAAAGTCTAAAAATTTAGGCCTAATATTCTTCCATATTCAAAGTTCATTTCAACGAATATTTATAAAATCAATTTTCCCACTATGCTTATGTGTCTCCTTGTAACTCTTCTAAAAAAGTGCTGTGGACCAACCATATCCCTTCAGAGCTCCTTGTGAGCAGTGCCAAATGGCCTGATGTCTCACGGTTACATTGCTTACATTGCTTCTTTCTTTGCCTCACTTCCCTTTCACCCTATCCTCACTGCCCTGGATGTCCTTTTCCAAAACAAAGTATAAAAATTTTATCCTTGCTGCAACTTCTGCTTCTTTTTTTCCTACTATTCCAAGTTAGCCCACCTCAGTATCAGAATGAAAGTAAATACATTGCTTCCTTCTTTGAGAAAATCATACTATATTTTTTAAATAACTGAAATAAATAATGTCTATGATATGATTGATTTACACTGATACAAGTGCCTTATCCCACTGTGGACTGGTAACACATAACAACAGTCTGTGGTTTACCTTTGGAGAAGCTCTGATTCAGAGAATGAGGGCTGACACACAGAGTATGAGATGACCCCAAGCATGCCAAAATCTTGCCCAACTTGCAAAGCAGAAATAGCTTTATTGGAAAGCTTGCTTACATATGTACCTTTCAAACAGAATCCAAAGAGGTTAACATAATATTTCATGCTTCTAATTGCTAAAGAATCACAACTAAAGCATACAAGCTGCTGCTTAGTATCCCTTATAATCTTTCTTGATTTTCTTGATTCATTTTTCTTATCTGTGTCTACCATGATGCTTCAGGAACAAGTTTATTATATGCCTTTTATTGTAGAACTGTGACGTACAGAGCTTTGACATACAGTTACATAGAAATGCTTTAGATAGCAAATTAAAAAAACAAAGTGGTGGTAGTTTACCTATTTCCCAGTTTTTTAAAAAACAGACATAAGACAGCAATTTAAAAACCATCAATACCGTTAAAAAAGAACTTAAATTTATTTTATCAAAATAAAGTTCTCCAGCTGGAGTTGCAATCACAAGGATGCCTAATTTTTAAGATATCAGTGATTGTAGCATAATTTTCCCCCTGAGTCAATACCACTTTTCACTTTCAAAACAGAAAATTATAATAGATAATATAACAATATTGGTGTGCTAGCCAGACAAAGATTACCTTTTGTCAGACTAATCAAAATATTTTTACAATTACAGGTGCAGTTGTAACCTCGATTTTTTATCTATAGTCTACTCCTTCTCTTTCTCCTATATGAACATTAACAAAATTTAGATTTGCATGTAAAGAGGTTTGTACGTCTGTGTTACATGTTTACTTCCATAGTAACAAATACTCTTGTATCATATATAAGGCAAAAATTATGAAATTAAATTTACTGTAAATATTTTTCCACAAATGGCCATTTATATTCAATCTCTATTTTAAATACTCAACACACATCTGTAAAATGTATTTATTTTAAAATCTAGGTTAACATCTCATCAAATGAAGAGACTAATTTTTTTAATATACTCGCTCACTGGTCAGGCATTGAATTACTTTCATTTTTTCCTATTATAAACAAATACAATATAAAGCATCCCTACCTGTGTTCTTTGCGTTATTTATTCTTTGTGTTATTTAAGATATATCTTGACTCATTTTAAAACTAATCAAATATTGGCAAATTGCTTTATGAAGCCAACCTCCATTTAAAATTTATCCTAGTCAAAGGTCAATTCATCAATTCACAATATTTAAACTTTTATTTGTGTAATCTAGCAATATAAATTGTTTTAAGTCATTAATCTTAGTTCTTTCAATCAACTCATACATTTAACTTATTAATTTTTATAAAGATTATATGACTTTATTTTTAATATTCTCATGTGAAAAAGACCTGATTGCTATCAAAGGAACAAATAACTGATTAATTTGAGAGCCCCCTTCATTTTACATGTTATGTCCACAAATGCCACATTAAGTATATTATGACAAGTTTTTCCAGTGGTCAAACTGCCATGTGCTGCTTTTGGAACTTCCCTTGTCAAAATGTAAAGCCGCTCTAAAAATTGTAGAAATTATCAGTCAGTCAGTTCAGTTGTTCAGTTGTGTCCGACTCTCTGTGACCCCATGGACTGCAGCACGCCAGGCTTCCCTGTCCATCATCAACTCCCAGAGTTTACTCAAACTTATGTCCATTGAGTCAGTGATGCCATCCAACTACCTCATCCTCTGTCATTTCCTTCTCCTCCAACCTTCAGTCTTTCTCAGCATCAGGGTTTTTTCAGATGAGTCAGCTCTTCACATCAGGTGGCCAAAGTATTGGAGTTTCAGCTTCAACATCAGTCCTTCCAATGAATATACAGGACTGATTTCCTTTAGGATGGACTGGTTGGATCTCCTTGCAGTCCACGGGACTCTCAAGAGTCTTCTCCAACACCACAGTTCAAAACCATCAATTCTTCAGCACTCAGCTTTCTTTATAGTCCAAGTCTCACACCCATACATGACTACTGGAAAAAATATAGTCATGGCCAGTCAGAACTTTGTTGGCAAAGTAATGTCTCTGCTTTTTAATATGCTGTCTAAATTAGTCATAACTTTCCTTCCAAAGGGTAAGCATCTTTTAATTTCATGGCTGCAGTCATCATCTGCAGTGATTTTGGAGCACACAAGAAAATAAAGTCTGCCACTGTTTCCCCATCTATTTGCTATGAAGTGATGGGACCAGATGCCATGATCTTAGTTTTCTGAATGTTAAGCTTTAAGCCAGCTTTTTCACTTTCCTCTTTCACTTTCATCCAGAGGCTCTTTAGTTCTTCTTCACTTTCTGCCATAAGGGTGGTGTCATCTGCATATCTGAGGTTACTGATATTTCTCCTAGCAATCTTGATTGCAGCTTGTGCTTCATCCATAATTAAGTCTAAGTATTACATTTCAACAAATGGATTAAATTTTCTCACCAATTGAAAACACAAATCTATTATTTAAATTTCCTTCTGGAATCTGAGGGGTTTTTTTTTAACATGAAAAGCTCTTATTATAACAATTGATATAAATAATTAAAAAGTTCCAGTTGGACTATAGTCTAAAATATCCTAAAGAATACTTTATAACTACTATTATCTTGAAATTCTAATGATAATTATCATTGAGTACTTCTTACATATTAAAAATCCTGTGCTAAATATTCCATATGTTGTATCGGATTGCCTTTTCTTCAGATAGGAATCATGTTATCTCCCTTCCCATATGCCCTTATGCCCTTTTATGATACACTGTAAATCCCCTACCAACTGTTAGTGTCTACTTGCCTTCCCCTTGAATCTGGAAAGATTTTATAATGGCGTAGACATATGGGAAGAGGTGATGATGTGCAGCTTTCCAAATCTGGCTCATATAAGCTCTTGCCTTGCTTGGAAGTCATGTGCTCTGGATTATCAAAATAATGTCAGTGTGAGCATCCATATACATGGATTCTTCGAAAAATTATTCAAGATACAGTTGAAATGGGATCCCTATGGCATAGGATATATGCATTTTTAATTTAAATACTGCTTAGATTTCCAGGCTAGACAATAGTCCTAGATGACAAGTCACCCAGCTCAGGTGCAAATTTTGTAATTAAACAAGTCTTCAGATGATTCCACCCTTTCTCATAGATTCATCCCCAGGCTTTGGGTCACCCCAGCCCCAGTTATTGTGAAGCAAATACCAGTCTTTCTGGCAATGCCCCATTCAAATTCCTGACCACAGAATCTGTGAGCATAAAAACAATGCTATTTTAAGCTATTAAACTGTAGTTTGTTATATTACAATGATAACTGAAACACATGTGAAAACTTTTCAAAGTTCTAACCATTTATTACTGAGATTACTAATCCTATCAAATCAATGTATAAAGAAAGATTATTAATGGTCTCTATTAACAATTCTAATTGACCTATTTCAAATCCTGAAAAATGACACTGTGAAAGTGCTGCACTCAATATGCCAGCAAATATGGAAAAGTCAGCAGTGGCCACAGGACTGGAAAAGATCACTTTTCTTCTTTTTTTTTTTTTTCCTTTTTTACAAATTTATTTATTTATTTATTTTCATTTATATTAGTTTTGCCATACAATGACATGATATCGCTATGGGTTTACATATGCTCCCCCTCTAGAACTCCCCTCCCCCCTCCCTCCCTCATCCCCCCCCCCCCGGGAAATCTCGATGCACCAGCCCCGAGCATCAATCCTGGGCTGGCGATTGATTACAAATATAATTAACATATTTCAATGGCATTCTCCCATATCATCCCACTCTTGCCCTCTTTCACAGAGTCCACGAGTCTATTCTATACATCTGCGTTCCTTTTGCTCTCTCGCATGCTGGGTTCTCATTACTGTCTTTCTAAATTCCATATATATGCGTTAGTATACTGTATTGTTGTTTTTCCTTCTGGCTTACTTCACTCTGGATAATGGGCTCCAGTTTCGTCCATCTGAGTAGAATTGCTTCAAATGAATTTTTTTTAATGCTGAGTAATATTCCAATGTGTATATGTACCACAGCTTTCTTATCCATTCGTCAGTTGATGGGCATCCAGGTTGCTTCCATGTCCTGGCTATTGTAAACAATGCAGTGATGAACATTGGGGTACAGGTGGCTCTTTCAATTCTGGTTTCCTCGGGGTATATGCCCAGCAGTGGCATTGCTGGGTCAAATGGCAGTTCTATTTGCAGTTTTTTAAGGAACCTCCACACTGTTTTCCATAGTGGCTGTACTAGTTTGCATTCCCACCAACAGTGTAAGAGAGTTCCCGTTTCTCCACATCCTCTCCAGCATTTATTACTTGTAGATTTTTGGATGGAAGCCATTCTGACTGGTGTAAAGTGATACCTCATTGTGGTTTTGATTTGCATTTCTCTGATAACGAGTGATGTTGAGCGACTTTTCATGTGTTTGTTAGCCATTTTTATGTCTTCTTTGGAGAAATGTCTGTTAAGTTCTTTGGCCCACTTTTTGATTGGGTTGTTTATTTTTCTCGAATGGAGCTGCAGGTGTTGCTTGTATATTTTTGAGATTAATTATTTGTCCATTGCTTCAATGGCTATTATTTTCTCCCATTCGGAAGGCTGTCTTTGCACCTTGCTTATAGTTTCCTTTGTTGTGCAGAAGCTTTTAATTTTAATTAGGTCCAATTTGTTTATTCGTGCTTTTATTTCCGATATTCTGGGAGGTGGATCATAGAGGATCCTGCTTTGGTTTATGTTGGAGAGTGTTTTGCCTATATTATCCTCTAGGAGTTTTATAGTTTCTGGTCGTATGCTTAGATTTTTGATCCATTTTGAGTTTATCATTGTGTATGGTGTTAGAAAGTGATCTAGTTTCATTCTTTTACAAGTGGCTGTCCAGTTTTCCCAGCACCACTTGTTAAAGAGGTTGTCTTTTCTCCATTGTATATTCTTGCCTCCTTTGTCAAAGATAAGGTGTCCATAGATGCGTGGATTTATCTCTGGGCTTTCTATTTTGTTCCATTGATCTATATTTCTGTCTTTGTGCCAGTACCATACTGTCTCAATGACTGTGGATTTGTAGTATAGCCTAAAGTCAGGTAGGTTGATTCCTCCAGTTCCATTCTTCTTTCTTATTTGGAAAAGATCACTTTTCATTCCAATCCCAAAGAAAGCCAGTGCCAAAGAATGCGCAGACTACCACACAATTGTACTCATCTCACACGCTAGTAAAATATCACTCAAAATTCTCCAAGCCAGGCTACAGCGATACATGAACTGTGAACTTCTAGATGCTCAAGCTGGTTTATAAAAGGCAGAGGAACCAGAGATCAAATTGCCAACATGTGTTGGATCATCGAAAAATCGAGAGTACCAGAAAAACATCTATTTCTGATTTATTGACTATGCCAAAGTCTTTGACTGTGTGGATCACAATAAACTGTGGAAAGAGATGGGAATACCAGACCATCTGACCTGCCTCTTGAGAAACCTGCATGCAGGTCAAGAAGCAACAGTTAGAACTGGACATGGAACAACAGAGTGGTTCCAAATAGGAAAAGGAATACATCAAGGTTGTATATTGTCACCCTGCTTATTTAACTTCTATGCAGAGTACATCTTGAGAAATGCTGGGCTGGAGGAAGCACAAGCTGGAATCACGATTGTCGGGAAAAATATCAATAACCTCAGATAAGACGACACCACCCTTATGGCAGAAAGTGAAGAGGAACTAAAGAGCCTTTTGATGAAAGTGAAAGAGGAAAGTGAAAAGGTTGGCTTAAAGCACAATATTCAGAAAACTAAGATCATGGCATCCGGCCCCATCACTTCATGGCAGATAGATAGGGAAACAGTGGAAACAGTGGCTGACTTCATTTTTCTGGTCTCCAAAATCACTGCAGATGGTGATTGCAGCCATGAAATTAAAAGACACTTACTGCTTTGAAGGAAAGTTATGACCAATATAGGTAGCATTTTAAAAAGCAGACATTACTTTGCCAACAAAGGTCCATATAGTTAAGGCTATGGTTTTTCCAGTAGTCATGTATGGATGTGAGAGTTGGACTGTAAAGAAAGCTGAGTGCCAAAGAATTGATGCTTTTGACCTGTGGTGTTGGAGAAGACTCTTGAGAGTCCCTTGGACTGCAAGGAGATCCAACCAGTCCATCCTAAAGGATATCAGTCCTGAATATTCATTGGAAGGACTGATGTTGAAGCTGAAACTCAAATACTTTGGCTACCTTATGCGAAGAGCTAACTCATTTGAAAAGCCCCTGATGTTGAGAAAGATTTAGGACAGGAGGAGAAGGGGACGACAGAAGATGAGATGGCTGGATGGCATCACCAGCTCAATGGACATGGGTTTGGGTGGACTCTGGGAGTTGATGATGGACAGGGAGGCCTGGCGTGCTGCGGTTCATGGGGTCGCAAAGAGTAGGACACGACTGAGTGACTTAACTGAACTAAGCTGATTAACAAGTAAACTAAAAAGTATACAAGTAAATAGTCTCAAATAAACATGGCTATAAATGCTTCCATTGTATTCACGGCAGTCTCCTGTGGGTTGGCTGGTGGGAGGGATGGGAGAAAGATTTACTTACTCAAAAATATTAAATGAAGAGTACCCTACAGCTAATTTTATATTCTACTGAGAAATTTATAACCCTTTCATTTCCTCTCAGAGAAAACTGATAAAAAAAATAAAAAGGACATTTGGGAAAGGTCAATGTTTTCTGAACCAATTAACACCTTCATATCTCAAAGAATCTATATTCCACTTACTGGACCATGTCTTGGATTAGATGATTCTTGTTCAAACTGACACTTAAGAAGATAAAATCATTATTCTAAGTCTGTCCTTTAGGGTAAATTACACATTTTATTACTTTTCTTTTCTATTAGAAAAACAGATAAAATATACTTTTAGTCAAACCTAAAATATTGGTATATGACATTTAATCTTCAGACACTGATATGCAAATGATCACCCCCAACCTCAGGTATACTTTTATCTTGTCAATAGGTGAAGCAAAGTCTATAAATAGTACTGCCGAAAGATTTACAGCTGACATATCATTAAACGCATAGAGAATTCACTGTGGGAAAAGACCTACTTTTACCTACCCTTGGGCTGAGTCCCTTGGACTGCAAGAAGATCCAACTAGTCCATTCTAAATGAAATCAGTCCTGAATATTCACTGGCAGGACTGATGCTGAAGCTGAAACTCTAATACTTTGGTCACCTGAGACTCTGATGCTGGGAAGGATTGAGGGCAGGAGGTGAAGGGGATGACAGAGGATGAAATGGTTGGATGGCATCACCATCTCAATGAATACGAGTTTGAGTAAACTCAGGGAGTTGATGATGGACAAGGAAGCCTGGTGTGCTGCAGTCCATGGGGTTGAAAGATGTCGGGACACAACTGAGCAACTGAACTGAACTGAACTTCACCTACCAGGATCTGAGAAGTTCTTAACATTTGTATTATAATCACCATATTTCAAACCATCAGAACATTCCTGAATTAATTAAAAAGCCTTTGAATTAATCTTCCTGGCTCCATTATCGCCTCCTCAATATTATCCCATCAAAAGACTAGGAATTTTAAAGCATATTTTTTAAGACATAGTTCAAATAACGCTTCTTCCCCTGTTTTAAACTTCTCAAAAAACTCTAAGAAAATAGAAAATTTCCAACTTTTACCCTTTTCCTAAGTCTTAATCTCAGACTTCTCCCCTTCTCTCACTAAGTCCCAGCCACACTTGCTGTTCTTCTGTCTCATGTGCTCACCAAGCTTATTCTGTCTTCAGGACTCTTCCACTTGTTAGTCTTTGTACCCAAAGATTCTGTCGCAAACATTCAGGTCAGTGGCTCCTCCCTGTCAAATCATTTTTCGGTTGAAATGTCAGTCTTCATTTCAGAGAAGCTTTCCCAGGTTATCACAATCTAATATTGCTGTATGCACTCCCACTTCAATTCATTCTCTATCAGCCCACACTTTTTATTCTTCCCTGGTTGTAAATTGCTATCTCCAATAACATTATCAATTTGTTTGCTTCCTGTTTATTTTTATCATGAGAGCAAGGCCCATATATGCCTTTCCTTTCCCCAGTAACAAATCAGTTCAATGAATGAAAGTACAAAATAAATAAATAAAACCCTGATCACAAACAAAAGCAGTATGGATATCACTATGGAGAAACTGAGTGAATTATAAGCCAAACCGGGTTATAATGAGGACATAGACATACCAAGAGAATATTTTCTTCCCATGCAAAGAACTAAAACTTGATTGCATATCAGCCTAAAATAATCAGAACATTTAAACTGTCTTCTGTAAATTCAGAACTTTTACACATGGTTTAGTTTTATTCCTATATTTCCAACTATAAAGAAGGAGTAGTAGTGTGCAAAACAAGAAAATATTTAACAAAGTTATTAAAATTACATATATATGTGTAAAATTCTTATGGGTTGAATTATGGCCCCCCAAAAGATATAGGCAAGTCACAAGTCTTGGTACTATGAATATGACTTTGTTTTAACAGCTAATTTTATATGGCAACTTCACTAGGTCACATACTTAGATATGCAGTTAAACATTGTTCTGTATTCCTTGATAGAGTATTTCTGGATGAGGGTATCATTTAAACTAGTAGAGTTTAAGTAGATACCCTCAAGATTTAGGGTGGGCCTCATCTAATCAGTTGACAGCTAGATTTTTTTTTTTTTTAAATCGAGTCTAAACTCTCCCCAAATAAGAGGAAATTCAGTCAGCAAATAACTTTATAACTACAGCATCAGCTCTTTCCTGGTCTGCGACCTGCTGACCCACCCTGTAACTTTTGGACTTGCCAGGCATAATCACATGGCCAACTCTTTAAAATAAATATACACACATAAGCCCCATTGGCTCTGCTTCTCTGGAGAACTCTGATCAATATATTTATAAACAGAGTCTTTGCAGATATAATCAAGTTAGTAAGAAGTCATACTGGCTTAAGGTAAACCTTAATCTAAGAACTGATATCTTGACTAAAAAAAAAAAAAAATAGAGGAAAATTTGAACATAGAGACACAGGGAAAACATCATGCAACAATGGAGGCAGAGTTTGCAGTGATGCATGTACACACCAGTAACACAAAGGATCGCTGGCAACCACCAGAAACTAGGAGAGAGATGGATAATTTCTCCATCAGAACTTTCAGAAAAACACAGCCCTGTCAACACCATAATTTCAGACCTATTGCTCCCAGACTGTGGAAGAACACATTTCTGTTGTTTTAAGCCAACCATTTTGTGGTCATTTGTTATAGCAACCCTAGGAAACTAATAAGATAATTTTTAAAATGTATCAAAAGAAAGATTTATGAGATACTGTCTGAACAGCACCCAAAAAATAAACATATCATACTGAATTTAGAACTGAAAAGATCAGGTCCAATGGTAACAACTCATTAGGCTCTATTCTCTGTGTTATTGTTTGGCAGAGATGATTTCACAAAAATGAAACCAAATGTAAAATGCATTTTTATTTACTTTTAATGTTAGACCTATTTTCATAACCTGACTACTCACGTGCTTTTTCATGCCAAACTTTCATAAATACTTCTGCATAATCTTTGTTTGTTTTAGAGAATTCCTGTTCCTGGAAATTCCCTCATGACCTCTCAGCAACACAGGAACCACATTGTTAGGACATAAAAGGAAAATCCCCAGTAGCAGAAACTGTCTTTCACTCACAGCCAACTTAAGTGAGATCATAAGGCAATTACACATTTGTCATAATAATTCAGGAGAAGGCAATGGCACCCCACTCCAGTACTCTTGCCTGGAAAATCCTATGGATGGAAGAGCCTAGTAGGCTGCAGTCCATGGGGTCACTAAATTCATTTTCACTTTTCACTTTCATACATTGGAGGAGGAAATGGAAACCCACTCCAGTATTCTTGCCTGGAGAATCCCAGGGACAGGGGAGCCAGGTGGGCTGCCATCTATGGGGTCGCACAGAGTCAGACATGACTGAAGTGACTTAGCAGCAGCAGCAGCATAGTAATTCTTTAGATAATATGTGAATGATCCTTATTTCTTCAAATCGCTCTGGTTTCTCTACTGCCATGTGATATTTTCTCAACTGCTATCTTGGCCACAAATATTTAAACATTTATCTAAAAAGCTTAGTGCATTATTTTTTAAGGTTGCTATAACGAATTACTACAAACTTGGTCACTTAAAAAACACAAACTTATTCTCTCACAGTTATGGAAGCCAAAAGTGTGAAATAAAGGTGTGGGCAGAGCTGCACTCCCTCAGGGAATATAGGGAGAATTCTTTCCTTGCCTCTCTTTCCGTTTCTAGTGGCAGCTCATATTCCTTGATTTGTGGCCACGTCATTTCAATGTTTGTCTCTGAGAACACATGGCCTCCTCCTCAGAATACGTCTCTTACAAGAATCCTTGTCATTGGATTGAGGGCTCATCTGCATAACACAGGATCTCCTTACATCCTCAACTCAAAATCCTTAATTATATGTGCAAAGATCTCTTTTTCATTCATAGGTTCCAGAAAATAGAACACAGTTATGGGGTTTCCTGGTGGCTCAGATGGTAAAGAATCCACCTGCCAACACAGGAGATTCAGGTTCAATCCCTGGGTCAGAAAGATCCCCTGGAGAAGGGAGTGGCTACACACTCCAGTTTTCTTGCCTGGAGAATTCCATGGACAGAGGAGGCTGGCAGGCTATAGTCCATGGGGCTGCAGAGTAGGACATGACCTAGCGACAAACATTTTTTTTCACTTTTCATGGTTGTGGGAAGGTCACCATTCAGCTCACTACACTTAAAGTTTTACTCATGAATTTCTCTTTAATTTGTGAGCCAGACCTGATGATATTTATTCATTTTACCAATATGTTATTTCTTGAACAAAAATATTTTGCACCTATATCATTTTTGTATGCTCAATTAGCAACAATCGTTTTATTTTTCAACCCTAATTAGGAAATGGTCAGAAACAGATATTATCAATTAAATCAGTAGTGGAGACCACACCCAAAATAAAATACCTTCAGCATAATAGTTACTATCTAAATGTTATTTTACACAGAGAATCTGTGGGCAACTGAGATTTCCAATATAAAAATTTACAAAGGAACACACATCTCCATTACAGTTGACCATTGAACAATTCTGAGGTTAGGGGTGTCCACCTTTTGCACAGTGGGAAACCCATATGTAACTTATACCTGGCCCTCCATATCCACAGATCTACATCCACAAATACAACAAACCCCAAACTGTGAAGTACTGTAGTATTTAATATTGAAAAAAGAAATCTGCTTTATTAAACACTTTTCAAAACACAAATCCACCCATTTCATCCTGACTTCATTTAAAATTCATAGAGTTCCATACTCTAGGTGGAAGTCCAAATTATTCTTTATTACATATATATCTGTCTATAATATCTTCCAATAATTTCCACCAGTCTCTGATTCCCATTGTTTCCATGTAAACAGAAGTTTACACTGTTTCTCAAGAATCACAGACTCCTACTCATGGGTTTTCAGCTTGGAATTAAACACAGCACTATCTGCTATTCTTTTTCCTTGTTTAATGGTCAAGTCCTATTCATCTTTCAGTAAACCAAATATCTCTAATAGCTCTATGTCTGCCTCCATCCGTTCTTATTGACACTGGTGAATTTTTACAGAACAAAAATAGGATTGAGGACAGCTTTAAATTATAATGGAGTAATAAAAGTTCAGACAAACAAAAATGGAGTTGGGTGGCCATTGACAATCTAGTCTCAGACACACTGTTGAACCATTGAGAACCTGAACTTTGTATAAACCATACCAGACCCAAGGACACCACCAGTTATATTCAGAAAAACACCTGCCAGCTGCTTCCTTATGGTATCAATATCTCATGGGTCTTATAACCTGTAACTATGCAACCATCTTGGACCCCAAAAAATACCTTCTTAACAACCACCCTTATTTCTTCACAAGCAACCCTTGTAACTAACTGTGCCCTCGCCGCTTTTCTGCCTTCATAAGCCCCTTCATTTTATAGTCCATCAGAAGACAATTCAAGTGCTTCTTGAATCTGTGTCTCCCAGGCTGCAGCCCTCACAAACCCCAAATATACTCTATTTCTGAAATCTGGGTTAACAGACCTAACATTCCCACATTACTAACCTGTTGTTGGTTCAAAACGACAAGAGTTCCGTGGCTGAAATCCCAAACAAGATCCCCTGTGTGGAGGGCAAGAAGAGACAGAGATAGACGTCAATCACTCCAGATTAGTAGGTGGGAGTTTTAACAAGTGAACTTGGGCGCATCAAAACAGTGGCTCTCTGCATCCACTCCCCAGAATCAAGTTTATAAAGATGACTTAATGGGGCTCAGTCACATGCAGTACAGCCCAGATAGTCTCAGTAACACTTTATTTCCTCTCTCAAGCCTTGCAGTGTTGTTTTGAAATGGTGCCAACTAAAGCCAGGAGTAGAAAGGAGCGCAGAAGGCAAAGAATGGGAGGCAAGAGGAGCCACTGATTCCCACATCAGGGTTAACCTGTGGGCACTCCCTCGAGATGACCTCCTCCATCACCTGCATCAGTTCAGTTCAGTCGCTCAGCCATGTCCGACTCTTTGTGAACCCATGAGCTGCAGCACGCCAAGCTTCCCTGTCCAACACCTAATCCCAGAACCCAGCCAAACTCATGTCCATTGAGTCATTAATGCGATCCAACCATCTCATCCTCTGTCACTCCCTTCTCCTCCTGCCCTCAATCTTTCCCAGCATCAGGGTCTTTTCAAATGAGTCAGCTCTTCACATCAGGTGGCTAAAGTATTGGAGTTTCAGCTTCAACATCAGTCCTTCCAATGAACACCCAGGACTGATCTCCTTTAGGATGGACTGGTTGGATCTCCTTGCAGTCCAAGGGACTCTGAAGAGTCTTCTCCAACACCATACTTCAAAAGCAGCAATTCTTCAGTGCTCAGCTTTCTTTATAGTCCAACTCTCACATCCATACATGACCACTGGAAAAACCATAGCCTTGACTATACGGACCTTTGTTGACAAAGTAGTGTCTCTGCTTTTTAACATGCTGTCTATGTTGGTCATAACTTTCCTTCAAAGCAGTAAGTGTCTTTTAATTTCATGGCTGCAATCACCATCTGAAGTGATTTTAGAGCCCAAAAAAATGAAGTCAGTCACCGTTTCCACTGTTTCCCCATCTATCTGCCATGAAGTGATGGAGCCAGATGCCATGATCTTAGTTTTCTGAATGTTGAGTTTTAAGCCAACTTTTTCACTCTCCTCTTTCACTTTCATCAAGAGGCTTTTTAGTTCCTCTTCACTTTCTGCCATAAGGGTGGCGTCATCTGCATATCTGAGGTTATTGATATTTCTCCCAGCAATCTTGATTCTAGCTTATGCTTCCTCCAGCCCAGCATTTCTCATGATGTACTCTGCAGATAAGTTAAATAAGCAGGGTGACAATATACAGCCTTAAACATAATCCTCTTCCTATTTAGAACCAGTCTGTTGTTCCATGCCCACTTCTAACTGTTGTATCCTGAACTGAAAACAGGTTTCTGCATACAAGAGGCAGGTTACGAAACTGGAGCCCATTATCCAGAGTGAAGTAAGCCAGAAGCAAAAACAACAATACAGTATATTAAC
>ML664165.1:1324810-1437694 GCA_007570785.1 Antilocapra americana | reverse complement strand
CTGCTCCTGGTGAGAGGGCTTCCCCCGCCCCCTCTGCTCAGGCTCTCGGTCGTCCACCCGGCACAGTTGGGGAGTGCGGCTTCTCCCCTCCCCCGGCCCCAGGGCTCGGTTTTCTCGGCGTGCAGCTGAGCACGCCTTCTAAGGTGTGTACAGCACCGATCCGTCCAGAATCCCCAGAAGTCTTGGTTAGCCTCCCTGGGGCTGGGTTATGCCCACTGCTCTCAGCCGGGGGCTGGGCCGGTCCGCAGCCCACAGCTGCCCAGCTCCACCTGGCCGGCTGCCTCTCTGTTGACTCTCCACCGCCCTTTGTTCTGTGCGCGGGCCTGGGGGCGGGGGGGGGGGGGGGGGGTTTTTTCGTGGGTGGGTAGGTCCCTCGGGCTGCTCTGTTCCCTGAGCGCCCAGCCCGCCCCTCCCTGAGCAGGAGCAGTCCGCTTCGGCTAGTGGGGGGTGGGGCGCCCGTGCTGCTGCTCCGCTGTGCCTTGTAGCCAGAGACGTACCTTGCAGGGCTTAACTATTAATCTGCTTTTATTCCCAGCTATATTGCTCTCCAAGATTCACCGCAGATCTGCCAGAGAGAATGCTCCCTAGTATTTGGAAACCTTTCTCCTCTTTTTTTTTTTTTCCTCTTTATTCCAGACTCCCCTTCTGGGACGGAATCCGTCCCCAGCTCTTTGTCTCTCCCTTTACTTTTTTTTTTTCTTTCTTTTGTCCTACCTCCTCACGTCGGCAATGGGTCGCCTCTCCAGATGCCCGATGTCCTCTGCCAGCATTCAGATCCTGTTTTATGGAGTTTGCTCGGTCTTTAAAAGTTCTTTTGGTATATTTATTGGGGAGAGAGTGTTCTCCCCGTCCTATTCCTCCGCCATCTTAGTTCCCTCCCTAGACAGACCTTTGTTGGCAAAGTAATGTCTCTGCTTTTTAACATGCTGTCTAGGTTACTCATATCTTTTCTTCCAAGGAGGAAACATCTTTTAATTTCATGGCTACAGTCACCAACTGCAGTGATTTTGGAGCCCCTCCCCCCAAAAAATCTTTTCTTGTTTCCACTGTTCCTCCTCCTATTTGCCATGAAGTGATGGAACCGGATGCCATGATCTTAGTTTTCTGAATGTTGAGCTTTAAGCCAATTTTTTTCACTCTCCTCTTTCACTTTCATCAAGAGGCTCTTTAATTCCTCTTGCCTTTCTGCCATAAGGGTGGTGTCATCTGCATATCTGGAGCTATTGATATTTCTTCCGGCAATCTTTATTCCAGCTTGTGCTTCCTCCAGCCCAGCATTTCTCATGATGTACTCTGCATAGAACGTAAATAAGCAGGGTGACAATATACATACTTGGCAAACTCCTTTCCTGATTTGGAACCAGTCTGGAATATGTCCAGTTCTAACTGTTGCTTCTTGACCTGCATACAGATTTCTCAGGAGGCAGGTCAGGTAGTCTGGTATTCCCATCTCTTGAAGTATTTTCCACAGTTTATTGTGATCCACACAGTCAAAGGCATAGTTTGGCATAGTCAACAAAGCAGAAGTAGATGTTTTGCTGAAACTCTCTTCCTTTTTCAATAATGCAACAGTTGGCAATTTGATCCCTGGTTCCTCTGCCTTTTCTAAATACAGCCTGAATATCTGGAAGTTCATGGTTCATGTATCGTTGAAGCCTGGCTTGGAGAATTTTGAGCATTACTTTGCTAGCGTCTGAGATGAGTGCAATTGTGTGGTAGTTTGAGCATTCTTTGGCATTGCCTTTCTTTGGGATTGGAATGAAAACTGACCTTTTCCAGTCCTGTGGCCACTGCTAAGTTTTCCAAATTTGCAGGCATATTGATGGCAGATCTTTCACAGTATCATCTTTTAGGATTTGAAATAGCTCAACTGAAGTTCTATCACCTCCACTAGCTTTGTTCGTAGTGATGCTTCCTAAGGCTTACTGAACTTCTCATTCCAGGATGTCTGGCTATCAGACATATGGGACATGGGAGCATAACTGTTGCCAAGGTTTCCTTTGAGGTCACTATGTTTTCAGGGGCATTGAGAAAAAGTGAAGGAAAGGTCTTATATAGCATCACCATTCTCGTTGCATCAAAAGTCTCAGATAGACAGGAGGACTAAAAGTACTTCATGTAGTTCACATTATTTTTATTGCAAACTCAAAGTAGGAAGAATACTGAGATCTGAAGTTAAAAATAAGTTTGATCTGAGTCAAAAATTTTCCCAAGAATTCAGCCTTGAGAAAAGAGACAAAAACTGTTTTATGAAACAATATTTTCTAACGAGACTTGATAATAAAGAGAAAGCAGAAAGGTTTCTGCATCTTCCAATTGTCCAGAATCCTTTTAATTTTACTTTAAATTGACACTGAGAATTATATTTAAAATTGTTTAAAGAGAGAAAGAGATATCTATCTGTTCATAGCAGCATTATTCAGAATAGCCAAAAAATGTGGAAGCAACCCACCCACCTTCATCAACAGAAAAATGGATAAATAAAATATCCCATACAATGGAATATTACTCAGCACTCAAAAGGAAAGCTGTCACATTTTCCATCTTTTTGCTTTTACCTCATAATCTCAAAAGGTTTTCCATTCTTATTTTTTAAATTGTCAAAACTCTCACAACACTAGCTTTCAAATGGAATCCTTAAACTAATTCCATCACAATCATTTTGGTTTCTTAAGCATGAAATTTCCTAGGCCCATAACCCAGACCTCATGAATAAGAATCTGTACTTGTGGGACCCAAGGAACTGCCATTTAAATGTGCACTTGTGATGATTCTTCTGTATACTTATGAGTGGTGTGATCACATAGCAGTAAGTTACTTCTCTGAGGCTCAGTCTTATCAATTAAGAGATCATAATACTCTTAGGTCATGGAATAGTTCAAAGGATTACAAGATTTATCATTTATAAAATGCCTGATATATATGGACTGCTAGGAGATCCAACCAGTTCATCCTAAAGGAGATCATTCCTGAGTGTTCATTGGAAGAACTGATGTTGAAGCTGGAACTCCAATACTTTGGCCACCTGATGTGAAGAGCTGACTCATTTGAAAAGACCGTGATGCTGGGAAAGATTGAAGGTAAAAGGAGAAGGGCACAACAGAGCCGGAGACGGTTGGATGGCATCACCAACTCAATGGACATGAGTTTGAGTAAACTCCAGGAGTTGGTGAAGGACAGGGAAGACTAGCGTGCTGCAGTCCATGGGGTTGCTACGAGTCGGACATGACTTAGTGACTGAAATGAACTGAACTAAACTGATATATATAATCATGACTAAAGTGTTAAATTTGTGACAATATAGTGAAAATTCAATCTCAGATAAAGTTGTAGATAGAAAAAGCACTGGGTTTTCTGCCCTCAGCAATTACCCACATACATAACACACTCACATAAAGACTCACATATACACATACACTGTTTGATTAATTTACATGGGAAAAAAAGACTCTTTTTTAATTGAACTGTATGTGACAAAGCCTCCTCAAAACTCATTTAAACATCTCCCCAAAAACAGTAACTTAATTTTTGATGATCAAATTACATATGCAATATTGACTTCTCTGCATTCTCCAGGTCAAAGAGAAAGTGATAGTCGTTCAGCCGTGTCCAACTCTTTGCCACCCCGTGGACCATAGCCCATCAGGCTCCTCTGTCCATGAAATTCTCCAGGCAATAATACTGGAGTGGGTAGCCATTCCCTTCTCCAGGGGATCTTTCCAACCCAGGGATTGAACCCTGGTCTCCTACACTGTAGGCAGTTTCTTTACCACCTTATAAGAATGCTTTTATTGTCTATCCCATATGACCTTTCTAGCTTCATCTTTTGTCAGTTGCCCAAACTTTGCCAACCAGGCCTACTGAACTACTCGCAAACCTCACACATACCACTGCTTTGCACCTCTATATTATTGTATTCGCTACCTAAAAATATCTCTCCCTGATAAAAACCCTCAGTGACTATCAACCACCTCTTTGAAGATTATCTCCTAAATCCTGCTTTCTCTGCTCTTCAATCATTTCGCTTACCTGCCTTTTTACACCTATTATTTTAATGCTCATATTATTAACACATTGGTCTTACTCTCTTGTACATGAATCCCTCGGAATAGGAAATGTAGTTGGGCACTGGCTTTATTGATGTTTGTTGAATTAATAATGAAGGAATACATGTAAACTGGAATGTTTAAATGCTTGCTAAAAACTGGAACCATTTTCTTTTTCTAAAATGAGATATACTATCAGAATTTGAGTTTAAAAAAAACCAGCTGAAAAACTTCCAAGTTTACTCCTACATGGTGCAGAACTGATGTCCAAAAATGGGAAAATGATGCACGTGATGGAAGGGTGAGGACTGTAGTGGTGGGGATGTCAGAGAAGTTGGGCTGAGCCTAAAGCCTCAACAAATACTTTCTGCACATGATCCTATAGCTGCTTTCACAAGTGGAATCCAGAACCGTATACTCCATTGCCTTCATTAAAAGATATGAGCACTATATAAAACTGAAATAGTTTAATTATTTAGTAAAAGCATGATAAACTAAACAGTATGTATCCTCATATGATGAATATTAAACAAGCCTATCTCTCAATGTGCGTATTTCTGTTGTCTTAATTATACAATTTATGATTTATCAGGAACCATGTCCTAGGTTACAAATAGTACCTCATCAGCTGTGCACTTCATCTGTCATTCATCCATTATTTTTTGGTGACAGCACAATATCTACCTGTGGTAATTGCAGGTTGATAATTTATTTTTAATATCTCTCAGCTAGTTTGGCTGAAATTTTTTAAATAGATAATAATAGCATTGGGTCTTACAACAATGTGATTTTCCCCTTTATTGGATACAAAATGACTACCTTTTGTGAAACAGAGAAATAGCAAAAAGAATTTTCTAAGAGACTTATGTGTATTAAAAAAACATTTAACAAATCATTAGATTGTGAGTGCTGAATCTGTCATCTAATTGTTTCAAGAATGCATATCTTATTATTCCATCCAAGTTCAGTGTCATTGTTGCCTATCCTGTCGAATAAATGAAATTTTAAATAATGACAATTTCCTATTTAACTCCTACTGGCCTTTTAACTATTTTGGTTGTCTTTCTAATACATAATGGCTGGTGCTAATAATGAGGAAAAGGTAAAAATAAAGAGAAATTATCAGATTAAACTGTTTAGTGTGCTTGTAAGAGGCATCAGCATGTAATACTCTATTTTAAGGATGTTTTATGGGTACCATTAACAAAAACAAAACATATTAAATAAATCAGAGTTAGATGCATTAGCTAGATGTATGAGAACTAGACAGACTATAAAAAATATTCCAGCACTTTTCTGACTATATAGTATAATGAACATAACAGAGACTGAGTTGACCAGGCATCATCTGAACATCTTCCTCTTAACCAATATTTTTCTTGATCAGTACATTTGTATCTTTAGTCAAGACCTCTCTCTCTACATTTCCAGAACATTTGTGTAAATGCCTGCTGACATTCTCACTTAGGTGTCAGAGGCATCTTCACTTACACAAACACATCTAAATCAATTATCCTTCTTCTTCTCTTTTACTTAGTAAGTGATAACCCCATCCACAGAACAGCGTGTGCCAAAATCTAGACACCATATTGACATCTTCCTCTAAACCAATCATTGTATTATCAAGTCTATTTTATAAATAATTTGCTCATTCTATTCTCCATCTCTCTCTTACTATCAACACTTTTATCCAAAACACAATATTCTCTCTACTTCAGTAACATTCTAATCATTTTTAGTTCTTAACTCTTACCTCTTTTCAATACATAAGTTGGAGTATAAATTTTTAAAATTCAAATCTGATCAGTTATTCCCAAATATACTTTGGTAACTTCCAAACATCTTTAATATGGTTTCTAAAATCCCTACCAGAACTCACAAGATAATCAGTTTAAAACCTACTTATACTCTAACCTTTATAATCTATCCATGTCTTTTTTCTATCCCTTAAATAACTCAAGTTTCATAGCATTTTCAAAGAATGTCTTCTGTCAGACCCCCTTCACCTAGATAAAGTTCTACTAATTTTTTAAGTACCAGTTCTTGTATTACTCTTTCAGGAAGAACTTTCATAAGTATTCCAAATTATCTCATTATTTTACTTTCCTCCTTTTCAATGCTAAATACCTACCTCTTCTACTAGGTTGCCATTTTCATAATGAGAGATAAATGCCTCAGTAAGCAATAAAACAAAGCCTTGATATTAAGCTGTCATGGCTCACTCAATTTCTACTTCTCCCACTTTGTGAGAATCTCTAGTCAATGAACTTGATAAAGAGAACTTCAAACAGCTTACTGGCTGGAAAGATGGTTTAGTCCAATAACCATTTGCTTGTGGACAATTCCTAATTCTTTTCAGTTCCAGATCCATATGTTTAGCTACCTGATTCCTGGATATTCCCACTGGACATCTTCAGTCACCTAAAATCATATATATTAAACAAGTACAACTCTTAGAACTTGCATGAAGGTCACTTCTCTGTACCCTTGAAATTTAGGGGTTCCATGTACTAAAAATACACTAGAAGTAAATTTGCTGAAAAACATGAATGACTCTAAAAGGATTGGCACTCCCCACCAGCACACAGAGCTGCTTCCCTGGTGGCTTAGATGGTAAAGAATCTGCCTGCAGTGCAGGAGACCTGGGTTCAACCCCTGGGTCAGAAAGACCCCCTGGAGAAGGGAATGGCAATCCACTCCAGTATTCTTGCTGGAGAATCCCATGGACAGAGGAAACTGGTGAGCTACAGTGCATGGGGTCACAGAGAGTCAGATTTAACTGAGCAACTAACACACACACCCCAACATAGAACACCCCATACACTTAAACGTTTACTGTCATACTAACTAACTCTGTTTAGGCCTCAAGGAAATTGTTTTTCACATCACTCACCCTGTGTCCTTGAAACTAAATGTGTCTGTGACCAAATGCAAAGGCAGTTTGAGGATTTTGCTGCTCTTGACATCTGAATGGAAAGTACTTCAAAGTCCAGTTTTGAACAGTGGCAAAGAAAGAACAAAGAAACTAATTTGTTAGATTGTTCCTCTCAGCAAGATTTCAGGGCATTCTTTTTTTTAAGAAAGTACTGTTCACCAATGGTATCAATTCTCTGTTACTCATTTTCCTTCATCTTTCAATCTGTGATTCTGGAAGTACTCAAAGTTTATCTTGGTATTCGCAAGGGTTGCACGTGTGAGATGAAGAAAACTGACAGTGTTAAGAAATTCACATTATCCATTAATACATTAATTCCATAACTTAAACCTTCTTACATAGGGTACCATAAGACTGAAATTTTATTTCCTAGTTCTGTGATTATGATTTCTGGGATTTTCTTCAAAGCAGCACTTCTGATGAGTAGTAGAGGTGGTGAAACATCAAACCTGTGCAACTACAGAATTTATTTCCAAAGTCCACAGGATCAGAGAACTTGTCAGAGAATCAGAACTGTAGGCCCCAGGAGGGTGTGTGTGTGTGTGTGAAAAGCTGAACATGATTCATTCTTGTATAATTTAGCATGCTCTCTAACTGTGAGCATATTTTTTGAGCTATTTGTCTGTATGTCCCTTCTTTATTTCAGGAAGAGACTTACCATAGATATTAAAGTTACTGGTAACCCTCTTAGTACTGTTTTGGCCAGGTCTTATAAATTTTAATTTGTGGTATTGAACTTGTCATTTATTTCTGTTTTTTATATTTCTACACTTATTTGTTATCTTTTTTGTTGTTTTACTCTATTATATATTTAGGGTCATATCTCTTTTCTCCTTCCTAATATTAAGGTTTTTCCATTACTCTTTGGTCAAAATTTTCATGGATTTTCCTGGATGATACTCCTAAAAGAATCCATTTTTCTATTCACTAATTCCACTAGGGAGAGGGACAGTTATTGTGTTGCTGCACTGTATTTAAAATTCGATTTCATGAGTTCTTCTTCTAGATTATTTCTTTACATCTTACTATATTTGTTGCCTTTTCCTAATTTTTAGTTGAAATCCTTTGGTTATTTTTAATTTTTTGTTTAATTATAAAAAGAGATAAAAGCTATGATCTCTGATTATGGATTAAACTAAATAAAAGTTTTCTACATATACTGTACTTTTAGTTTTGAGTTTCTGTTTAACAAGAAAGCTGTAAAATTTCTTATGCTCTTCAAAGTATTTTTTATATTTCGTTAAATTTCCTGAGAGACCTTTATATTTTTAACACATGATTTTTTCAAGTGCCACGTTTAAAGGAATAGAGTACAGAGAAGTCATTTTGCTGAAGGTCATACAGCCAGCTCATGCCAAGCCTTTGCATTCCCAGGTCATTGTATTTTTCATTCAACTGTAGAGTATCTGTTTATTTTTAGTATCTATTCTTTGTAGTTATGTTTTGCCAGGTTTTAATTTTCCTAGTTAAATGCCTATTTTACTAACAGTATCTCCTACAATGTCAATATTATAATTATCTCTTATGAGTTTAATGTTGAAACAATTGATACTTTGCAAAGCTTATATCTTTCCCCAGAACCACAGACACACACTTACTTATCGCAGTTTCATCTTTAGACCACCAAGTCTTTGCCAAAATTATCTGTTTGTCTAAAAATAAACAGCAAACACCCTCCGCACAGGTTTGATTTTCTCCTAGAGTCTTCAATAGCACTGATTCTTAACAGAGATCCTCTACTGAATTCTAAGATAATTTGTTAGGTACCCAAGTGTGATCAGAATAAAACAATACCTAAAATATCAATCTGTAAGGTCTCCAAAAATAAGCCTTTTATCCAGTGGCACATACTTTGAAAATTCATTCAATGCCCTATACATTGTAAACATTTTCTGGCTTTCTTTGACAAAAGGGAAAACATTTATATGGAAAATAAGTGTATTTCCATTCGGTATTTCTCCAAATCATAGTTGAATTGTTTCATTGTTGTTGTTGTTGTTACTTTTATATGCCTTCCTAATAAATCCAACTGCAGAAGCTCCAACTGCACAGGAAACATGTCTGCTTTTTCACAGCTATTAGTATCAGTAGAAGCAATTGAGGCCTCTAGGAAAATAAGCCCATTCACTTCCAGCTTTCAGAGACAGATTTTTGAACAGATAGAGAAAAAGCCAGTTATGACTTAAGAATAGAGGAGCACTAGATAATCATTTTTGTCTCTAAATTTACTCAGTTTCAATAGAGGCTTTTCACTTTAGGGTAAAGAGAAAAATATTCTATAATACTACTCATCATGTTAAATCCCAATTATCTATTCACCTCTTAGAAAATTTGGTTCAGCAAGCAGTTCCTGCCATTTACAAGAGCAGAGAGGCAAGTCCATGACATGAGAAAGCCTCTAATAGAAAAGTGGCCAAACACAGAAAAACTAAGTCAGGAGCCCTTGGTACTCTGAGACCCCAGTAGGCAGATTGCCATGCTTAGAAAGGAGAGAATGAGAAGATGGGGGAACAAAACACAGTGGACTTTTTCAGTCATTTTGCCAAGGGTTCTTTACATATTCTCATTCCTAGTTGAATAATACATTCACCTTAGTACCCCATAAAGGGACAGTCACATGGACTCTTTGTGATCCTATGGACTATATAGTTCATGGAATTCTCCAGGCCAGAATACCGGAGTGGGTAACCCTTCTCTTCCTTCTCCAGATCTTCCCAACCCAGGGATCGAACCCAAGTCTCCTGCATTGCAGGCAGATTCTTTACCAACTAAGCTATCAGGGAAGCCCTACATTCACCTTAGAATCTTTTAAATATAATATCAGTGTCTGTGTCTCATCTCAGATATATTAAATCAGGATCTTTGGAAGTGAGGCCCAGCCATTAGTATTTTTAAAAGCTCTTCATGTAAAACAAAAGTGCAACTCTGCTTAAGAATGCCTGAGCTCAGTTCGGGTCCTGTCACCCTCAGAGATTTGTTCTTGATGGATTAAATACAACAAACAATAGTCAGCATGAGAAACTGTGAAGAATTGGGTCTCCACATCTCTTTAGTTTGCTCTTGGTTTGTTTCTTAGAAAAGAAAACTTTGACCTGGAACTGCAGATCAGGGCTTTCTTAATTTTACTAACATGAGTTTGGCTTTTTTCAATATTTTATCTAATTATGTAGTACTTACATTTCATCCCTTTAAAAATATTTAATAGATCCATTTGGGGCATAACCTTTCACCATTCAGCTTTCTGACTGTACTTTTTAGTATTTTCTGAAATTGAAACCAGTAAAAGAGGATGCTGTTTTCTTGTTGTCCAGTCACTTAGTTGTGTCCAACTGTCTGAACCTATGGACTGCAGCACATTGGGCTTTCCTGTCCTTCATCACATTCTGGAATTTGTTCAAACTCACGTCCATTGAGTTCTTGATCTTGTCCAACCTCTGTTGTCCCCTTCTCCTGCCTTCAATCTTTTCCAGCATCAGGGTTTGTTTTTAATGAATCAGCTGTTCACAGCAGGTGGCCAAAGTATTGGAACTTCAGCCTCATCATCAGTCCTTCCAATGAATATATAGGGTTGATTTGTTGTTACATCTGTAAATTCACTAGTTAGAAAAGTTATGGATGAAACAGTGGACACTACAGGGCAGAGGACATACGTGTGAGATCTCAGCATTGGTTTGAACTAAAAGTGGAAATCCAACAAGATAAATTGGACAGTGACCAAGGGGGTTTGGCGAAGTCTAAAGACACAAACTATCTAAGTAGATGTTTGGTGACAATGATCTAAGATAAAAAAAATGGACATGGAACAACAGACTGGTTCCAAATAGGAAAAGGAGTACGTCAATGCTGTATATTGTCACCCTGCTTATTTAACTTATATGCAGGGTACATCATGAGAAACGCTGGGGTGGAAGAAGCATAAGCTGGAATCAAGATTGCAGGGAGAAATATCAATTACCTCAGATATGCAGACGACACCACCCTTATGGCAGAAAGTGAAGAAGAACTAAAAAGCCTCTTGATGAGGGTGAAAGAGGAGAGTGAGAGAGTTGACTAAAAGCTCAACATTCAGAAAACTAAGGTCATGGAATCTGGTCCATCACTTCATGACAAATAGATGGGGAAACAGTGGAAACACTGTCAGACTTTATTTTGGGGGGCTCCAAGATCACTGCAGATGGTGATTGCAGCCATGAAATTAAAAGACACTTACCCCTCGGAAGGAAAGTTATGACCAACCTAGATAGCATATAAAGAATTGAGTTTTAGCTTTAGCTTTTGTTTAAAAAATTGCAATGAAGAATGACACGTTATTACTTTTTGTTTACAATTATTTGGGCACTTTCCATAGAAACTTATACTTGAAATTTCTTTGACTATTTAAACCAAAGTAGTACAGCATCTTAAAACATCTTGCAAAAGATTCTAGTCTTTGAAACCTGTTAACCATCCATGGTGGTTTAGTCAATGCAGAGAAACAAGACATTGTTTTCCAAATAATAGTGCAGTCACCACTGGGCTTAAATGGCCCCATTGCAGCTGTCACTATAACTTTAGTTCTTGACCTGGAAAAATGTTTCCGCATTTAATAGGCTAATTTTTATGCTTTTCTTTATTTTTCCTTTTTTTTCTGTATTTTTAAAGAAAGATATTAACTTTTGATTGTGCAAAAATCTAAGCAGGGGGACATGCAAAAACAATCATCATCCACTTGGATGTCATTTTATAGATTAATACTCTGTGTTTTTGTATGAAAAATATATATAATTTAATAGTCTAAGAAAAAAAGATATATATTCATTTGCACTCACGCAAGACAAACTTTGCTGGACAAAATTTCATGTTTCTCTGTGATTTAAAAATCCATGTAGAGCATGTGAAGGAAAGCCAGTTAATGTTTATCACACTTTCTTGTGGTCTGTTTATAAACAGTTGATTTGGGTTTTGGGGGTGGATTTTCTTGTTGTACTTGTTTTTAAATCACAGTAGACTTCTGTATATGCTAGATTACTGAACTGGTCTCACTAATAATTCATAAGAAATGTGGGTTCTTGTCCTTGGCTTGCTGTCCCTTCCAGGAGATTGCAGGAGATCATGCAAGTCATAGGTTTGCGTGCTATTTTAGTATAGCCGGTTTGGGTACTGAACGTTTAGGATGTATTAAAGTTCACTATATTGCGATATTTTTGTAGATATTTAAAACTCAATAAAAACTGTTCATCGTTAAAAAAAAAAAGCAGAGGCATTACCTTGCAAACAAAGGTCCATCTATTCAAGGCTATGGCTTTTCCAGTGGTCAGGTATGGATGTGAGAGTTGGACTGTGAAGAAAGCTGAGTGCCGAAGAATTGATGCTTTTGAACTGTGGTGTTGGAGAAGACTCCTGAGAGTCCATTGGACTGCAAGGAGATCCAACCAGTCCATCCTAAAGGAAGTCAGTTCTGGGTGTTCATTGGAAAGACTGATGTTGAAGCTGAAACTCCAATACTTCGGCCACCTCATGTGAAGAGTTGTCTCATTGGAAAAGACCCCGATGCTGGGAAGGATAGGGAGCAGGAGGAGAAGGGGACAACAGAGGATGAGATGGCTGGATGGCATCACCAACTCGATGGACATGGGTTTGGGTGGACTCTGGGAGTTGGTGTTGGACAGGGAGGCCTAGCGGGCTGTGGTTCATGGGGTCGCAAAGAGTCAGACACGACTGAATGACTGAACTGAACTGTAGCAGAACAGCACAGAACATAGAGAATAATAATGGAGGAGTAGGAGTATGATATCTGGAATCCAAATATAAAGTTTATAGTGTAAATAATGTATATGCTTAGAAGATGCCAAGCTACCAGGGCTACACAAGACAAACACTGGGTCTGGGAATTATTTCTAGAAGCCAAGTGTTATTAAAATAGGTCTTTATAGTTGGCAAAGAGAGAGATGTAGGGGTACAGAAACCATGTCAATTACAATAAAATCCAAAAGATTGAAAAATACCACTAAAAACGTAGCTTCGACCTTTCAGTAGGTTTGGCCTTTTATACAGCACTTAGTGTAGAATTTAAAAGTGCAATCTCTAGAGCCCACACACCTCAATTTGAATTCCAGAACTACTATTTAGTTAGGGTAACTTAACTCCTTTTGGCATATTTCTTGTCAGTAAAATTAGGGAAATTACAACCTATCCCTTTTTATTCTTAAATAAATAAAATTGTTAAATTTAAGAATATCTGAGGATTAAAGTGGTAAAAGACATCCTGCCCAATCTCCTGTTAACACCCTGAACATGTCATATATCTGTTCTTCCTTTGGGGATAAAGACCAAAAAGAAAAAAGAAAACTTTAAAAAGTGCAACCAAGTTTGAGATTCACTAAGCTAATGTTCAATTCAGGACTCTAAGACATTAAAGACACTTTCAGTTGCTGTGGGCCTTTTATCTGCAGGCAGGGTCTGTAGGGAATGCATCTTTAGGTTTTATTATTTCTTGGGGGAAAAAAATGCCGGCTCAGTCTTTAGCATCTAACTTTACCATAGACTTGTATACATCTTAGAGTAAATACATAAGGAATACATTAGATAGAAGAACAATTCCCTATCATGTTATTTTCCTCAAACTAAAAATAAAAAAATCAAAACATAGTGGATAAGTGGTAAAAAAAAAAAAATCCACTAGAAAATTTCCATTCTAGTCCTGACAGGATAACAAACTACTATGAATATCCATTGGATCATCGAAAAAGCATGAATGTTCCAGAAAACATCGACTCTGCTTTACTGTATCAAAACTTTTGACTGTGTGTATCAAGACAAACAGTGGAAAATTCTTAAAGAGATGGGAATACCAGATTACCTGACCTGCCTCCTGAGAATCTGTATGCAGGTCAAGAAGCATTAGTTAAAACTGGACAGGAACAACAGTTCAGTTCAGTGACTCAGTCGAGTTCGACTCTTTGCCACCCCATGGGCCACAGCACACCAGGCTTCCCTATCCATCACCAACACCTGGAGTTTACTCAAACTCATGTCCATCGAGTCAGTGATGCCATCCAACCATCTCATCCTCTGTCATCCCCTTCTCCTCCCACATTAAGTCTTTACCAGCATCAGAGTCTTTTCAAATGAGTGAATTCTTCACATCAGGTGATCAAGTACTGGAGTTTGAACTTCAGCACCAGTTCTTCCAACGAATATTCAGGACTGATTTCCTTTAGGATGGACTGGTTGGATCTCCATGCAGTAGAGTCTTCTCCAACATCACAGTTCAAAAGAATCAATTCTTCAGCACTCAGCTTTGTTTATGGTCCAACTCTCACATCCATACATGACTACTGGAAAAACCATAGCTTTGACGAGACGGACATTTTTTGGCAAAGTAATGTCTTTACTTTTTAATATGCTGTCTAGGTTGGTCATAACTTTTCACCAAGGAGGAAGCATCTTTTAATTTCATCACTGCAGTCACCATCTGCAGTGATTTTGGAGCCAAAAACAATAAAGTCTCTCACCTCTGCCAATGTTTCCCTATCTATTTGTGATGAAGTGATGGGACCAGATCTTAGTTTTCTGAACGTTGAATTTTAAGTCAACTTTTTCACTCTCTTCTTTCACATTCATCAAGAGGCTCTTTAGTTCTTCTTTGCTTTCTGCCATAATGGTGGTATCATCTGCATAGCTGAGATTATTGATATTTCTCTTGGCAGTTTTGATTCCAGCATGTGCTTCATTCAACCCAGAATTTCTCAAGATGTACTCTGCATATAAGTTAAATAAGCAGGGTGACAATATACAGCCTTGATGGACTCCTTACCTGACTTGGAACCAGTCTGTTGTTCCACGCCCAGTTCTAACTGCTGCTTCCTGACCTGCATACACATTTCTCAAGAGGCAGGTCAGGTGGTCTGATATTCCCATCTCTTGAAGAATTTTCCATAGTTTGTTGTGATCCACACAGTCAAAGGCTTTGGCATAGCCAATAAACCAGAAGTAGATGTTTTTCTGAAACTCTTTTGCTTTTTCGGTGATCCAACAGATGTTAGTAATTTGTTCTTTGGTTCTTCTGCCTTTTCTAAATCTAGCTTGAACATCTGGAAGTTCATGGTTCATGTACTGTTGAAGCCTGGCTTGGAGAATTTTGAGCATTACTTTACTAGTGTGTGAAATGAGTGCAATTGTGCAGTAGTTTGAGCATTCTTTGGCATTACCTTTCTTTGGGATTGGAATGAAAACTGACCTTTTCCAGTCCAGTGGCCACTGCTGAGTTTTCCAAATTTGGTGGCATATTGACTACAGATCTTTCACAGCATCATCTTTTAGGATTGGAAATAGCTCAACTGGAAATCGATCACCTCTACTAGCTTTGTTCAAAGTGATGCTTCCTAAGGCCCACTTGACTTCACATTCCAGGATGTCTGGCTCTAGGTGAGTAATCATACCAATGTGATTATCTGGGTCGTGAAGATCTTTTTTGTATAGTTCTTCTGTGTATTCTTGGATTCCAAATTCGAAAGGAGTATGTCAAGGCTGTATATCCGTCATCCTGCTTATTTAACTAATAAGCAGAGTACATCATGTGAAATGCCAGGCTGGATAAAGCACAAGCTGGAATTAAGATTGCAGGGAGAAATATCTTTAACTTTACATATACAGATGAAACCACCCTTATGGCAGAAAGTGAAGAAGTAAAGAGTCTTTTGATGAAAGTGAAAGAGGAAAGTGAAAAAGTTGGCTTGAAGCTCAACATTCAGAAAACTAAGATCATGGCATCTGGTCCCATCACTCCAGCACAAATAGTTGGGGAAATAATGGAATCAGTCTGAGATTTTTGGCGGGGAGGCTGAGCTATAAAATCACTGCAGATGGTGACTGTAGCTATGAAATTAAAAGACACTTGCTCCTTGGAAGAAAAGCTATGACAAACCTAGACAGTATATTAAAAGGCAGAGACATTACTTTACCAACAAAGGTCTGTCTTGTCAAAGCTATGGTTTTTCCAGTAGTCATGTACGGATATGAGAGTTGAACTATAAAGAAAGCTGAATGGCAAAGAATTGATGCTTTTGAACTGTGGTGTTGGAGAAGACTCTTGAGAATCCCTTGGACTGCAAGGAGATCCAGCCAGTCAATCCTAAAGAAAATCAGTCCTGAATATTCATTGGAAGGACTGATGCTGGTAATGAAACTCCAATACTCTGGCCACCTGATGCAAAGAACTCATTTGAAAAGACCCTGGTGCTGGGAAAGATTGAAAGTGGGAGGAGAATAGGGCAACAGGGGATGAGATGGTTGGATGGCATCATTGACTCGATGGACATGAGTTTGAGTAAACTCCAGGAGTTGGTGATGGACAGGGAGGCCTGGCTTGCTGCAGTCCATGGGGTGGCAAAGAGACAGACATGACTGAGAAACTGAACTGACAGATAGGTCATAGCCCCTTTCTCTAAACATTGTTGTTATTTAGTCACTAAGTCATGTCTGACTCTTTGCCACCCCATGGACTGCAGCACGCCAGGCTTTCCTGTCCATCATCAACTCCAGGAGCCTACTCAAACTCATGTCCATTGTGTCTGTGATGCCATCCAACCATCTCATCCTCTGTTGTCCCCTCCTCCTCCCACCTTCAATCTTTCCCAACACCATGGTCTTTTCAAATGAGTCAGTTCTTGCATCAGGTGGCCGTTATTGGAACTTCAGCTTCAGCATCAGTCATTCCAGTGAATATTCAGGGTTGATTTCCTATAGGATTGACTGGTTTTATCTCCTTGCTGTTCAAAGGACTCTCAAGAGTCTTTTTAGAGCACCACAATTTGAAAGCATCAATTCTTCAGCACTCAGCCTTCTTTATGGTCCAACTCTCACATCCATACATGGCTACTGGAAAAAAATAAATTATCTCATTTGCAAAAGGAGGAGAGGTAGTGTTATGCTAGATTTCAGTCATCCTTTCTGGGTTCAAAGTTCCATTCCCCTATGTAGAAAATTATCTCCCAATAAATTCTTATCTCACTCAAAATTTTTAAGTTTTACAGTATCTTCCATATCAGAAATATGGGAGGGTCTTTCTGTTATGATAATGAATCATACAGTTTATTCATCAGTCACACTTGATGATCAGAGATACAGGCAGAACATTCTGTTCTCCAAACTCAAATGGCCTATATCACCCTGTACAGAGCTACTATGGATGGGAAATTATCATCCATTTCTCACAGGCACGGGGACTTTTTCTTAAAATCTGAAAATAAAATCTAGAGAAACTAGCCATATAATGCTGTACTGTAAATTTTCAAAACTTCATATTTTCCTGATGCCTCAACGTCTCCACAAACAGGTTGTAAGTACCCATCCAAGTGACTAGATCCACCAGTGTGATAAGGCTGGTCCCAGCCACAAGTCCCCCTCCCTGACTATGACCTAGTGACATCCAATCACACAATGAAACTCCTTCACTGCTTTTGCTTGTACACTCCACCCTGACCCCGCCCTCCATTAAAGTACTTGCCAGGGGGTCCCCACTCTCTTTCAGCTTTCTGGGAGCTCCTTCCATGTGACACCCTAAGCCTCCCTCTTCTGGCACCAGTGAGCATAATAAATCTCTTTCACTTTCATAGCCTCTCTGTGGTGTTACTCCATGCTTGCACCAGATTGATCAAATAAACACCCTTTTTAAGTAACATAATTATTCCTCATAACACAGATTCCCCCCTCTCCAGCATCATCAGGGAGCTAGGTCCAGCTGGTCAATGTGCCCTTTCTTCACCCCTTTCCCATGTGTTCCTCTGTCTGTTCAGCCCACTGCCCCCATTCCACGGTGTCCAGTTTGCTGGTGGCCCAAGAAATAAGGGAAAGTGACAGTGGTTGGATTGACCAGGCTGGCTTCAAGATTAATCTACAGAATAGAATCTACAGAATCTATTTCACTCTGTATAAGATTATTCTTTCTTGCATTGTAAATTATTATGCTAAATAATATTTTTTCTAGCCTGGCTAGTGCTCCAGTCAGAAAAAGAAAAATATAAACTCTGGCCTGCCACATGAAGCACGGGATGTAATCATTTACCCATTTATTTTTGTTAGAACACAATAACTAATGAAACAGTCTTATTTATCCCCTTTTGCATCATGCCATAAGTGAACTACAATAGTGCAAATTCCAAGGAGTCTTAGATAAACCTAGAAACATGCAAAACAACTTATGATTTTAATACTTCATTGGTTAGATAGTAATTTTTTCTCCATTACTAAAATACCATAGTATTCAGGCAGAAATTACTTCTGTAATTTTAATATATTGACATTCTGAGCTCTTTAAGAAAATGCTTTGTATTCTGAAATCATGTTTTCATCAAAAATAATTGCACAAATACAATAATATAAGAGCAAAACTCTGGGGACACATTTAGATGTGAAGAATTATTTAATAGTGCATCAGAGTTCAGTGTTAACCTGTTTTGCTTCCTTCTTCTATGAGAAAATACAGAAGAAAAGTGGGCAAATAAACAGTTGTTTGTCTTTTTAAAAAAATAGAAGGGGAAAAGGCTAGAAGTTCATTTTAGGAGGAATAGCATTTTTCAGTATACCTTGTGTTAAGAAAAGTCACTGCTAGAAAGATGTTTTATAACAAGCCATATTCTGTAGTCTTCATTTAATCTAATAAACTAGATTAACTCCTTTATTTATTCAATGAACACGCATAAGCCTGGTATTATCTTTTCTCTAACACTTTAGTGATGTATTATTTTGCCTCAAACTGCTGACTGGGGCTAACCCAAATAATTGGAGATTGATGGATAAATCCAAATTTCAACCAGTAATTTGAAATGAGGTAAAAGATCAAGCACTTATACTTGGCCTGTTAGCACCATTCTTTCCAGATGGGAAAACTGACAGAATCCAATCAGATAGACCCCCAAAATTCTGTCATTGTCTGTCAAAGTCCTCCTGTTGAATGTGGGACAAAGCTACATACACAGTCTTTATTTTAAGCTCAAATTGCTTCTTTCAAACCATATATTTGGGTAGAAAAACAGGGAATGATTCATCTACTTCAAATCACTTTTCCCACCCACTTGTAGAAATGCACAATTTTGCAAAATATTCCTCTGTGATCTTTTCCTTTTCTTTTATTCTATAGTCATATGCACCCCTTTCTGATACACTTACTCCTATGGACTACTTTGTATTTCAAATGGGTCTTCATCCTAGGAACCATTCCATTTGTGTAGGATGAATTTTCAATTGCTATTCTGAACTATTATGTTTTTATTTTTTTATTATATGTCTCAGATATTTTTAAGTTATGAGAAGGATTCATAGTGAGGCATATATAATTTATTTTTCCTCCACCTACAAGCTCTATTTTATAAATATGGTAACTGAGAATAAGAAATCAAAGAAACTATAGGACTAGCTTATCAATGTTAGTAAATTCCTGATAGGAATCAGAATCAAAATAACCTTACTGAGAATCTAATGATTTCCCTTTACTTCTTGATACTTCTTCCACATTATGGTGGATATGTGAAATCCATAAAAAAGAAGAAGAAGATGGTGTCTAGAGAAGAGAAAAACACCTAAACAGAATGGCAATGAGTGTTCCCAATCTTCTAGCAGCATAAACCATCCCAGACCAGTGCACCTGCTGACCAGGAGTAAGAAATCAAAGACATCCTACCTTTTTTTGGCCTGCAGGCTCATAAGATTGTTCCACAAGAGAATCTATGTTTCTTTTCAGACACGTGTGTGTGTGTGTATGTGTCAGTCACTCAGTTGTATCTGACTCTTTGTGACCCCATGGACCTTAACCAGCCAGGCTGCTTTGTCCATGGAATTCTCCAGGCAATATACTGGAGTGGGTTGCTATTTTCTTCTCTAGGGGAATCTTCCCAAACCAGGGATCAAAGCCAGGTCTCCTGCATTGCAGGCAGATTCTTTACTGTCTGAGCTACCAAGGAAGCCCCCAGGCATACGGGTTATTCTAATTTAACCTCTGCAGGAACTTTGGATAGTAGCCAATTCTCAAAGTACTGAAGTTTCTAGAAACCTGAAAAGCTCATTGCAAATTTGATGATTTGGCAAGTTCTGAATGAGAACTAGCTCGTTTCTGACAATTTACCAATCATGTAAACTAATAGCACACTTTATGTAAAAGTAGGATGATAAAAAATAAATGAGTAACTACATAACCGAGACCAGATTCTGCTTACTGGAAATATATCCTATACTCATTATGAATATATTTTTTAAAAAAAGATTTACAACCACTTTGTTTCTTTTAGAAACTTCCAAGTAAATATGATGATGCAAAATCAAATTTAACATTGCTTTGCTTTCAATAATTTTATTTATTCTCAAACTATAGCTTTAATTTTCTTCAAACAGTATGTTTTGTGCTAGAATTTTGTTTTACAATATTCTTATCTGCGAACAAAGGTGTTATTTATTGCCAATAAAATAAAGTGAAATAAAGAAAGATTGTTTAGTCATAACTATTACAGTTATCCAAAGAATGTACAATTTAATTTTAAAGTTGAAATATTTTTGTCTGTGAATTACTAATAGTCACTATTTTGCAGAGTTGATGCTACATTACAGATGTAGGTGTAATAACAGATGATTGAGCCAGGTTAGCAAAGCTCAGTTTTAGCTCTGGAGTAAGACTACCTGTGTTTGAATCCCAGCTCTTGAACTGCTTCTTTAGAAAGCAATTAATTTGACATTTTTAAACCTCAATTTTACAGCTAATAAAATTGTAACATTCCAGTTTTTCTCTTCTAAGACTATTTTGATGATTTAATGAGGATTATCCATGCAAAACCCAGCACTTCTTCAGGTATGCACTTCTTTAGGTATGCACTACTATTAATTTCCTAACAACTCTTGGTCAATTTGTTTCTTTTCAAGATTCATCAATCAATATTATCATTTATGTCAATCAACATTATCATTTACCTACCAATCGGACAATGACTAAAAATATCCACTCTAAATAGAAGATAATGTTAATCTGAGTTTTTATTACTGAGATATGATATCACAGGGTTTTCCTGGTGGCTCAGTGGTAAAGAATCTGCCTGCCAATGCAGAAGAAGCAGGTTCCATCTGGCTTGGGAAGATCCCCTGGAGTAGAAAATGGCAACCCACTCCAATCTTCTTGCCTGGGAAATCCCATGGACAGAGGAGCCTGATAAGCTACAGTTCATGGGGTTGCAGATGAGCCGGACATAACTTAGCAACTAAACAACAACAGGGGTATCACAGCACATTTTCTGTTCTTTACATTTCAGCAGAATATCTCTGTTTTATTTTTTCCTAACAAGGAACACTGACTTATAATAAAAATAAGTATTATCCAAATACAGCAATTGATCAGTGATTTCAATTATGTGATTTATAGTTTTAGATAAATTATAAATAATGTATAGAAATTATAAAACTTTTAAAAAAACATAAATATAACAAATATTGTAAATCACTCACCTCTGTTCCATATCATGTTCATTTAAGAAAAAGAAAGGAAAGGAATAAAGGGGAGGAGAAGTGGGAGATTAAATTAAAAATAAACCATGATAGATTAAAAAGAGAGCAGGGGAGAAAGAGAAATGGAAAAGAAAAAATAGATGTGGATGATCTTTAAGGGAGAACTATGTTTGAGCAGAAAAAGATAAACACTACTGCCAGAAAAATCCTAATGCTCTCAGGTACCCAAGCCAGGGCAGGTATATAGATACAAAAGGAGCTATAGGTCTTCTTACCCTGGTCCATCAAAGAAGCCCTGTCTCCTTCACATGTTACCCATCAACATCTCCTGACTCCAGGCCAGACTTCTTCAATTTCCAGGTCCAGACTTGTTTCTTGAGATTCCTTTGTTTCCTGTTTGCCAAACTGCTCATTTGCTATCCATTGATGATCATCCATCAATCTAAGGAGTGAAACAGACTCTCTCTGTCTTTTGTTTGTTATTATGCTGAGGATTATAACACCGTAAGCCACTCCACTACTTCTGCCACTACCAAGTTGATTCCTAAGAGAATACCTTACAATTATTAGCTTTTCCCCATCTATGCAACCTACTGAGAGCATTAGATTCATATTGGGACCTTTCTATCATCAGTGAATGTGTAGATCATTAAAGTAGGATCACCCTCAGTGACTGAACCTTTGTTCTGAAAACTCCCCATGGTATTAGAATATAGTTCAAGACTTTGGGATTGTACAGAGTTGACATTGCTGGAAGGAGGAAATAAGAAGAGTAAACATATAAGAATAAAACTCCCTTAAGCTGGCAAAAATGGTTGACTTTTTAACTGAATCTTGCCAGTATTTTCTCCTGGTCTGTTGTCTGCCTTTTAACTTAGCTTATGGAATTTACAGCTATTCACAACCAGTCTTTGATTTTAATATCACAATAGTGCCAGATTAGGGGTAAAAGTAACCACAATCTTTGTAACTTGTTTGGTTTGGGAACAAATGGCCCATGAACTTTCAGAATTCAGTTTTGTCACTCTCCACAGCCCAATAGGATGCTGGCCTCTCTGAGACTACAGGTACCAGCAATCAAGTTTTTAACAGCTTTTACATAAAATCAATCACATAGAAGGCTGAATTATAGTCATACAGATGTAAAAAACAAAGTTGTGATTACCAAATGGTAAAGAGGAGGAGGGATAAATTGGGAATTTGGGATTAACAAATACACACTACTATATATAAAATAATAACAAGGACCTACTATATACCATAGGAAACTATAGTCAGTATCTTGTAATAACCTATAATGGACAAGAATCTAAGAAGAATATATATATGAAAGTGAAAGTGTTAGTCGCTCAGTTGTGTGGCACTCTGCCACCCCATGGACTGTAGCCTGCCAGGCTCCTCTGTCCTTGGAATTCTCTAGGCAAGAATACTTGAAGTGGGTTGCCATTCCCTTCTCCAGGGTATGTTCTCAACCCAGGGATTGAACCCAGGTCTCCTGCATTGTAGGCAAGTTCTTTGCCATCTGAGCCACCAGGGAAGCCATATATATTTATATTTATATACATAACCGAATCACTTTGCTGTACACCTGAATCAGTGTAAATTAACTAAACAATTTTTTTAAAAAGTTGATGTTTGTCAGAAATTAATACAATTCTATAAAGCAATTATGCTTCAATTTAAAAATAAATAAATTTATAAGTAAAAATAAAAAGAGTAAGCATAGATTTTTATCAACTCTTTTTCCAAGTAAGGTATTTTCTTTTTAAGGGTGCATATTTATCATTTAATTCTCCTGTTCACTGGCATCCACAGCTATAAGCAAAGTCTCAAATACTTAACATGGCCTCCTGGGCGCTCCAGGATATGGCCACCCACTGGCTCCCAGACCATCTCAGTGATCCACACCCATCTTTGTTCTTCATTTCTGCTCAAGGTCTGTTCACTGTACCTGCCACATGAAAACTCTTCCCACCTTTTGCCACATTCTCCAGAGTCCTATTTAAATATCACTTTTTATTGAGTTAAAATATCATTTATTCTAGCTATCCCTGCCCAGGTGAGACAGGCTTTCTTTATGATATGTTCTGATAACACCATCTACTTTTCCTTCAGAGCATTTAGCACAGTGTTGTATGTTCCTGTGTGCACATGAGAGATTATTCGTTAATGATAAATTCCATGAAGAAATAAATCAAGTCTGAAATCTCCCTTGTTGTACTCTTTCTTTCTTGGGTATAATTCACATGTGTGGTAGGTAGATGCTAAGAATAACTATACTATGGCTAGAAGAGAAGTATTGCTCTCACTTTCAGTTCCTTTTAAATGATTATTTAGCACCAAACAATAAATAAAACAATCTTAGCAGAGAGTTTTAAAACTAAACTTCAAACGGCTTAACAAAAAATTCACTTATGTATTTTATCCTAACTATAAAAATCTAAATTATGTACTTGAAACTAATCTAAGATCTATCTTTTCTCTGCACTTAGAGATTGATTGTCCTAGATATAAAATATATTCCTTATGAAATTGACCTTAACTGGCAAAGAAACCAGTTTTCATAAATACAAGATCCTGCCTCCTAGTGGTAAGATATATGTTAAAAAAGGATCCCCTCAGTTTTTAGCAGTAGGTAAAAATAGTTTGGACTTTCTATTGAAAGAAATTGTACAAACTTCTATTGTTTCCTATCGTGTCCACCATATCCCTAGGTGTATCTTATTTGTCACTTGATACCAAAACTTATAATTTGTGTTGACTGACTGATTGATTTGTCTTCTGATTGTCAGTAAAATGTGATAGAGGCTAGAGAACCAAGATGTTGAGCATCAAGTGTGGATTTCTGCAGGAAAATTAAAGTTTTAAGTGTTTAAAGATTGAACATGATATTAGGAATTGGGAAGTCATACGCTAGTCTGTAGGCCCCAAGAAAATGACAAAAAACATGTATATGATGCAATTTTTGAGCTATTATTACCACATGTCTTTTGTTTCTCTACTGTCATGAAGCAAACTGAACATCTGATGGTCTGAGCTAACTGGCACCACTCACAATGATGTAATTAGAGTGTTATTGATGTTCTGTCTGTCATGGTCAAAAAGATTCAGACATCATAGAAGGAAACATCATATAACGTCATATACTTACAAGTAAACAGGGAAATACAAACTATACACACACACATTAGAAAATACGACAGGCCATTTGTTATAATTAAATGTTGCTTATCCAAATAAAGGGCTTCCCAGGTGGCTCAGTGGTAAAGAATCCACGTACCAATGCATGAGATACAGAAGACACAGATTCAATATTTCAGTGGGGAAGAGCTCCTGGAGGAAGAAATGGCACCCAACCCAGCATTCTTGGCTGGGAAATCCCATGGACAGAGAAGACTGGTGGGCTACAGTCCATGGGGTCACAAAGAGTTGACACAACTGTGTAACTGAGCATGTACACATATATCCAAAAAAACAAAACACTAATCAAATAATCTATCTTGCCTACCTCAGAAATGTTACTTTATTTTGGGGCTAGAAGAATTTATGCTTTTGAACTGTGGTGTTGGAAAAGACTCTTGAGAGTCCCTTGGACTGCAAGGAGATCCAACCAGTCCATCCTAAAGGAGATCAGTCTTGGGTGTTCATTGGAAGGACTGATGTTGAAGCTGAAACTGCAATACTTTGGCCACCTCATGCGAAGAGTTGACTCAATGGAAAAGACCCTGATACTGGGAAGGATTGGAGCCAGGAGGAGAAGGGGATGACAGAGGATAAGATGGCTGGATGGCATCACCAACTCGATGGACATGGGTTTGGGTGGACTCCGGGAGTTGGTGATGGACAGGGAGGCCTGGCATGCTGCAATTCATGGGGTCGCAAAGACTCGGACACGACTGAGTGACTGAACTGAACTGAAATGAAATGAACATTTCAGTTCATTTTCAAAAGATTGATTATACTCTTAGATAATTAATACAGGGTGGAAAGATATCTAATTTAGAATACTCTTGTCTTAAATATCCACACTTTATATTTATCACAGTGTGAGTAGCTCAGCACTATTTGGGGCTAAAAAAAGTCAAGATCAGTAATTCTAAAATCTGTCCACACCACATAAAAGTGTCTATAACCTGTTTGGATGTTGCACCTCCACAAAAAGATAATTATTTTTAATAGAAGTGGCTCCATGGACAGTAGTGAGCTGATAATTGTGACAGCAGTGCTCCAACAACCTGCTCTCAAATTTATATTAGATTTCTGTATGAGCAGTATTTCTCTCTTTGAGGATTCAGTATTTGTTTCAGGTACTGAAGCTGTAGGCTTTGTTGTAACTTTCGTTTCGTATTCTGCGTGAATCTAGTCATAAGAGGTTCCATTAAAAAAAAAAGAAGACAGTGATTTAAGTAACATACATATGAGATAACTTTATTCAGATCATTATAAATCCTGCCTGAAATAACTAAAGGATCAATCACAACAGACTGTATTCACTGATTGTGGTTGATACTCATTTTTGTCATCTTTGTGTTTTCATCATACATCTTTGGATCTAAATCCTGAAGTATGTTGAAGTGTTTAATGATGTAGGTTAAGAATCCATATATTTATCAGTAAATGCACAGAAAATCTGGCTGACTACCTTGCCTGAGGCTATGGCAGGGAAGGTAAGAACATCTCAAAGAAAATACAGCAACCTGTATATCCTGCAGCTATCTGAAACTCCACATTTTTTTTTCCCAAACAGAAATGATGCAGTGAAGACAGGGATACACATTTAATCCATCTGCACCTTTCTGGAAACTGTGCCCAAAACAAAAAGATCCCTTTATGTACCTGCTTGGAACTTTACTGGTGGTTCAAAGGGTAAAGAGTCTGCCCACAATGCAGGAGACCTGGGTTTGATCTCTGGGTTGGGAAGATCCCCTGGAAATGACAACCACTCTGGTATTCTTTCCTGGAGAATTCCATGGACAGAAGAGCATGGCGAGCTACAGACCACGGGGCTGCAAAGAGTTGGACACAGCTGAGCATGTCACTTTTAAGAACATGCTCAACACAAGGAAAACCACTTTGATGTTTACCTGAGATGTAGGGGTTAGCAAGTTTTTACTCTAGTGAATCAGACTTTGCTTGGGCATCATTACAATATCCTCTGTAAGAATCTATACATCCTATACTATCATCGTACAGAGAAAAAATAGAAACTTGTGACAAGCAACAAATGATTGAATTCTTTCAAACCTAGACTCCCAAAAAATTAAAACAGGAAAGGAAGTAATCATTTGAAGAGAGTAAATGAATAAAGTAATGCCCCTGCTATCTCTTGAGAAAAAAATGAGCAACAGTAAAGTTCAAGAGAGTTAGTCTAAAATCTGAAACTGTGATTGGCAATGTGATTATATGGGTGGATTGACCTGGTTTCACAAGAATAAATAGAATTTAATGCCAGATCATTATAAACTTCCTGGTGTTATCCCTGCTTGGTCAGTTACTGTGCCTCAGCAGGAATTACCATAATGGTCAAGACAGACATGATCCTGACCTCAAATTCTTACACAATGCACAAGACGATGGAAAGTTACAAAGTGCAATAAAAAAGAATAACAGAAGGTGAGGAAGGCAGGTGCTCAAGACATACTGTTCTGGCTGAGAGCTGATGGATATGTATATACTAACTTGATAAATGAGGTTGGAATGGCTGGGAAAGCATCCAAACAAAGCGAAGAGCATGGAAGAAAGCTGAAAGTGAAAAAGAACTCTCAGTTGTGTATGAGCAGAAGGATTTCTTTTACTCTGAATGGGTCTGGCCTTGAAGCAAAATTATGTAAAAGGCATTTGAATTTTGCTCGTTACATTTTTGTTTTCTCTCCCTCCATTTCAGTATGTTTGATATTATGAGTTTATCATGCTATCTTTTCCATGAATAATTGCAATTAAAAGGAGGACTTTTACATGAAGTAATAATTGACTCAATTCTTTCAAACCTTGACTCTCAAAAAATTAAATCAGGAAAGAAAGTAATCATGAGAGCACTGTGTAATCCACAAAAGACTATCTTATTGATGGAGATAAGCCATACATTGAGGACTTGGCAGGGAATAGGGTGAGTCATGTATTGTTTTGGATGCTAGAATCTCACTGAGTTTTTACAGGATGTTTTTAGAAAAGCCTACTCCTCCAGTATTCTTGCCTGGGAAATCCCATGGACAGAGGAGCCTGGCAGGCTACAGTACATGGGGTTGCAAGAATCAGACATGACTTAATGACTACACCATCACAACCACTACTCTTTATTATAAGAAAGCCAGATAAATTTGGTATGTAGTTTGCAAGTTAACAGTTGCAAAACTATTGATGCAGACATGGCATCTTCTTCACACAAATATGTCATAGTTTGTCATTCAATGTCCACAAGCAAAAGTATGCTTTTCATTTTCCCAATATGTCATTACTGTGAAGTGAGTGGTTGGCAGGGTAGATCCTCTCTGCCACCTCTGACCTCAAGCACGGGGTAGCTCCACCTATGCCAAAGCCTTTGACTGTGTGGAGCACAATAAACTGTGGAAAATTCTGAAAGAGATGGGAATACCAGACCACCTGACCTGCCTCTTGAGAAACCTGTATGCAGGTCAGGAAGCAGAAGTTAGTACTGGACATGGAACAACAGATTGGTTCCAAATAGGAAAAGGAGTACATCAAGGCTGTATATTGTCAGCCTGCTTATTTAACTTATATGCAGAGTACATCATGAGAAACACTGGGCTGGAGGAAGCACAAGCTGGAATCAAGATTGCTGGGAGAAATATCAATAACCTCAGATATGCAGATGACACCACCCTTATGGCAGAAAGTGAAGAAGAACTAAAGAGCATCTAGATGAAAGTGAAAGAGGAGAGTGAAAAAGTTGGCTTAAAGCTCAACATTCAGAAAACTAAGATCATGGCATCTGGTCCTATCACTTCTTGACAGAGAGATGGGGAAACATTAGAAACAATGGCTGACTTTATTTTTCTGGGCTCCAAAACACTGCAGATGGTAATTGCAGCCATGAAATTAAAAGATGCTTACTCCACCAACCTAGACAGCATTTTGAAAAGGCTTTCCCAAACAAAGGTCTGTATAATCAAGGCTAAGCTTTTTCCAGTAGTCATTTATGGATGTGAGAGCTGGACTATAAAGAAAGCTGAGCACTGAAGAATTGATGCTTTTGAACTGTGGTGTTGGAGAAGACTCTTGAGAGTCCCTTGGACTGCAAGGAGATCCAACCAGTCCATCCTAAAGGAAATCAGTCCTGGGTGTTCATTGGAAGGACTGATGTTGAAGCTGAAACTCCAATACTTTGGCCACCTCATGTGAAGAGGTGACTCATTAGAAAAGACCCTGATGCTGGGAAGGATTGGAGCCAGGAGGAGAAGGGGATGACAGAGGATAAGATGGCTGGATGGCATCATCAACTCAATGGTCATGGGTTTGGGTAGACTCCAGGAGGTGGTGATGGACAGGGAGGACTGGAATGCTGCGGTTCATGGGGTCACAAAGAGTCAGCACGACTAAGTGACTGAACTGAACTAAGTGATTGGCAGACTGTGAGGAAAGAGGCTGGACAGGTTTTATTTTGCTCTCTGCCTCATCAGAATGGCTATAGGTTGGCCTCAGAGTCAGACTGACTGCTCTTCAGTGCCTTCTAATTCACTCCCATCAAGAAAAAATCTAGGGAGGCCAGTCATATGAACAAAGAACACAGAAGTCCTTACTTGTCTAGATAGCTAGGGAACAACCAATTGTTTAGCAACGTGTATCAATACAATGAACATGGTCTTCACAAAAATGTAATCAAATAATTCATAATTATTAACACCTACTATTTCCAAGGTTGTCTACTATACCCTGTGGAGAATAAAAAGACATATAGCAAAAATAAACTCAAAATGGATCAAAGATCTAATCATAAGAACAGAAACTATAAAACTCCTAGAGGATAGCATAGGCAAAACACTCTCTGACATAAACCAAAGCAGGATCCTCTATGACCCACCTCCCAGAATATCGGAAATAAAAGCACGAATAAACAAATGGGACCTAATTAAAATTAAAAGCTTCTGCACAACAAAGGAAACTATAAGCAAGGTGAAAAGGCAGCCTTCAGAATGGGAGAAAATAATAGCCAATGAAGCAATGGACAAACAATTGATCTCAAAAATATACAAGCAACTCCTGCAGCTCCATTCGAGAAAAATAAATGACCCAATCAAAAAGTGGGCCAAAGAACTTAACAGACATTTCTCCAAAGAAGACATAAAAATGGCTAACAAACACATGAAAAGATGCTCAACATCACTCATTATCAGAGAAATGCAAATCAAAACCACAATGAGGTACCACTTTACACCAGTCAGAATGGCTGCAATCCAAAAATCTACAAGCAATAAATGCTGGAGAGAATGTGGAGAAAAGGGAACATTCTTACACTGTTGGTGGGAATGCAAACTAGTACAGCCACTATGGAAAACAGTGTGGAGGTTCCTTAAAAAACTGCAAATAGACCTGCCATATGACCCAGCAATCCTACTGCTGGCGATACACACCTAGGAAACCAGAATTGAAAGAGCCACGTGTACCCCAATGTTCATCGCTGCATTGTTTACAGTAGCCAGGACATGGAAGCAACCTAGATGCCCATCAACTGACGAATGGATAAGAAAGCTGTGGTACATATACACAATGGAATATTACTCAGCATTAAAAAGAAATTGATTTGAATCAGTTCTACTCAGGTGGACAGAACTGGAGCCTATTATCCAGAGTGAAGTAAGCCAGAAGGAAAAACAACAATACAGTATACTAACACATATATATGGAATTTAAAAGATGGTAACGAGAACCCTGCATGCGAGACAGCAAAAGAAACGCAGATGTATAGAACAGTCTCATGGACTCTGTGGAAGAGCGCAAGGGCAAGGGATGATATGGGAGAATGGCATTGAAACATGTTAATTATCATATGTGAAATCAATCACCAGCCCAGGGTTGATGTTCGGGGCTGGTGCACCGAGATGACCCAGGGAGAGGGAATCGGGAGGGAGGAGGGAGGGGGGTTCTGGAGGGGGAGCATATGTATACCCATGGCGGTTTCATGTCAATGTATGGCAAAACCAACACAATAAAGTAAAGAAAATTTAAAAAGATAAATAAATAAAAAATAAAAACTGAAAAAAAAAAGACATATAAACATACCTATTCTCAAGGAAGTTGACACTCACTGGCAGAAATAGAACACATCTACACTAACCAAATAATTACTAATAGAGGTGACTTGTGACAAAAGTTAAAATAATCAGTGGGCTAGAAAATAAGTTCAATGAGTAAATATGGAATATTAAGTATAGAACATTAAAATAATTCTATCCAGGACATGCTTATAGCATTTATATTTCATTCTAAATAATCATTTAATCTTCAAATTTGTATTTAGTCTGCACCTCAGAGTGTAAATATAGCATATTTTAAACTAAATATGCTGCTACATGACTATAATGAGAAAAACTCAAACATTTCCAAAAGTTAAAATGTGCTTACAAAACATTTATCAACTGTATCCTGCTCCCACAAACATATTTGAATATTACAAAATAAAACAGAAAAGGAGCCTAATGGCAGGCTGCAAAGAATATGGAAGAGAGAAGCTAAACATATTCAATACTGTAAAGAGAAAGGAAAGACAGATAAAATGCTAACAGAAGTCTTTCTGATGACAGCTATAGTAACAATCTAATGAAAACTTGCCAAAATTAGAACTTCAACAAATGACTATGGAATTAAGAATTATGTTGCTGAGGAAAAGTTAGAACACTAAACTATTAACTATTTTTGGAGAAAGATGAAAAAATTTTTAAAGTGATCATTAAAACGATTAAAGTAAAATTTATTGTATTTAAACATTTAAATTGTTATAGTTAAAAGATGCTAAACAAAATATTTAAGAATAATAAAGAATATAACACTATAAGTGAAAAACAATATTCTGAAGAATAGAAGGAATAAATTCAAAAGGTGTCAAAAATAAACAATTAAAATAACACTATCACAGTAAACTATGTTCTAATTTTTTCAGTATTTTTAGAAAAATAATAAATATAATTTCTTTATAAAAACATAGATATTGTCATACAGATTTCATCTCTTATATCTACCTCTAGAGTATGTTTTTTTTTACTTTGAAAGCAAGATTTGTTCTCTTATTGTTCATTATTTGCATCTTTACCTCTCATAACTGAGGCATACTTGAAAATATTCTTGCTATAATTATGAACACTCTTGGAAACAGAAGATTGGCTAGTTTTCCTTTCTGAAGTCAACATGTTGGATCATACATATCCCAACACCCCTTGACTGATATTCTTTTAAATTCTATTTATTATTCCTCCTTATTTAGTTTTTTAGGAAAACCAGAAACTAATTAACCTATTCCACAAATTAGCATTTCCATTTTAGTTGGCTTGACTTTAAAAGGCACATTCATTCTACTCTTTAGAGACTAGATTTATTCCTCTTAGAGGATTTTCATTTTATTTTTAATAAAGCTTTCATCATTCTCATTCTAATCTAAAGATCCTTTATCATTTATCTGTAAGTATATAGCAACTTTTCCACTCCAGTTACTTTCATTTGCCCTTCTCTAAAACTACATTATTACCAAGATATCTAAGCAAAAGTTAAAATACAGACATTTTAATAAAGAGTAAGGCATAATTTTTGATCCAATATTCTTCTTGATTATCTCCACATGTTTTGGGGGAATTACATATGTCAAGGCATTCCATGAATAAGTGAAATGTGAATCTGGTTTTTAAAATTGTGTAATCAAAGAATTATGAAAGCATAAAAAAAAGAATTTAGAAAGTTTCATGGGGAAAGTGGGTACTCAATGGAGGTTTTGATGATGTAAGTAGTATGCATGGTGTTTAAAGCTTTAGTTTTGTAAAATGAAGATAATATCTATATCATAGACTCATTCTGAGGATTCAATAATATCTGTGGAATGTTTAGCTCAGTGCCTAGCCCATTGGTCTTTAAGACAGTGCCTGGCTCATTCATGGCAGCTATGGGACAATTATGTTTGTGGTAAAGTAATAGTCAGATTTGAGAAAGAGTATTCCATATGTAGGCAAACACCTAAGAAAATATTTTGAAAGCAGGAAAGTGTTTAGGTTAAGGAACAAAGAACATCCTGTTGCAACTAGAACACATTGTAGAAAACATGTACTCATTATGTAGATTAGAATTTTCCCCCTAAGTAGATTTTAACTACCACCATAATTAGTAATAATGTCACATTATAATATTTCCTACCTATGAAAAGATAAATAAATATCCAAAGAAAAGTTATTTGATCATACTTAAATCTACAACAAAATAGCAATGTAAATAGCAGTGCAATCTCTTGGATTGCAGTCCAGAGACAATCATTTATTTTCTTTATAAATAAGTTAAAAATTATTTATCCAACCTGTTAAGCTACAAACAGCACTGTGTATACAGAAAGGTATTCCTACAACACAAAACAAATTGTATGTCTGTATGAGTGTGTGTATGTGTGTGTACACTTTGAAAAAAGGGGAAAATCATAACTACTACTTGATACATTAACTGTAAAAGCTAACTATGTAAAAACTATAAAGTGCTCAGAACAGTGTTAGAAACTGAAATTTTCTCAATAAACTTTTGCTGTTATTATTGATTCAGTTCAGTTCAGTTGCTCAGCCATGTCTGACTCTTTGTGACCCCATGGACTGCAGAGTCCAGGCTTCCTTGGCCATAACCAACTCCCAGAATTTGCTCAAACTCATGTCTATGGAGTCAGTGATGCCATCCAACCATCTCATCCTTTGTCATCCCCTTCTGCTCCTGCTCTCAATCCTTCCCAGCATCAGGGTCTTTTCCAATAAGTCAATTCTTGGCATGAGATGGCCAAAGCACTGGAGTTTCAGCTTCAACATCAGTCCTTCCAATGAATACCCAGGACTGATTTCCTTTAGTACTGGTTGGATCTTCTTGCAGTCCAAGGGACTCTCAAGAGTCTTCTCCAACACCATACTTCAAAAGCATCAGTTCTTTGGTATCAGCTTTCTTCTCCATCCAACTCTCACATCCATACATGAATACTGGAAAAAATACAGCCTTGATTAGACAGACCTTTGTTGGCAAACTAATGTCTCTAATTTTTAATATGCTGTCTAGGTTGGTCATAACTTTCCTTCCAAAGAGTCTTTTAATGTGTTTTGGAGCCCAGAAAAATAAAGTCTGACACTGTTTCCACCGTTTCCCCATCTATTTCCCATGAAGTGATGGGACCAGATGCCATGATCTTAGTTTTCTGAATGTTGAGCTTTAACCCAACTTTTTCACTCTCCTCTTTCACTTTCATCAAGAGGCTTTTAATTTCCTCTTCACTTTCTGCCATAAGAGTGGTGTCATCTGCATATCTAAGGATATTGATATTTCTATCAGCAATCTTGATTCCAGCTTGTGCTTCATCCAGTCCAGCATTTCTCATGATATACTCTGCAGATAAGTTAAATAAGCAGGGTGACAATGTACAGCCTTGATGTGCTCCTTTTCCTATTTGGAACCAGTCTGTTGTTCCATGTCCAGTTCTAACTGTGGCTTCCTGACCTCCATACAGGTTTCTCAAGAGGCAAGTCACATGGTCTGGTATTCTGATCTCCTTCAGAATTTTCTACAATTTATTGTGATCCACACAGTCAAAGGCTTTGGAATAGTCAATAAAGCATAAATAGATATTTTTCTGGAACGCTCTTGCTTTTTTGATGATCCAACAGATGTTGGCAATTTGATCTCTGGTTCCTCTGCCTTTTCTAAAACCAGCTTGAACATCTGGAAGTTCACAGTTCATGTATTGCTGAAGCCTAGCTTGGAGAATTTTGAGCATTACTAGCGTATGAAATGAGTACAATTGTGCAGTAGTTTGAGCATTCTTTGGCATTACCTTTCTTTGGGATTGGAATGAAAACTGATCTTTTCCAGTCCGGTGGCCATTGCTGAGTTTCCAAGTTTGCTGTCAGAATGAGTACAGCACTTTCACAGCATCATCTTCCAGGATTTGAAATAGCTCAACTGGAATTCCATCATCTCCACTAGCTTTGTTCGTAGTGATGCTTTCTAAGGCCCACTTGATTTCACATTCCATGATATCTGGCTCTAGGTGAGTGATCACACCATCGTGATTATCTGTGAAGATCTTTTTTGTACGGTTATTCTGTGTATTCTTGCCACCTCTTCCTAATATCTTCTGCTTCTGTTAAGTACATACCGTTTCTGTCCTTTATCGAGCCCATCTTGCATGAAATGTTCCCTTGGTATCTCTAATTTTCTTGAAGAGATCTTTAGTCTTTCCCATTCTATTGTTTTCCTCTAATTCTTTGCATTAATCACTGAGAAATGCTTTCTTATCTCTCCTTGCTATTCTTTGGAACTCTGCATTCAGATGGGAATAACTTTCCTTTTCTCCTTTACTTTTTGCTTCTCCTATTTTTGCAGCTATTTGTAGGGCCTCCTCAGACAGCCATTTTGATTTTTTGAATTTCTTTTCCATGGAGATTGTCTTCATCCCTATCTCCTGTACAATGTCATAAACCTCCGTCCATAGTTCATCAGCCACTCTGTCTCTCAGATCTAGTCCCTTAAATCTATTTCTCACTTTCACTGTATAATTATAAGGGATTTGATTTAGGTCATACCTGAATGGTCTAGTGGTTTTCCCTTCTTTCTTCAATTTCAGTCTGAATTTGGCAATAAGGAGTTCATGATCTGAGCCACAGTCAGCTCCCGGTCTTGTTTTGCTTCTCTATCTTTGGCTGCAAAGGATATCATCAATCTGATTTCAGTGTTGACCATCTGGTGACATCCATCTACAGAGTCTTCTCTTGTGTTGTTGGAAGAGGGTGTTTGCTATGACCAGTGTGTTCTCTTGGCAAAACTCTATTAGCCTTTGCCCTGCCTCATTCTCTATTCCAAGGTCAAATTTGCCTGTTACTCCAGGAGTTTCCTGACTTCCTACTTTTGCATTCCAGTCCCCTATAATGACTGGGATGTTTTTAGAAGTGTTAGTTCTAGAAGGCCTTGTAGGTCTTCGTAGAACCATTCAACTTCAGCTTCTTCAGCATTACTGGTTGGAGCATAGACTTGTATTACCATGATATTGAATGGTGTGCCTTGGAAAAGGACAGAGATCATTTTGTCATTTTTGAGATTGCATCCAAGTACTGCATTTCGGACTCTTTTGTTGACTGTGATGGCTACTCCATTTCTTCTAAGGGATTCCTGCCCACAGTAGTAGATATAATGGTCATCTGAGTTAAATTCACCCATTCCAGTCCATCTTAGTTTGCTGATTCCTAGAATGTCAGCATTCACTCTTGCCATATCCTGTTTGACCACTTCCAATTTGCCTTGATTCATGGAGCTAACATTCCATGTTCCAATGCAATATTGCTCTTTACAGCATCAGACTTTTCTATTACTACCAGTCATATCCACAGCTGGGTATTGTTTTTGCTTTGGCTCCATCCTTTGTTCTTTCTGAAGTTATTTTTCCACTGATTTCCAGTAGCATATTGGGCACCTACTGACTTGGGGAGTTCATCTTTCAGTGTCCTATCTTAAACCTCTTAGCATGTCTTAATACCACTGAAAGTATATTTTGAGAATTAATAAATGTGGTCATTTTCATGAAATAAGAAAAAAGGAAAAGCAAAATCCACTGGTCATATACCTTCAAACTGACATTTGCTGAGCATTTTCAAAGGGCACTACTGCAACTGCTTGTGAAAATTACATAATAATTCAATCTAATCTTAGAGAGGCATTTGCCTGCTCATTGACAGAACATTGAACTAATGGATGAATAAATAAATGTCTATCTATAAAATGTATTTATGGAATCAGGCTGGCTAACCATGACCATCAGAAAACATTTGGATTTTTCTTTCTGAATCAAGAATTATTTTTCCATGGAATCATGAATTTTTATATGTCCTACCCACTTCCTGCAAAAAGCTCCTTAGCATCAATCCCTTACAAGAGGCCCTAGACTTGTTCCCATAGTCAAATGCTTTCTGTAATATTTTTGGAAAAATAAATTGTATTCTTTTTCCTTAAAAGAGGCCTTCAAAATTCTACAAGTTTCTGAATCCACCTCTGTCTCTGACAGCAACATTCATATGCCCTGTCAAGAGCATGGGCTTGAAACTTCCTGGTTGTAGCTTCAGGGGAATGTAGGTGCAGAACCTAGCTGGGCTAAGTTAAATTTGCCCCTTTAAATGCTGGTGGGCTTACTCGTTGGTGGCAGAGAGCTAAAGAAGTGCCAGTGTTTCAAATACTGTCCCAGAAATTGACAGTAGATTCTATGATACTATTAAAATTTGTTCACATCAAGGCCAAATATTCTTTCCCTTAGACTGGTCACACTTCAGCTAAATAGGAAGTATATGGCAGAGAAATCTAATTGAAGATAGAGAGATAGATTGGGTGAGAGAGAGAGAGAGAATTTTAAAAGTGAGGGAATAATATGGAATAAATTTTTTTACAGATAAAAATCAAGTGATGTCTGAAAATAAAGTTTATCTTAACTTTATCTTAGAGAAACATAATTGGCATTTAAAACTTAATTGTTTTTTAAAATGTATTTCCTTTTAGAAGAGCTTAAGAATTCATTTTAAAACATGTTTGGGAGATAGGAAAGCTAAAGAACAGAAATATTCTCAATATGAGTGACACAGAGTAAAGGAGAGGCAATGATGAAAAAAAAACTTTGAACTCCCGTTTTAATCCTCATGTCCCTAAAGTTAAGTGAAACCATTAAAAGTGAAAATAAAATTATCTTACTTGATATTATTTTTCTCATTTCAGTAAGTTATGCAAAAGGTTGAAAAGTGCTCTATTTTTTTTAATACGACCAATTGTCCTACCAGCTGAAAATCATTATCTGCTGACCTGCCATCTGAAGGTGATAACTCATCTGCCATCAATGTGATAAATTAACTCCATTTAATCTAGATATGGTAGTTACTGACTGTTATGAAATGTTGCTGAACTTCAGCCAAATGCTTATCAGAACATGTTTTAATTAAACTTAACACCAGGATTTAATTACTGATAATATTTTAATTAAAAAACTTAAATCTCACAATAAGTATCTGGAAAATTCAAAACAGCCAAGGCATTCCACAATAACTGGTAGATTTTGGACTATAAGTATCAAGTTGAAAAATCATTTTAAACACGTTTCTAAATCTTAATCCCACCCCAAAGCCAGAAATCTATATTTGCTGTCCTGTTCTTTCCCAATTTTCATAAAGGAATATAATGACATTAGATGATGCATCTTTCCTTAAATATTTAATGCAATGTCTTTCAAAGTAGTCTTTGGGGATAACTCTACTTTTCTTGGATCTGAAGCATATTTTGTTCTGATGAATCATTGTAGTTTAAACTGAGTATTTATCTGTTATATTTAAGTGTCCATAATTCCCAAAACAAGTTCCAAAAGAGCTCCTTAGCATATGATCTAATTTGACAGTCACTCAGAAATTCATCTTTATGAGTGGTAATTCTCCTGCAGTGAAAAATAAAATAGTCTATTGGATTTATTGCTTTTGATTTTACAAACTAAAAAGAAAGTCTGTCTTAATAAGCTGCATAATTTAAATAATTCGTCTTTCAATAGTATGCTAACTGGTATATAACTGGTATAGTATGCTATTTGGTATACCAAATTCACCAAATTCAACTAATGCCTGATATTAATGAAAAATCTAATAATAGACTTGCTTAAATCTCAGTTATTGACATTCATGTGCAACAAGATAAATCTCACTGTGAAAAGATATTCTTAAATATACAATAAAAAAATCAAAATGTTTTCTTTCAGCAGGTTGCAGCTTTCTTTGTCAGGAATAAATGATAGCTAGGAAAGTGCCAGAAGGAGGGCTCAGGTTTCAAGAAGTTGCACCTGTGATTTCAGCTGCTGCAGGTCAATGGCAGACTACTTTGAAAGCCTTGTATTAAATATTTAAGGAAAGATGCATCCTTTATGCATTCTAAACACTGGTCTTGACTCCCAAATTTTCACTTTCCATTCCTTCATTTTCCAAATGTTTTAGGGAAAAGAGTGATAAAATGGTAACTAAATGTAGCAAGTTCAAGGGCAAAATGGATAAAGATGATGGATAGATAGATAAGAAGATACAGGAGATTAAGTGTGTTTCTAAATGGGAGAGAGAATGAAAAGAAAACAATTCAGAGAGAAACTTGAGGTGTAGTATTTTAAGAGGCAGGAAGAAGATCAGTGGCTGGCCGAGCTATGGAAAGGAAGGTAGCTTATCCTCCCACTATAATGGGAGGAAAGCAGAAGTCAGTAAGCAAAGATATAGATCATCTTTTCCATGTAGCAGATATAAATGAAAAAGATACAGAGGACTTCCAATAAGATTGTGTATCTAAGGAGGTCTCTTATTCTTAACAAAGTACAACCACAAGGCATTTGGAAAGGGTAAAGACTGAACAATTGAGAAATTTAGAGAATTTAAATTAGACATGTTTTCAATAGAAGACTAACCATAACTTTTTTGTGTGTTTTTTTAAAATTCCAGACAAGAAATGGTGTTCTTATAGTTCTGTGTTAGTTTAAAATATCACCTTCTAAAATACCACATTCTGTACTCATCACTGCATCTCCCTGATTTCCATCACCTGTTTTATCACACTCTATACTTAAAATTATTTTGTTTATTCACTTGTTTTTTTCTTGTTTACCATTATTAATTTATATAATTCAGGAATGTAGACACTTTATCTGTCTTTCCCAGAATATACCTTAGTGCTTGGATGATGTTCAGTACATGTTAGGAAACCAAACAAACAATACTTGTTAAATGAATAAATGTTATTTTATGAATTTTCCATATAACTGAGAAATCCTAGCAAACATTCTCAAAAGTTGGATATTGGAATAATATAGAACTAGAGAGTTGTGGAGACTATAACTAATTCTAAAAAAAAGTGGATATTTAGAGTATAAAAGTTATCAAATCACCTGATTATGAAGCAGACTCAATCAGAAAAGAGACGTTAGAAGAGTACAAATGTGAAAGCTACCTTTGGAGTAAGTAGTTCTCAAAGTGTAGTCCAGGGCAAGCAAGATCACCATCTCTCCCGTAGTTGTTCAGTCACTAAGTCGTGTCCGACTCTTTGAAACCCCGTGTACTGCAGCACGCCAGGCTTCTTTGTCCATCATCAACTCCCAAAGCTCGCTCAAATTCATGTTCATCGAGTCGCTGATGTCATCCAGCCATCTCATCCTCTATCATCCCCTTCTAAGAAAACTCTGAAAACAAAAGAAAATAAAACTCCAAGCAGTCTAACAACAATCCTTAAATGTTCGTGGTGGTGGTGGTTTTAGTCGCTAAGTCTTGTCCGACTCTTCCCACCCCATGGACTGTAGCCTGCCAGGCTCCTCTGTCCATGGGATTCTCCAGGCAAGAATACTACTGGGTTGCCATTTTCTTCTCCAGGGCACCTTCCCCACCCAGGAATCAAACGCGGGTCTCCTGCATTGCAGGCAGATGATTTACTGACTGATCTATGAGGGAAGCCTTAAATGTTCACTGGGTTACTAAGTTCTCAAAATATACTGCTTGCCCGAATAAAGTTCATTGTATGTTCTCAAAATTTGGAGATTGGAATAACATAGGACTAGAGAGTTTTGGAGACTATAACTCATGCAAAAAAAAAAAAAGTACTTGTTAGGAATTTAAATTATCTGCCCCACCTGAGAACTGCTACTCCATATATTTTAACAAGTCTTTCAGGTGATCTGTTGCAATGTAAAATCTGAGAACCACAGCTTTAGCTGTGAGGACACTGCCTAATGATAAAACTGCACATAAAATAAATTGTTCTACATAGATTATGAATAATATAAATAAAATTATACTTAAAATATATTGTTTTCCAGATATCATAAATAATATTCAAAGTATTTATTTCACAATTTTCCCCCCATTCAAGGTACTCGTTTACTTTGTTGAAGGCAGAATTCCCACATCTACAAGGTAGGGCTCAGATCCTGTCATTATTGAGTTAACCTCACAATCTTGAAAATCAGCAATTCTCAAGCTTTTACTCTACATTTACCCTTCTGCAGATAAATCCTTAAAATGGAACTTTTTTCCAAATCTGCTTTATTTACTCCAAAAGTGTTCTCTTGATGGTTCTGCAAATCTCTGTCATCTCCATTAGCTAAGACTCACAACTGAGAAGTTGAACTAAACTCATTTTAATGTATTTGATTGTCACAGACATCATTTATCTATATAAATTATCTAGTTCTTTTCAAGGAAAATTTGTTCAGTGTCTCTGATTTTTTTCACCTAAAACTTGCCAGAATAACAACAACCCTGTAATGTTCCATGAGGAAAAAATGAAGTGGAATTAAATGAACACAGAAATATCAACCCCCTACCTAGAAATCAGACATACATTCTCAGGACCTTATCTAACAGGTATTGAAAGTTTGATTAGGACTTCCTGCCAATGGGATTTGGCTTTACTATTCAAAAATTTTTTTTTAAAAAATGTCTGTATAGGATGCTTAGCAACTTTCCAAATGATCTACATTGCCACTACAGATGAAATACCTCTGTCAGCCACATCAGACTGATTGGAAAAAAACCACAAACAAGTGCCAAATTGCATTTCTAATGAATTCCCTTAGCAGAGAAACCCAGGGAGAGCAACAAATTGAAAATTAAATTAGTGCCATGACTGAGGCAGATAACTAGGGGCATGGGAATTAGAGGTTGGAAGTGTCCAATAGGGGTTAGAAATAAAGTGACTACTCTAATGCATGATCTTATAAGAAATAGACTCAGACTGGTCATAGAGAAGTAGCCCAAAACTTGACAGAAAAACCTTCATTCAGTGTAAATAGTTGGGACACATAGATAGTTAAAGTTTCACAGCTGGTTTTAATCAGGTTGTTATGTCAACTTGCTTGTGGGTAAAACTGTGTTCCTAAAAGACTGTGGTTATAGTAGGTCAGGTTCACAAAACACAAATAATCCAAAGTATCTGGAACTTCCTCTCTCTGTAATTGAGGAGAGAATTACTTCCTATCCTTCTGTTTGAAGATGATCAGACTGACTCTCACAAGAGAGGATTTGAGTTCACCAGAGATTGTACTATAGTCATTGTCTAGGATGTGTGAAAAATTTAAAACAATAAGGGCTTTAGAATATACTGGCCTGAACTGAAGAGAGGATAAAAATGTAAGATACACTATCATGTACTCTGGTGTCTACTACATAAACCTGACTTTCACATACCTGTGTAAGATTTAATAGACATTATTTATAACCTTATTATTCTACCGATGTGGTATCTATGACAGATTGTTTAGCTATGTAATAGGCTGAAAAACAATATATTCTATGTATGCTTTCCACTTTTTAAAAGGAAGATTTGCTCATCACTGTCACCAACCGTAAGGTTTGCAATGTATTTCAAATGCTCTGTGTCCTACACCCACATACAGTGGGGTTCTTCAGTAACTTTTCTGTCAGTTTACCTATCTATGATAAAAATATGTAACTGCCTTTCCAATATAATTTTCTTCCACTCCTTCAAATTCATCTCTCAGAAAACTAAAAGCATCTGAGACTTAGTGTTAAATGCTAATATTGTGTTGCCTTTATAAAACATTCTGTTTCACATGTTAAAGCCATAACTTTTATGAAAAGTCCTCAGTGCTTGCCTATTCTAAGATGGAGAGAGAAGAAAATTCTAGATGCTGTATTTGTCTGGTGGGCTTACAATGGCCATAAAATTGGTGCTAATAATGCAGCTGCTGCTGCTGCTGCTAAGTCACTTCAGTCGAGTCTGACTCTGTGTGACCCCATAGATGGCACCCTACCAGGCTCTTCTGTCCCTGGGATTCTCCAGGCAAGAATACTGGAGTGGGTTGCCATTTCTTTCTCCAATGCATGAGAATGAAAAGTGAAAGTGAAGTCACTCAGTCATGTCCGACTCTTTGTGACCCCATGGACTGCAGCCTACCAGGCTCCTCCGTCTATGGGAGTTTCCAGGCAAGAGTACTGGAGTGGGGTGCCATTGCCTTCTCCGAATAACGCAGCAGTTCAGTTCAATTCACTTCAGTCGCTCAGTCATGTCTGACTCTTTGAGATTCCATGAACTGCAGCACACCAGGCCTCCCTGTCCAGCACCAACTCCAGGAGTTCACCCAAACTCATGTCCATTGAGTCAGTGATGTCATCCAACCATCTCATCCTCTGTCGTCCCCTTCTCCTCCTGCCCTCAATCTTTCCCAGCATCAGGGTCTTTTCAAATGAGTCAGCTCTTCGCATCAGGTGGCCCAAGTATTGGAGTTTCAGCTTCAACATCAGTCCTTCCAATGAACACCCAGGACTGATCTCCTTTAGGATGGACTTGCTGGATCTCCTTGCAGTCCAAGGGACTCTCAAGAGTCTTCTCCAACACCACAGTTCAAAAGTATCAATTCTTTTGTGCTCAGCTTTTTTATAATCCAACTATCACATCCATACATGACTACTGGAAAAACCATGTAGCAGTATGGCATGGTAAATTATTTAAGTGAACTAACAAAGCTATGAATTTATTTACTAAGTAAAATTAAGCACACTTCTATAGTGATTGAACAGTTTTCTTGTTTCCTCTTATGATCTTTCTCTATCAAGCCTGAGCAATAAGCCAGTACCTTTTAAATAACACTGTCTTTATTGTTGGTAAAATATTCCTGAAATAAATAGAATTTCTGGAATCCTAACTACCCAAAGCAATTGAGTTTTGAACTTATCAGGCTAATTGTTCATCATTTTCTTTCTTTTTCATGTAACCTTGTCCTTATCTCAAAAGTAATGTATATTCTTCCTTGGAAAAGTTAGAGGCAAAGAATAAAGAATTAACTGTTAATATTTTAATAAAAGTGAATAAAATAATCATAATCCCTTATAGAGAGAAAACAATTGTTTAATCACCTCTGTCCTGGCACTTCCTGATAATTAGCTTGGAGACTGCTGGGAAGGGAAATGTTTATTAGGCTGAAAAACTGAGTTGGACAGCAAATAATGTATCTGGTTATTAAAAATCAAACTTTAATACATAAAGTCTTCTTATTTGCATTGTCATACTGCATTAGACAATATCTATAAAATTTCTCAGACAAGTTATTAGTCAGATGTAGAGCTTGTAATTTGTGGTAACAGGTGACTCTGGGTAGATAAATCACTACGAATTTCTTATTTCTAAGTGAAAGGTTGTTGACAAAATCAAAGACCAGGGAATCTTGGCCTCTGGAAGAGAAGAATTCAATCCAGGGCCAGGGACAAGGTTTGATCTCTCAGAGCTTTTGTATAATAAAGTTTTATTAAAGTATAAAGGAGATAGAGAAAGCTTTTGACATAGGCATCAGCAGGGGGTAGAAAGAGTACCCCCTTGCTAGCATTAGCACTGGAGTTATATACTCTCAAATTAGTTATTACAGTGAATCAAAAGAATGTCTGGAGGTTGTAAAGACCTCATCAGACCCACTCCCATAATTTACATTTTAAGATAACAGGATTAGCCAGGTTTTTTCCAGACTGTCCTCAAGCAGGATACATTATTGTCATATAATCCTAAGGAATGCAGAGAGAAAAATAAGTTTGTCCTTTCTTCCCCCTTGAGAATTCCAGACCCCTCTCTCCTTGGGGGCCCCTTATCAATCTGCCTAGGAATTGACTCTCTCATAAGTTATACTATACTTCATAAAATTTAAAAGATTGACCATTTCAGAAAAAAAAGATCACAAGCAAATACGGACCTAGCCTGAGTAGTTGTGTTAGTACACACACACAAGAAGTGTGATAATGTTCTTGTGTTACATTCTGGAGAAAAATATATCAAGCATGCAGTGGTAGTTGACACAGGTTAAAAAGGATAAACATAGGGCAGAAAGACAAGTCATGCTTCAATACCTTCTCTCTTGTCTTTATTACCTGTTTCTGCTCTGATTTACATACCTGGATTAGTGTAGACTGGAAGACTTGGAGCAGATTTCCTCAGGGCATCACAACTACTAGATTTGTTTGGGAAAGAGAGAGAAGGAAGGGACTACTATGTGCATCCAAAGATAGCCTCAATATTTAACATACATTTAAATAGTATAGCTGCACAAGCGGCTGCTCAGTGAAAGTTTTTGTAGGATTAGCTGCAAATTTTTTTCTTCTGCTTACTTTAGGATTATTTGGTCCTTCTTTTTCTAACTTTTAATGGTAGAGGCTTAGAACATTGATTTTAGATCTTTCACATTCTCTACTATAAGGACTTAGACTTCAATTTCTCCCAATAATGTTTTCTCTGTAAAATTTTTGCAAGCATTTCATTAGATTACCTCTTAAGCAGTTGGTAATTTTTTTATGTTATTATCTTTTAACACTTCATGCTTAAACTTTTTTATCCTGGGAAAACAACTTTCAACGATTACATATCCCAATATTTCATTCTTCTTTTCATAATTCTAGGAAGAATCTTCTAATAAATATTCACAGGCAATTATGAAATTTATATAAAAGGACAGGTGTCCCCTTAATAGAAAAAAATACATTTGTAAACCCGATAGAACAATAGTTCATCATGTAAATGATCCCCTATTGAAAGAATTATTAAACCTAATAATAATTAAATAATTATTAAATCATTAAATCAACATTCTAAGCTTCCACCATAAGGAAAAAGGTACTCATAGCTGATAACCATGTCTTCCTTTAGCATAACTGGACTTCCTCAACCTATTCATAAAGATGATAGCACATTTCTAATAATAATTCAAATTTCACTAGTTTTTACCTCCTCCTAATGTTATGAGAATTTCAGCAACTTGAAAACAGATTATAGCATATTCCCTCCCTGAGTTCACTTATTCTGCGGTGACCAGAGAGGCTCACAATTAATACAGAATACAGCTGTTTCCAGCTAGGTGCTTCCATTATTCTTGTAGATTGTGCAACAAACCTGCAGGAACAGCTGCTGCTCACCAGATACCACCAGAGAAGCCACAGATTTTGTATGCAGGAAGAGAACTGTTATTCTCTCTGAAAATAATAAGAGTTATATGATTTCTGATAGCAGGGACTCTAGGTAGATAAAGAACTATAAATTGCTTATTTCTAAATTACATAGAGAACTTGGGAGGACTCCTCTCTGACCTGGATTTGCCACTTTGCTAAGAGGATCACAAAACTTTGATGCTTATGCATCAAAATTTTTGAAAAGCTTTTATTACAAATCCTCTGGACTATATAGGAGACTCAATAGTCTATACTGAATCAGTATAGACAAATCAGTAGACAAATCTAAATATTAAAAACTATTAACATTTCCAATTTACTATTGAGAGAGACAGATATTAATAATTACTCATAAGTTCCCCTACACTTTTCCAATAGCATATGCAGATTTTATATAAATGAATATGATACAGTACATGCTCTGAACTTGTGTGTATCAGACATGGTATCTTATGAGACTAACATAAGCAGATTTAAAAAGCAACAATAACAAATTTGTATCGTTACCCAAAAGTTTGCAGGAAGAAAACTGTCCCACTTAGGCAGAAATTTACATACACACACATACAAAACAGATGTTCTTATGAAAAGAGAGGGTCAGTTGTCACTTGTATTCTATACTTTGAAAGATATTGGTATGACTTTCACAATTTGCCTCAAACTGATATCTGAAGTCTGAGCATTTAGATTTATTTTACAGTTCATGTTACACTGAACATGAAATGATTAATTAGAATCATCCTGAACTACATGACCAGGAAGAATATTTTAAAGATTTATAGACGAAAAGTTCTATCCGTCCTATGTTAGATCAAAGAGGGATTCTTTTGCCCTGCAAAGCTGATTCAGAATATATTCTCCATGCAAGGTGGTAGAGTACAGTCCTATTTAAAGACACAGTAGGGGCAAAATGCAGAGGCAATGACTAAGGATGGCCAAGGGCTTGGAGTAAGTGAAAGAAGCACACTCTCTGTATATACATAAACAGAGATAAAAGTCAACTCCATGAAACATGCAGCAGGCATATTTCAGAGTAAATCGGAGAGAACAAATGTCCTCTAGATTTCCCCAGCTAAAACTCTGGCATTTAAATTGAACTTTTTGAATTTTTGCACTAAATGGCAATATAATGTCACTTCCTCCTGAAACTCCAACAGATCTATAGTAAAGGGATTTTAAAAACATAACCTGACAAGAATGGAAGAACAGCAAAGAATACAACAGAAAATTAATGAAAGGACAGGTGATGGATACAGAATATCAAGAAAAGTAAACCTTAATTCAGCAAGTAAAGTTTAAGAAATAGGGCAATTTAAACCACAGAAGGTGCAAATGTTTTATGGACATATAGTAGCAGATACCTCTATAAGTGGGGTAGTCAGGAAGCAGAAATGTCAGGAGGATGGGGTTAAAGTTGTTTGAGTAGCATTTAGATTGTCATTTTATACTCCTGGATAAAGTCCTACCCCACCAATTCCTTTGCCCCTACTACTTTTTACTAGATATATATTTCCATTAAGAAAGAAAAGAAAAGAAATTAAAGTCACTCAGTCATGTCCAACTCTCTGCAACCCCATGGACTGTAGCCTGCTAGGATTCTCTGTCCATGGGCTTCTCCAGGATCTCCTTGATATTTCCACTAAGGAGGATATGATGGAGTCTTTCTGGTAGAATATACTAGATACAGTTGAGGATCTGGCTCTATATTGAAAATAGGGGAATTCGTGAACGCATGCATTCTGAATGGTAAGTGCTGAGTACCACATATCCTTTCTACAATATAACACCCAAAAATCTGATGGCCAAACTACTAGTCTCTACACAAAATATTGGAGAAATTTTCTCTGGGAAATCTGACAAGCCTAAGAGAAAAAGACCTGGAAATACAGACAAGGAACGTTTCCAACAAGTTTCTCACTTAAATTACCTTAGAAAAAGGTTTCTCAATAATAGCTATTATCTCCTCTCACCCCAAAAAGTAACAAGGGTTCACATATTGGTAAGGATATGGAGAAGTTAGAAACATTACATACCATTAGTGAGAGTATGGGAAAAGGCAATGGCAACCCACTCCGGTACTCTTGCTTGGAAATTCCCATGGATGGAGGAGCCTGGTAGGCTGCAGTCCATGGAGTCCTTAAGGTTGGACACAACTGAGTGGCTTCACTTTCACTTTTCACTTTCATGCATTGGAGAAGGAAATGGCAACCCACTCCAGTGTTCTTGCCTGGAGACTCCCAGGGATGGGGGCGCCTGGTGGTCTGCCATCTATGGGATCACACAGAGTCAGACACGACTGAAGCGACTTAGCAGCAGCAGCAGCAGTAGCAGCAGTGAGAGTATAAATGATGCAGCCATTATGAAAAATTGTGTGGAGGTTCCTCACAAAAATTAAAAAAAATTGCACAAGATCTGGCCATCCCTATTCTGTGTATCTTATAACCCAAAGAATAATATTCCATTATATGTAGATGGCCCACATTTTTGTTTTTTGATTCATTAACTGATGGAAAAAATAGAAAAATATTAACAAAGTAGTTAGATATTAAGGAATACTATCTTAACAAGCCATATTAAAAACAAGAATTTAAGCTGATACTCTGATTTATCTATAAAAAGAAAGGGCTACTCAAAAAACAGAAACCAAAACAACTAAAAATAAACATAGGTCAAGATGCTCAAGCTTGGTATTATTCATGGAAATGCAAATTAAAGCAACAAATGCACATATTTCAGTTATCAATTTAGAAAAGTAAAAGTACAATTGCATTTAATGCTGACAAATGAATGGGACAAAAATTTCCTCATGCCTTATTGGTGGGATTCCAAATTGATGCAACTTTTTCAGAGAATACACATTATCCTTGAGCCCAACACCTCAGAAATGTAAACTAATGTTTAACAATAAATTTACAAAGCTGTTCCTAGAAACATTAAAAAACATTAAAAAATTTACAAAGCTGTTCCTTGAAAGCCCATCAATTAGAAAATAATTAAATAAGTTACATCATTCTATGCAACATTATAGGCTTTGGAAATGTAACTTTGGGAAGAAAGAACGTTTCCTTTGAAATAGAGAAATAGTGATTCTGGTCCATAGAGCTGACATTCATAAAGGTGGATCTAAAACAAGGTAGCTCAGAAATAGTCTGGAACCCACACCACATGAGGTGGAACTCCATGAGGAAGGTCAGAAACGCACAAGATTTTTTGACTTAACAGTGGTAGTAAGGGTATCCTACAGAAATCAAGAACGTTTACCACAAAGCCAAATATAAATACCTTGACCAGTTGTCTAGAAGTTGAACAAGGATATGGGGAATCATAGAGCAGTTTCAAGCCCAGCTGCTGATTGAGGCCACCAGAGAGAATCTGTAAATCAGTAGCAGTGGGTGTGAGCCACAAAATGAATGTTGCTTCTATTTTGTCCTCCAAATTTGCCAAGAATCTTCCTTGTAACACTCTTAAATGGGAGAGAATTCTGAGAAATGTAATTTAACTATTTTGCCACATTACAAAGCCACCACAGAAAGTATGTAGTATTAGTTAAAAGCATGAACTTGGGAGAGAAATTACCTCTTTTGAATCCCATGACCGTCAGTCACTAATCATGTGAATTAAGAAAGCAAAAATTTTCTCTGCCTCAATTTTCTTAACTGAAAAATCATATTGCTTTCCAACTTTATGGTGATTGAGCTAGTAGAATCTGTGAAATGCTCAGAAATACAGCTGATACAGTTATTACATTGTTGTTTAGTTGCTCAGTCATGTTCTACTCTTTGTGACCCCGTGGACTGCAGCATGCCATGCTTCCCAGCCCTTCACCATCTGCCGGAGCTTGCTCAAACTCATGTCCACTGAGTCAGTGATGTCATCCAACCATCTCAACTTCTGTTGTCCCCTTCTCCTCCCACCTTCAATCTTTCCCAGAATCAAGGTCTTTTCTAAATAGTCAGCTCTTCACATCAGGTGGCCATAGTATTGGAGTTTCAGCATCAGTGTTTCCAATAAATATTAAGGATTGATTTCCTTTAGAACTGACTGGTTTGATCTCCTTGCAGTCCCAGGGACTGTCAAGAGTCTTCTCCAACACTGAAGTTTAAAAGCAACAATCCTTCCATGCTCAGCCTTCTTTATTGTCCAATTCTTATATCCATACATGACTGCTGGAAAAACCATAGCCTTGACAAGATGAACATTTGTTGGCAAAATAATGTCTCTGCTTTTTAATACTATCTAGGTTGGTAATAGCTTTGTTTCCAGGTGGCAAACATCTTTAATTTCATGGATGCGGTCACCATCCGCAGTGATTTTGGAGACCAAGAAAATAAAATTGTCACTGTTTCTATTGTTTCCCCGTCTATTTGCCATGAAGTGATGGGACCAGATGCCATAATCTTAGTTTTTTGAATGTTGAGTTTTAAGCCAACACTTTCACTCTCCTCTTTCACTTTCATCAAGAGGCCCCTTAGTTTTTCTTTGCTTTCTGCCATAAGGGTGGTGTCATCTGCATATCTGAGGTTCTTGATATTTCTCCTGGCAATCTTGATTTCAGCTTGTGCTTCATCCAACCCAGCATTTTTCATGATGTACTCTGCATATAAGTTAAATAAGCAGGGTGACAACACATAGTCTTGAGGTATTCCTTTCCATATTTGGAACCAGTCTGTTCTTCCATGTCCAGTTCTACCTATTGCTTCTTTACTTGCATACAGATTTCTCAGGAGACAGGTCAGGTGGTCTGGTATTCCTACCTCTTGAAGAATTTTCCACAGTTTGCTGTAATCTACATAGTCAAAAGTTTTGGCCTAGTCAATAAAACAAAAGTAGATGTTTTTCTGGAACTCTCTTGCTTTTTGATGATCCAGCAGATTTTGGCAATTTGATCTCTCTTTCCTCTGCCTTTTCTAAATCCAGCTTGAACATCTGGAATTTCATGGATCACATATTGTTGATGTCTTGCTTAGAGAATTTTGAGCATTACTTTGCTTGTGTGTGAGATGTGTGCAATTGTGCGATAGTTTGAACATTCTTCAGCATTGTGTTTCTTTGGGATTGGAATGAAAACTGACATTTTCCAATCCTGTGGGCACTGCTGAGTTTTCCAAATTTGCTGGCATATTGAGTGCAGCACTTTCACAACATCATCTTTTAGGACTTGAAATAACTCAACTGGAATTCCATCAACTCCACTAGCTTTGTTTGTAGTGACGTTTCCTAAGGCCCACTTGACTTCACATTCCAGGATGTGTGGCCATAGATGAGTGTTCACACCATCGTGGTTACAATTTCTAGTAGCCATGCTTTAAAAGTAAAAACAAAAAACAAAAAAACAGGGAAAATTCATTTTAATCCATGTTTTTAATTAGCTCAATATATCCTAAATGGTTTTATCATTTCAAAATCCAGTGAGAATTATTAACAAAATACTTCAAATTCATATCTCATAACAAATTTTTTAAATCTATTGTATGCTTTTCACACCACTTCAAATTCAGATTAATCATACTTCAAGCACTCATTTCCCATCTATGGTTTTTGACTAACATATTGGACAGTACAGCTTAAAATCTGTTGTGTGGAGAGGCTCCAGATAAATTAAGAATATTCATATAAATACAAACATATCTAGTGCTTAAAAGGAAAAATTTATAATGTCTAGAAACCAATCAAAAATTACCAGATATACAGCAAAATGTGATTTATAATGAGAAAAAAATCTAGCTTATCAAAACTAATCCAAAAATTAAAGATATTAGAATTAACACATAAGAAAATTAAAATAGTTGTAATAACTCTATATCTGTTTCCAAAAAATAAAGCAGAGATAAGGAATATTGAATATAAAATTCAAAATATAGTATATACATATATACAATCTAGGCTTATATAATCCAGTGACAAAATCTATAATATTGGAGGTAAAAATACATTAGTGTAATCATTAGTAACTGATTAGACTTTGTAGAAGGAAAAAAGTTAATTAATTTGGTTACACAGCAGTATAGACTTTCTAATAAGAATTATAGAGTAAAAAAATAGAATCAAAGAAATGAATAGAGAGCATCAGTGATCTGTAAGACTTCAAAAAGCCTAATATGAGTGTAATTAAAGTCCCCAATAAATCAGAGGAGAGGGAAGGCTGAGACATAGAAAAAAATTTTAAGTGAAAAATGCAAAATATTGTTCCAAATTTACTTAAACTAAAAATCCACATATCCAAGAAGTTTAGTAAACTCCAAAGGAAAATAAATATAAAGAAAACTAATGCAAAGCATATCATACTCAGACTTCTGAAAATCAGTATGACAGAGAAAAACAAAAGCAGCCAGAGAAATAAAGACATACTACATAAAGAGTAATAAAGACAAGATGAAAGATTTGTTATTAGCAAGCAAGAAGCCACCTTCAAAGTACTAAAAGAAAAAAAAAAATATTGCCAACCTAGAATTCTCCAATAATATCTTTCTAAGGCAAAAGCTCAATAATGACTTTCCAGATACAGAAAACCTGAGAGCAGAACTTTCCTACAAGATATATCTAAGAAAGTTCTTCAGGCAATGGGAAAATGATAAAAGATGGAGATACTTCCTTACACAAAATTACAAAAAACACTAGAAATGGTACCTACTTGAGTCAATACATAAAATTTTTTCCTATCATTTGAGTCTTTTTAAGGCTATGGTTTTTCCAGTGGTCATGTATGAATGTGAGAATTGGACTATAAAGAAAACTGAGCGCTGAAGAATTGATGCTTTTGAACTGTGGCGTTGGAGAAGACTCTTGAGAGTTCCTTGGACTGCAAGGAGATCCAACCAGTCCATCCTAAAGAAGATCAGTCCTGGGTGTTCATTGGAAGGACTAATGTTGAAGCAGAAACTCCAATACTTTGGCCACCTCATGTGAAGAGCTGACTCATTGGAAAAGACTCTGATGCTGGGAAAGATTGAGGGCGGGAGGAGAAGAGGACGACAGAAGATGAGATGGTTGGATGGCATAACCGACTCAATGAACATGGGTTTGGGTGGACTCCGGGAGTTGGTGATGGGCAGGGAGGCCTGGCATGCTGCTGTTCAAGGGATCCCAAAGAGTTGGACATGACTGAGTGACTGAACTGAACTGAACTGAAACTACAGTTGTTTAAACTATAATGACCCTGTATCATGTAGATTGCAACACATGGTAAGTACACATGTGACAACCAGAGCATAAAGCCCGGGAGAGACTATCTGTGAATAGTTACAGCACTTGAGACTTGAGACTATACGTCAAATAATATCCTAAAAGCAAACTCTAAAACAGAGCAAAGATATAGAGCTGACAAAACAACATATGATTTGCTAGAAAAACTCACAGAATTGAAAAAAGCTACTCTACACAGAGTTATTGTTTATTACAGTGAAAAAAAATTCAGATTAAAATCAGTAAAGGGAAGAGGCACATAGAGCAGTATCTCAGAGACTTCAGGCATGAGCTTCCTATTGTTCTCTCCTAGTAGGGTCAAAAGAACAGTGCTTACTTCTCTCCCAGAAATGATGTGTGGCAAACCATATGGAGTATTGACAACCAGAGAAATTCATCTGAGCACTGGTGTCCAGGGACTTTGTTGGAGGTTATTACTTGGCATCAATGACTGCCCACACATTTGTCCTAAATCTTTAATCCCTCCAGAGATCAAGCTACTACTATATGGTCCAAAACCTTCCCAATAATCATGTTGTAAACATGGAGGATCTGGCATGGCCCAAGACCCCAAGTAAATATAGACTATCTTATCAGTCAGGATATTTCAAGGGCTTAGAAGATATTTTTCAGGAACCAGGGGCAATGGCCAATCCTTTAATGTGCACAGTGTGGACCACAAAGAATTGCTGACTAAAAAGTTTTTACTGTAAGAGATCAATGTCCAATATATAGTAATTTCATAGTGAGTGCACTTTATTAAAGAAGGGTACACTAGCAAATTTTAAGGTATCTAATACAAGAAAAGCTTATGGGGACTTAGAAAAAAAATATCAGGATATCTTCCTGTCTTATTTGCATCTTAGGAAAGTTAAATGAATTATCTACTCAAATTTATAAAATCAAAGCAAATTATTAAGTAATTTCTTAAGAAACTCCTCAAGTAAATTCTTGTAAAAGCTATACTGATTTATTTCACTAGGTTATATAAATAAATTAGTAAATGGGTTAAAGGGACAAAATAAAGGACAGAAACAGTATGTTCCTAACAGAAGCAGAAGATGTTAAGGAGAGGTGGCAAGAACACACAGAAGAACTATACAAAAAAGATCTTCATGACCCAGATAACCATGATGGTGTGATTACTCACCTAGGCCAGGCATCCTGGAATGTGAAGTGGGCCTTAGGAAGCATCACTACGAACAAAGCTAGTGGAGGTGATGGAATTCCAGTTGAGCTGTTTCAAATCCCAAAAGATGATGCTGTGAAAGTGTTGCACTCAATATGCCAGCAAATTTGGAAAACTCAGCAGTGCCCACAGGACCGGAAAAGGTCAGTTTTCATTCCAATCCCAAAGAAACGCAATACAGTAAGAATGTTCAAACTACCACACAATTGCATTCATCTCACACGCTAGCAAAATAATGCTCAAAATTCTCCAGGTGAGGTTTCAACAGCACATGATCCATGAAATTCCAGATGTTCAAGCTGGATTTAGAAAAGGCAGAGGAACCAGAGATTAAATTGCCAACATCCACTGGATCATAGACAAAGCAAGAGAGTTCCAGAAAAACATCTACTTCTGGTTTATTGACTATGCTAAAGCCTCTGACTGTGTGGAGCACAACAAACTGGGAAATTTTTCAAGGGATGGGAATACCAGACCACCTAACCTGGTTTCTGAGAAATCTGTATGCAGGTCAAGAAGCAGCAGTTAGAACCGGACATGGAACAACAAACTGGCTCAAAATCAGGAAAGGCTGTATACTGTCACCTGCTTAATTAACTTACATGCAGAGTACATCATGTGAAATGCTGGGCTGGATGAAGCACAAGCTGGAATCAAGATTGCCAGGAGAAATATCAATAACCTCAGATATGCAGATGACAACACCCTTACGGCAGAAAGGGAAGAGGAACTAAAGAGCCTCTTGATAAAAGTGAAAGAGGAGAATGAAAACGTTGGCTTAAAGCTCAACATTCAGAAAACTAAGATCATGGTATCTGGTCCCATCACTTCATGGCTAATAGATGGGGAAACAATGGAAACATTGAGAGACTTTATTTTGGGGGGATCTAAAATCAGTGCGGATGGTGACTGCAGTCATGAAATTAAAAGACACTTGCTTATTGGACGAAAAGCTATGACCATCCCAGACAGCATATTAAAAATTAGAGACATTACTTTGCCAACAAAGGTCCATCTACTCGAAGCTATGGTTTTTCCAGTAGTCATGTATGGATGTGAGAAGTGGAGTCGCTCAGTTGTGTCTGACTCTTTGCGACCCCATGGACTGTAGCCTACCAGGCTCCTCTGTCCATGGGATTTTCCAGACAAGAGTACTGGAGTGGGTTGCCATTTCCTTCTCCAGGGGATCTTCCCAACCCAGGGATCGAGCCCGGGTCTCCCACATTGTAGACAGACGCTTTACCATCTGAGCCACCAGAGTTGGGCTATAAAGAAAGCTGAGCACCAAAGAATTGTCGCTTTTGAACTGTGGTGTTGGAGAAGACTCTTGAGAGTCCCTTGACCTGCAAGGAGATCCAGCCAGTCAATTCTAAAGGAGATCAGTCCTGAATATTCATTGGAAGGACTGATGCTGAAGCTGAAGCTCCAATCGCACCTGATGCGAAGAACTGACTCCTTGGAAAAGACCCTGATGCTGGGAAAGATTGAAGATGGGAGGAGACAGGGACGATAGAGGATGAGATGGTCAGATGACATCACTGACTCAGTGAGCTGAGTTTGAGTAAGCCCCGTGAGTTGGTGATCGACTAGGAAGCCTGGCTTGCTACAGTCCATGGGGTCACAAAGAGTCAGACACGACTGAGTGACAGAACTGACTAACTGAAATGGGTTAAGTATTAATACTACTGTAAATTAGGATGGCACACAGTAATAAAAAAACACCAATAAGATGAAGATAGAATAAAACAAAATTTCTTCAGCAAACAGAGCAAGCAGAAGAGAGGTTCAGAAGGAACGAAGATTGTATTTTATCCGTAAATACAGGTTCCACTGCTTTTTGAAAGAACACTTTATACCACTTTGTTTTTATGAGAGATCTACATGAGTACTTGCTTTTGCTAACTGAAAAAAGTTCAAATAGGATTTTCATTTTTCAGAAAAAAAGCGAACTGTGCAAACATTTCAGCGTTTGTTTTGCAGGGAATCTTATAGAGGCATCATGCACCCAGCAGCAAGACTGGCACTGGCAGCTCCTCGTCTGGGAACTACACTCAGCATCTCAGCATCAAACCACCAGAGATTTAAGCTGTATCTGTGAGCATCTGTGTTTTATCTTGCATCAGTTAGCAAGATGTTTCCTAAGGTAATCGCTTCTTTGCTTTTGTGTCATTTAGGCTTACAAATGGTTTCATAGGAACATTCTACTTTCTGATAGCAAGAAAAACTTGTAACTATGGATATATCACTGTATTTATCAGTTCAGTTCAGTTCGGTCGCTCAGTCGTGTCCAACTCTTTGCGACCCCATGAATCCCAGCAAGCCAGGCCTCCCTGCCCGTCACCAACTCCCTAAGTCTACCCAAACCACTGAATCTCAAATCAAAACAATCTCATTGGTTGATTTCTTTTTTTTTAAATTTTCTTTACTTTATTGTGTTGGTTTTGCCATACAATGACATGAAACCTCCATGGGTTTACATATGCTCCCCCTCCAGAACCCCCCTCCCTCCTCCCTCCTGATTCCCTCCCCCTGGGTCATCTCAGTGCACCAGCCCCGAGCATCAACCCTGGGCTGGCGATTGATTTCACATATGATAATTAACATGTTTCAATGCCATTCTCCCATATCACCCCACCCTTGCCCTCTTCCACAGAGTCCACAAGTCTCTTCTATACATCTGCGTTTCTTTTGCTGTCTCGCATGCAGGGTTCTCGTTACCATCTTTCTAAATTCCATATATATGCATTAGTATACTGTATTGTTGTTTTTCCTTCTGGCCTACTTCACTCTGGATAATAGGCTCCAGTTCCGTCCACCTGAGTAGAACTGATTTCTTTTAAAAGGTCCTTAACGTATTACAGGAGTGATAAAGGTCATTGTTCTGTGGGTTTTGCATTTATGTCCCCAATTTACACTTCCTAAAATTACTTTTTATTTCTTAGAACATCCTTGAAAGTTATAGTTCTGAAAGGGAAATCAATGATGCCTTCAGGTACTAGCTTCTTTATGATAAAATTGCATTTCAGATAAGATTTTTTTAAAAGCACACAATTTCTTCTCTCATTTCAATAAATGTATTAATTTCTTCCCTAGTTTGATCTCAATGTTGCAAGTCCTTAGATCTGTGAATGTTTTCCTGTGTTTACTCAACTCTAATAAAAAAAAATCAAAACTCTGGTTGTTTGTTATTATAAAATATTTGTAATGCATCTGTAAGCAATCTTTAATCTGAAAAGATTAGTTAGTCCAGAAATTTCCCCAGCCACTGATAAGTTATTTCTTAAAAATAATAATATAGGTTTAACACTGTTGCTGATAATTATTTGTTAATATGGGAACAGAACAATCAGTCTTTCCAAGACTACAAGTAACCATCAGAACACACCTTAAATCTTAAATCCATTTAATCAGTCAGCAGCCAGCATAGTCCAGCAAACCTGAATCTGAAAACAGCCAGTTAGTAACATTCTTTTCTAAGTTTCCATACTTCTAAAGTTTACCAGTTCCTGAATACCATGCTTCCCTCAAAGCCCTATATAAGATTAGTTCCTTGCTCTGCTTGAAAATATTGTTCCACACTCCCACAGCATGTCTTACTTATAAGAAAGCACCTTGAGTTAATTCATCTTTCTGTTTTTGCATTGGTTGTTGAATGGTGGTCTAATCCTTTGATACTCTTCTGTTTTAACAACAATGCTAGCCTTGACTCTGTTCGAGAGTTTTCTCAGTTTTCTCACAGTTTTCTTAAACATAATCTTTATTTCTGCAATATTATCTTATTATGCCTTATCTATATGTTTTCCTTTTGTTTCTTGAAAAGTTTATAATGACTCTCTTTTATTCAAGTAATCTGTAAAGTTGTGTTAAGTGTGAGTCACTCAATCATGTCCAACTCTTTGCAACCCCATGGACTCTAGCCTGCCAGGCTCCTCTGTCCATGGAATTCTTCAGGCAAGAATACTGGAGTGGGTTGCCATGCCCTTCTCCAGGGGATCCTCCAGACCCAGGGACTGACCCCAGGTCTCTCTGAAGGCAGATTCTTTACCATCTGAGCCTTCCCATATACTTTGGCCAGTCATATCTCCATATAAGCTAATTTTCATATGCACAACTTGCCAGGTCAGCCAATTTGAATCAGAGCTTTCAACTAAAACTAAAACTATTTTACTTTTATAGAATTCATTTACTACCATTCATGTCAGAATGGATTTGCAATTGCACCACTACCACACAGAAAAAAACAATCACATCCCAGAACAACATTGACTAAATTTTTATTGAACATTTATTCAACTGAATTGAATACAGTAATTCAATTGAACTTAATAAAATATATTAAAAATATTTTATATATTCAAAAATTTTCAAGAATTGATCTTGGAAACTAGGAGGGAAAAACCAGATTTGATAATCAACCTATTGCTGCTTAACTTCACACTCTTTGAAATGACTTTTTAAACTATTTCTCCAAAATAAAGTCTTGAAAAGTATGAAAATGTTCTTTAGTACATTAATATTGAACTATTAGTGAAATAGAATGGCAAAATGAAAATATCATTGATTCATCTATTTATCAGAAAAAATAAAATTAATATTTTCCTCAGTACTGTGGCTAAAAGCAAGAGGGATTCTTGGCTTGAGTCCTTTGGCTTCTAAGAGTCCCACATATTAAACATGTCATTTATTAAGGAAAACATGGATTCTGCCTCACATAACTTCACACTCAACCCTGATAAGCCCTGTAGCATTAAATACCATTTTTCACAACTAACAATTCTTGAGGCCCCTGGAAATGGCTTCTAACCATCTTTTGCCCCATGCCCTCCAAAACAAAAGGTGATTATACACAAATGCCAGGAAAGTTTGTAGATTGTGTGCCTGACTGCCTCAGTGGACACAGAAATAGTGAGAAGAGGATGTGAGTAGCAGAAGTACTTATATAGGAGAAAAAGAAAATATAAATACTAGTTGACTCCTTCCTATCAGCATGAATGCAAAAATTCTTATACAGCAAAGAATTTCCCATTAGTCCATAAAACCTCAACAGTTGCAGAAGGTAGCTGGGATAAATTTACTATGTTAAACAAATTTTACTACTCATAAATTAGTATGTATATGAGTATAGACTTAATGTGATTTTGATACTTCATTTAATATCAGGTGTGAATTGAATGCTACAGTTGCAGAAAGTTTTATTTTATAAAAAATTTTTAATAGAATTTATCAATGTCCAAAACCACTTAATTAAGAATTTCGGTTTTACTAAAATAATTTTGAGCTAATTTTTTATTTATTTATAAATGATATTCTACATTTTAGTTTCAAGAAAAATCTTTTGAAAATAAATGTGAAAATAATTTTATTTTTTATTTTCACTTTAATAGAGTTTGGCTTAAACATACTTAGTTTCTTATACTTTGAAAATGATTACATTTTATTAGATGATTAAGCGTGAGTTCAAGTCAGAGTCATGACAAAATATGCAAAAGTGGAGCTAATAAAAAAAGCTGGAAAAAATGGGAAAGTTTTCAGAGAGTTAGTTTGGTTACATATTTTAAAAGCTAAAAAAAATGTAAAAGATTATTTTTATTTAAGCATAACCAACCTAAATTAAACATACAAGACACTACAAGTGATTAACTTAATGAAGATTTAATTTCTTATGAAGATAAGAAGAAAACTATCTCATCAAATTCAAAAGTTGAAGAGGTCAAATGAAAACCCTGTAATTTTGTTTAATCATTCTTGATTAAAGCAACATGAAGCATATCACTTGCATATGAAAAAAGAACATGTGCAATTCATAGAAGCAAAAAAGGATAAGCAAATAAATAGCAATTCATGGTGTATAACAATTACTAGAAAATGCCAATAAAGAATAATGGCTTGAAGTTATTTAAAGAATAAAATTACAAGTGCATTATTTATCAACTATAACAGTGATTTTATATACAATATTTATGGGAAACACTAGAAAATATCTAAGTATAGTTAAAATGACTTCAAAATGTGATACCAGAGGGACTAAACATGTATGTTAGATATAAATAATGAAATAATCACTATCTAGAATGAAAGTTTCTAAATGAGATAAGTCATTAAGTTTCAAAAAGAGAAAAGAAACCAAAATAAAGTAGAAGTCATTGAAAATTAGTTGATTCAACTAGAACACTTGGAACAAGAGTCATGTTGTATAAGAAACATTTGTACATGTTGTTGAACTACTCAAAGAAGAAAACAAGAGATCAAAGTTAATAAATGTTTTAAAGATTTTACACTAATTTTAAAACCACAGGTTTTGATTCAAGTGGCAAACTGAAGAAACAAAATTCAATATTTGACCTTAATTTAAAAGTGAAAGGAGGGGTCCACAATGGAGGCATAAGAAGATCAAAAACTTACCTCTTCCAACAGATACACGAATCTACACCTACCTATCCAGCAGTTCCTCCTGAAGAAGAACTGAGAACTGATCGAACAGGTTCTGCACAACATACAACCAAAGGATCACAAAAGGATGGGGGTAAGACAAGGAGACACAGTATCCATGAGAACTCCACCCCCAATCTGGTGACCAGCAGTAATGAAGAATAACCCTGAGAGGCCCAAATACAGACTTGCCCACCCTGGGGCACAGTGAACAAAACAGCAGTTTAGAAAGCACCTAGATTATCCAAGAAGAAAATCCATTTATTAATCCTAGAGCATCTGTCAAATTGAGAGGAGAACTACTGGAACTGTCTCTGAGGTTAGGAGAATCACAGAATGCCATTACTTTCTTCCCTCTCCATCTTATTACCCAGTAGGAAAATAGGTGATCCAGCCAGTCTGCTGAGGTTGTCTCAGTGCACCCCCAGCTGCCAGCTACAGTCGTCCTTCTAAGACGTCCCTGGCGTACCTGTCCAAGCTCCGGCCATTCCACCAAGATGACCCAGGTGAAATGCACCATGGGAACCCTGTCTTAGTAGTATAATCAAAAGAGACGTTTTTCCAAAGCAAACATAGATAGTCAACAGGCACATGAAAAGATGCTCAACATCATTAATCATCAGAGAAGTGCAAATCAAAGCCACAATGAGATATCACCTCAGACTTGTCAAAATGACTGTTTAAAAACGATGAATACATTTTATCGAGAATGTGGAGAAAAGGGAACCCTCCTGCATTGTTGGTGTGTGTGCTTAGTCACTCAGTCATGTCTGACTCCTTGTGACCCCATGGACTGTAGCTGGTCAGGCTCTTCTGTCCATGGGATTCTCCAAGCAAGAATACTGGAGTGGCTTGCCATGCCCTCCTCCAGGGGATCTTCCCAACCCAGGGATGGAACCTGGGTCTCCTGCACTGCAGGCAGATTCTTTACCATCTGAACCACCAGGGAAGCCTAAGAATACTGGAGCGGATAGCCTATCCCTTTTCCAGGGGATTTTCCTCACCCAGGAATCAAACTGGGGTATCTTGCATCACAGGTAGAATCTTCATGAGCTGAAATTTAAATTGTACATGGTACAACCACTATGGAAAAGCATATGGAAATTCCTCAAAAATTAATTTAGAAAGATGGTAGCGAGAACCCAGCATGCGAGACAGCAAAAGGAACACAGATGTATAGCACAGACTCGTGGACTCTGTGGATGAGGGCAGGGGTGGGATGATTTGGGAGAATGGCATTGAAACATGTTAAGTATAATTTGTGAAATCAATCGCCAGCCCAGGATTGTTGCTCGGGGCTGCTGCACCGAGATTTCCTGGGGGGAGGGAGTCGGGACGGAGGAGGAAGGGGGGTTCTGGAGGGGGAGCATATGTATACCCATGGCGATATCATGTCATTGTATGGCAAAACCAATTTAAAAAAAAGAAAGAAAGAAAGAAAGAAACTGCCACATGACTGAGCAATTTCACTTCTGGGTATTTATCTGAAAAAAAAAAGAAAACTCCAATTTGAAAATGTATATGTGCCTCTGTGTTTATTGCAGCATTACTTACAATAGGTAAGATTTGTAAGCAGTCTAAGAGTCCACTGATAGATGAACTGATTTTTAAAAAAGAAGTAGGATGAGATGGTTGGATGACATTACTGAGTCAATGGACACGAGTTTGAGCAAGCTCCAGGAGTTGGTGATGGACAGAGAAGCCTGACGTGCTGCAGTCCATGAAGTCACAAAGAGTCGGAAACAACTGAGCGACTGAACTGAACTAATACACACACATACACACACACACACACACACACACACACACACACACACACACAATGGAATATTATTCAGCCTTTAAAAATAATGTATGGTCATTTGAAAAACCTGGATAGACCTAGAAAGTATTATGCTAAGTGAAATAAATCAGGCACAGAAAGGCAAATACCATATGATTTTACTAATATTTGCAATTTAAAAACAAAACACACAAACATTACAAAATAGAAACATACTCATAGATACAGAGAATAACCTAGTAGTTGCCAGAGCAGAGAGGTGGGGGTATTTGTGAAAAAGAGGTGGTGATTAAGAAATGCATTCTCAGTTATAAAATAAATATGTCATAAGGATATAATACACAACATTACAGTGTATATATTACAGGGAATATAGTCAAGAACATTTTACATTTTAATACCTTTTTATGGTGACAGATGATGATGACTTACTGTGGTGATAATTTTGTAATGTATAAAAATATCAAATCACTGTGTGCTACACTTGAAACTAATGTAATACTGTTTTAAGTCAATTATACTTCAACAAAAAATAAAGTGAACCTGCAATATCATCTACAAATATAAACTAGTAATAAGGTAGATCATAGCTACTCAGGATAGGTGGAGAGAGGAAGCAAATCTAGAACAGCTGTGAAAGTTAACAGGTTTATGGCTCTAAGGGTGGCCCTGAAGAACAAGGGTAGGAGTTAAAAGGAAAATTAAATTCACTGAGTAGCACAGGGCCACTAGTTCATGTTCAAAATGATGAAAGAAATTTTTAAATATTTACTTAAAATTAGTTTGTGATATGATTGAAAGAACTCTTATTTTCTCCTTAGTTTCTTCCTCAGAAGCTACTCATATGACTTTTTTTTTTCTACTCTAGAGAGTAGAGAGCAGGAAGAAACACCACTCTCATGCTCGGGTAGCTGTTCCCTTCTCTAGGGAGATTTAAAAAAAAAATTGTTGACTAACTTTACTTCACAAATTTTTAAAAACCTATCATGGAATCGGGAGGGAAGTGAGAGGAGGGTTCTGGAAGGGGAACACATGTATACCCATGGAGGATTCATGTCAATGTATGGCAAAACCAACATGATAATATAAAGGAAAAAATTAATTAATTAATTAAAATAAAAAATAAATAAAATAAAATATCTGTCCTGTTGAAAAAAAAATAAAATAAAATAAAAATTTTACAGTATTCAAAAAAAAAACCTATCATGGGACTGACGTCAAGTAACAAATCTAAGTAGGAACACATAGGCACACACACAGACAGAGTGAGGAGAAACATAAATGCTCATTTACTTGGTGTAACAATACCTCTGACTCAAGGGATGGTAGCTAAATCCAGATAAAGTTCTGAGCCTTGGAGCTATGTGTGGGTTCACAACCATCAATTCCTTCAGCATGTCAGATCAGCTATCTTTGGCATCCCCTCACCAAAGAGAGGCTCCAGCAATATTCTGGACTCTTTGGGCATTGAGGCAGTTTGTACCCAACTTGAAATTCCTGCTTGATTCCAGTGACTGATGGTAATACAATCAGCTTGTTTTGAGCTGTATCCTAATTAAAAGCCCCATTGGAAACTTTCCAGAAGATTATACAACATGCTCTCTACCTTTGTGTGTGACAATCCTAATGACCCTTTTGAACCACAGATTTCACTTTGCCTATTGAAGTTCCCAGCAATTGAAGGTAGCCTCTCATTGGAGCTCCCTCTCAAGGTTTTAGAATTGTTGCCCCAAAACAGCTACTAAATATAGCATTTTTGATAAATAGTCATTAGCATACTATTGGCCTTGGTTTGAAGCCAAACACTTATCCAGAAAGGCCTCATCAACCTCTGACATAACATCCCTATTTGGAGTCAGTTCAGAGTCCATGACCAACAAGATAAAGCGTACTCAAGAAGTCTTACTCATCAAGCAGAAATGGGTATTAATCCAACTCCAGCAGCAATCTTAGCTTTATATGAGAAAGTGGCAGCTGACCTGTGAGGGGTACTTTATTCCCCTCTCCACTGCCTGAAGAGAAGCCGCCTGCTCAGTGGGTCCGCTTGTTCCTGAGATTCCCCAAAATGCATGGCCCTGTTCACTGACAGCTCTGCTAGACTGAGATGTGGTGGTGTGACAGGGCTTCTGCAGGCTCAGGCTCAGACCGGCTGGGCCGGACTGAAAAGCACTACGTCGGTTCTCCACTGAGGGCAAATCTCAAACAGTTCTCATAGCTTAGGCAAATACTCCTCATGATGAGCTCTGTTACATTTTCCCTGATTTTGAGATGTTGCAAAAAAGCCTAGAGGTTTGGTCAGCCACGTGGAAAACTACAAACTGTCAGATTAAAGACACCTTTCTTTGGGACCATGAAGTATCACAATGAGGCTTCAAATCCAACTCTCTGGGCCACATGTACAGATGGCCACAGAAAGGATTCATCCTCGATGAGGCCAACTGGACTCATACTGCTGATGGAGCCCGCGCTGCCCAGATTGTCAAGAGTCACTGCATAGATTCATCACTATGTGAGATACAGCATTCTACCCACCATCATATCCTGGACACAGGGGAAAGGATTCTGCTTCTAATGAAGAGGCTACCACCACATGCCAGACTCTTGCTGAAGGTCTTGTCTCAAGGTGGGAGAAACCAAGTTACTCGGGACTTGGCCCCCACCTAGTGTTTACAGACTAATTACATTAGCTCTCTGATCCCCTTATCTAGGCAGTTAATGGTGCCTCAGTGTTGTCAGCACATTTTCAGGTTATGGAATTGCTTCCCAGCCCAGACAACTGACTCCATTCACCCTGTTGTGATCCTTAAAACTTAATTTCTATTATGTGTTAGACTTTCTGGACCACTTGCAGTCTGACTGTGGTGCTCCTTTTATCACAAGTCATTAGATAATGTCCACAATGCCCTGATGGGTATTTGATGGCTCTTCCACACTGCCCACCATCCCTAAGCATCCTGTATTTTTGAGTATTGCAAAATTTTCTAAACACCAGCTCAAAAAGATTTCTCAGTCTACTTTCCTTCCCTGCCTCCTAATCCACACATCTGATTATGGCAGTTTGGTCATTAAATGAGCATCTAATGATCAGGATGAATGTTGTGGGAGGATGTGTAGACCTATTTTGAAAATTAAGGACTCCAGTCTGACCAATCCTGAGCATTAGGCTTCTTTCTTTCCCTTAACAGAAAACTGAGACTGGAAGAGGTACTGCATTCTCCTCGTTACAACTGAACCAGAAGTCTTAGAGGATTTGGACTGAATTCTGGCCCAGTCACCTGGATTCTCTCGTGAATGTCCATAGTTTTAGAACATAATAGTAATGACTCTTTGGTTGAACATACTGGACAACAAACCCACAAGGCTAAAATAGAGAGTTTCCTGGGTCTCTGAAGGCTTGATAAAAATCCTAAAACCCTGCCACTCTTGTACCAGATCACTTCGGATGATAGCAGAGGAGAGTTTAAAAAAAAAAGATGACTTTTCAGAAACTGTGACAGCATGTATAGATTTTAGAGTACCAGAAAGAATGCAACAAACCTGGAACCTTAGAAAGAAATACTTTAGACCTGGGAGGTGTGACAGAATGAGGGATCTTATGAAAGTTTATATTTCAGAATTGCCCTTGAAAGCTTCTCTGTAAAAGACAGTGCCCTGTCACCAGTTTCCCAGTTGTTTGTGAGCAGCTTGAATTTAACTGACTCCTAGGTTTTATATCCATACTAGAGATCTTTGATGATTCTTTAACCATTATTCCACTTAACCATGCATGAAGTCAATTGGAAATTGCAGGAAAAGGTCTTATGTCCCACAGGTCCCTCATAAAATGCTTGTCAGTACTTCTAGATCTTTCCTACCCTTATTTTTGTAGCTGTTCCTCTAATGCTCCATTAGGCACAGATATCCTCCAACTGATGTCATGCAAGAACCAAACAGATCAGCCAAACTGCCTCTATGGAGTGTCTCCTAAACCAAGAATTAGATTCAACCATTCAGAATGAACTGGGAACTACACCACAAGACTGGGACATCCTCTGAGAGACATTGTCAACTTGTGTCTCCTGGCCAACATAGGCCTCACTGAGGGATTCTTACAATTATAAACAACACTTTATTTCCAAGTCCACTATACCCCATCCCCACTCCATGGCATTTCTTAAACAAAAGCCACCAATAACTTTCTTCTCTCCTTCAAGAGTCTAAGGGAACTCCTTCTGTAATTGATATAGCTTTCAGAAGACTGAATCACAAATCTCCCCAAAATGGCTACCCTCAATACTTAGAGGAGCTTCCCAGAGAGATAGCTGACTCATGTCTCACGAGTACTAAGGGGATGATTTTACCTCTAATGAGAGTCATTACTTTAGAAAACATGGTATAGATTTGTAAGATTAAGCTGCCAGATGTAGGATTGTTCATATCTTCTCATAACCAGTGAGCAAAGTCTAATATAAGTCACCACTAACTGTGTCCTATTTTGAGTATAGGCTTGGCAATCAGATGGTCTCTTTGAAAGACATGGGTGTAATTCCAGATGTGCCACTTAAAAATGAAATGATCTTAAGAACATCAAATCACTTCAGTCTTTTGAAGTTTTTCTACCTCTGAAAATGTGAAAAATATTACCCAAGCTGACAAGGTCACGAATTCTTCTGGCACATTCATTGGCTCAAATAAATGATGGTTCCTTTCTTTTCTTTGCTTCACTTAAAACTTTTAATGATACAATTGAAATATTTTTTCATCATTTTTCTTTAGACATTTATTGTTTGAGCTTCTGACTTGCCTAAAGAGAAAAAAACTCTTGCCTATACTATGTGATGTGCTGAAAGAAAAACTGGACTTTGCAATTAGCAAATCTAGTTACAAATTGAGGTCCCATCACTCTTTATTTTGTAATTAATTTATTTATTTTAATTGGAGGCTAATTACAATATTGTGGTGGTTTTTGCCATACAATGACATAAATCAGCCAGGGGTGTACATGAGTCCCTCCGTCCTGAACCCCCCTCCCGCCTCCCTCCCCATCCCACCCCTCTGGGTTGTACCAGTGCACCAGGTTTGAGTGCCCTGCTTCATGCATTAAACTTGCACTGGTCATCTATTTCACATATAGTAATATACATGTTTTGATGTTATTCTCTCAAATCATCCCATCCTCACCTTCTCCCACGAGTCCAAAAGGCTGTTCCTTACATCTGTTCTCTTTGGATGTCTTTCATATAGTGTCGCCGTTACCATCTTTCTAAATTCTACATATATGCGTTAATATACTGTATTGGTGTTTTCCTTTCTGACTTGCATCGTTCTGTATAATAGGCTCAAGTTTCATCCACCTTATTAGAACTGACTCAAATGTGTTATTTTCTATAGCTGAGTGATATTCCATTGTGTATATGTACCACAATTTTCTTATCCATTCATCTGTTGATGGACATCTAGGTTGCTTCATGTTCTAGCTATTGTAAACAGTGTTTCAGTGAACACTTGGGTACACGTGTCTCTTTCAATTCTGGTTTCTTTGGTGTATATGTCCAGCAGTGGGATTGCTGGGTCATATGGCAGGTCTATTTCCAGTTTTTTAAGGAATCTCCACACTGTTCTCCATAGTGGCTGTACTAGTTTGCATTCCCACCAACAGTGTAAGAGGGTTCCCTTTTCTCCACACCCTCCAGAGCATTTATTGTTTGTATACTTTTTGATAGCAGCCATTCTGATGGGCATGAGATGGTACCTCACTGTGGTTTTGATTTGCATTTCTCTGATAATGAGTGATGTTGAGCATCTTTTCATGTGTTTGTTAGCCATCTGTATGGCTTCTTTAGAAGAAGACATTTCTTCTAAACAGGAGAAATATCTGTTTAGTTCTTTGGCCCATTTTTTGATTGGGTCATTTATTTTTCTGGTACTGAGCTACATGAGCTGCTTGTATATTTTGGAGATTAATTCTTTGTTGGTTTTTTCATTTGCTATTATTTTCTCCCATTCTGAAGGCTGTCTTTTCACCTTGCTTATAGTTTCCCTCATTGTGCAAAAGCTTTTAAGTTTGATTTGGTCCCATTTGTTTATTTTTGCTTTTATTTCCATTACTCTGGGAGGTGGGTCATAGAGGGTCCTGCTCTGATTTATGTCAGAGAGCCATCACTCTTTGTCAGTGCAAACTTAAGCAAGTTACTTAAGTGTATAGACCCCCAAAAATGGGGAGTTTGAACTAAATGATCATTATATTGCTACAAATTTCTAAGAGAATAAATGTCTTTTGAGTATGGTGTAAAATTGCTAAAGTACCTTTTTAAAAATATTGACATCTATTTTAAAGAATTTTAAAGTGCCATCTTTTCAAAATGCATTACATATATTCTTACCTTCTTTAAAAAAGTACTCCGAATACATTTAGCTATTTATTGATAAATCATGATTAGTATTATGGTCATTAAATATTATTATGAGCTATAAGTACTGAACAGTATTAAAATGATTATTTTTAGATTTAAAGTCAGATATGTGGGCTCTACCAAAATCTGAGAAACATAAATTTCTTTTTTTAAAAAGTTAGGAAAGTAGTTGGTCAAATTTTGTTTTTCTTTACAAGTGCAAATTAAGTAAGACAAAGAATTTGTTTATCCTAGGTGAAAGGCTCAACCTAAAAATACCTTTAATAAGATTTCCTATATTATTAAATTTTTTTACAGAAATGGTTCACGTTTCACATCTTATATTGAACACTAACCCAGGTATTTTTAAATATACACAGGAAATGATGAGATTCTTGTTGCCAGAGCTCTAAGACATCAGGATTATGTGACATTTTGAAGGGGTTGGGTCCCTGTCAGTGAAGTGAATGTACTCTAAGCACTATTCAGCTCACTGCCAGCTCAGGCCTCATGCACAGATTTTTACAAATTAATTCTTTCAAGTGTGAAGTATATTCTGGCAGTTATTTTCGTATACACAACCAAGGAATGAAATTAGTGTCTAGGGGCTGTGTTGGAGCTTTGAGAAAAAAAATATGAATATTGTGTGCTACTATATCATGAGCCCATTATCTCATGGTTTACTTTTTTATTATTCAGATTCATTCAGAAGCAGATAATCATGTTTCCTAAAACAAAACATCTAATTGCCAAGAAAGCAGCATTTGAGAGACTATCGAGGATGGCAAAACCTTTTGCAGATCACAATGACATGAAATCTGCTTTAATTCCTATTTCAAGAGCATGTTGATAGAAGTGAAGCTTGAAATATGAAAGGGAAATAGAGGTGGCAAAGAGGAGACAAAATGATCTAAATGATGCTGCCTATATGAAGATTGTTCTATTAGCACAGGGCAGTCTTGGTTTGGATAGAACATATTAATGTTGAATTAATCAAGATGTTAAGTATTATTGTAGAGATAATAATAAGGTAATATTCTTATCTTACATAGATGCTTATTAATGATCTCTACTTATGCAATGTCTCTTTTCAAAAAATGCAGTGCAGTGTATTTACAACGTTGTGTCGGTTTCAGGTATACAACATTGTGATTCAGATATTGAGCATAGTTCATGTGTTATACAGTAGGTCCTTGTTGGTAATATATTTAATATATAGTAAATGTGTATACGTTAATTCCAAATTCCTAATTTGTCCTTCTCACTCTCTTCCCCTTTGGTAACTATCAGTTTGTTTTCTATGTCTGTGGGTCTGTTAGTGTTTTGTATATAAGTTCATTTGTATCACTTTTTTAGATTCCATTTATAAGTGAAATCACAGTATATTTGTTTTTCTCTGCCTGGCTTACTTAGTGTGATCAACACTAGGTTCATCCATGTTGCTGCAAGTGGCATTATTTCATTGCTTTTATGGCTTAGTAATAGTCCATTGTACACATATACCACATCTTCTTCATCTATTCATCTGTCAGTAGGCACTTAGGTTGCTTCCCTGTCTTGGCTATTGTGAACAGTACTGCTCTCAACGTTAGGGCGCATAATTCTTTTCAAAGTATGGTGTTCTCTGCATATATACCCAGGGGTAGGATTGCAGTATCATATGGTAGTTCTGTTTTTAGTTTTCTAAGGGCCCTGCATACAGCTAGCTCTCCATGATGGCTGCATCAACTTACATTCCCACTAACAGTATGGGCAAAGGAGGTTTCTTTTCCTCCACATCCTCTCTAGCATTAATTACCTGTAGACTTTTTGATGATATAGCCATTCTGACTGGTGCAAGATGATACTTCATTATAGTTTTAATTTGTTTTTCTCTAATGATTAGCAATGTTTGGCATCTTTTCATGTGTGTTGTGTCTTTTTCCCAGAGCTCAAAGCAGTCTGTTGTTCACATCTCCTTAGGCAAGTAGAGTCACTGAAGGAATCCTATATTCTAATAGCTTAAATTTGATCTTCTTTATTGAGAACTATGGGCTTCCCTGATAGCTCAGTTGGTAAAGAATCTGCCTGCAATGCAGGAGACACCAGTTCCACTTCTGGGTTGGGAAGATCCGCTGGAGAACGGATAGGCTACACAGTTCAGTATTCTTGGGCTATCCCTGTGGCTCAGCTGGTAAATAACCCTTCTGCAATGCGGGAGTCCTGGGTTCAATCCCTGAGTTGAGAAGATCCCCTGGAGAAGGGAAGGCTACCCACTCCAGTATTTTGGTCTGGAGAATTCCATGGACTGTATAGACCATGGGATCTCAGAGAGTCAGACACGACTGAGCAACTTTCATTTTACTTTTCACTGAGAACTTAATTATGTCTTCCTAGTTCCCCATCTGTATGAAGTAGAACTATTTCTTTGTCTCAGGCAAATATTGAAATTATTTTTCCAGTCTTATATCTGCAAAGACTATCTCATTTAGTTCTGGAAGCTCAAGGTATTTTTGTATCATTTTGCTGAAAGATATCCACCTAAAATATCAAAGAAGGCATGTAACCGAAAACATTTTAAAAAGAACTTACTGATGTTTTAACTTCTTTGTTCTATATAAACACTCACTAAAGGCTATTTGGAGAGTGACTATATATATATATATATATATATATATATATATATATACACATATATATATATATGTGCCAATTGTGTTGGTAATGGCAGTTTTATTTGTTTTGCATAGAAACTGCATTTCAGTAAGGAGTAAGACAATAAGAACATAAAGGAAGTGCTCTAAACTTCCTAGCTTTCCAAAATTCTCAAACATCTTAGAAAATGGATATATTACTTTCCCTAGGAAAAATTCTAAGGTAGTAGTCTCTTTATGTGAGTAAGGAAAGGGTTTCAGTGAATTGAGAAAGTTATTGATAAGGCATTTATTACATTCCTTCCTTTAAAGTCTGACCACTGCCTCAAAGTCGTGACTACCTTCTCTACTTGTGGCTTCTAAGACATTTCCGAATCCATCTTCCCTTTAATAATTTACTTTCTCTGCAGAATGACTCCTTTATACCATCACTATTCCTTTGTAAAGCTTTGTTTGTCAAGTGTAAATGCTGAGGTCCAGCCCTAGCAGGTCCGGGGGTCTTGAGGGATGAGTGGTGTCCGCGAAGTACTGAGCTGAGTCAATGTGTTGATGGAGCAGTCTCTCTCGTTTATTGTTGTTGGTTTACAGTTTTATAGCCAAAAAACATCCCCATTATATCACCTATGATTCTATACAATTTTTGTTTTCTACCTTCCATAGCAACCTTATCATTGAGCTCATTCCCCAATCCATCATGAAACATTCCCCTTGCAGAAGTCAGATTTCTGCATAATTAGGTTTAACAATAGTATGTTTACCATTTGACTGTCTTCAGCATACTTCATTCAATCATGATAAATACATCAATCAAAGTAGAAAGGTTACATTTCTCTTAGGTGCAACTATGTAGAAGCTAGAGGGAAGGGCTTAAGCTTCAAACTGTTTTATTCTAGTAACTACCTGTCTCATTCTGTTCTGACACTCTGGTTCTTACAAGGAAAGAGGAAAAGAGACAGTTTAGCAGCACTGCTTTAGCAATGAAACCCTGTTAACCTTATATACCTACTATAATGAATTCCTATGTCTACACTATTCTAAAGCAATCAATGTCTCCAACTATGCTGTCCACAGTTATGAACATTCCTAAGCCCCATTCCACCCTGGTCTCTTCAAGGAAGGGAGCCTCCACCGTGGAGTGGTCGAGGGAGTGGGAGGTGGGAAGGTGACCCAAGCATGAGCCCTTCTGGTGGTGGCCTTGCCATGACCCCCAGAGAACTCTTAGTAAACTCCCCAGTAATGAGTAGGAGGTGTAGTAATCTATTTAAATGTCCCTTTTATTCCTCCTTAGTCCCCAGGGAAGGGAATCCACCTTCCCAGATCCTCTGGTTGATAAGGTCTGGGGGAATTATCTCAGGACGAATTCTTTCTAACTGGGACTGACCTACTGAGATGAGCTAATGTCCCGAACATGAGCGGAACTCCCAAGAAAAATACCAGGAGGGGCCTTGCCACGGATGCCCCGATAAAGAAAGTCTGCTTTGCAGTTTCCTTCTCAGTCTCATGACCTTGTCATCTAAGCAAGGGGGCATCCTGACAGCTCCTGGCATGTAAACATGAGAGACATTTCTAAGGAAGAATAAATAGGATCTAATAGCTTATTTGATATTGGAGACAAGGGAGATGATGGCATTTAGCTGAAGAGAATCTGAAGACTGTACCAGCAGAAATAGAGGTAAGGTATTTATTTATTCTCACAAGTGAGAAGTGTCTGCTGCAGTACTCCTTTACTAAAAAGTTTGCTGACAGCTTGGGTTCTGGAACATTTACCAAGGTTTCTGCTTCTTTCCCCAAACAGTCAAGAAACAGAATGAGAAATCAGAACTTTCCTAACCATCCATTCCAAGTTTCCATCTATTTTAGTCTGATTTTTGACTCTATTTGCCAAAAAATGTTTATATTTTTCTGTGTACAGCCTAACCTGAAAGTTCTTTTCTTCCAAATCCTGACTATACATTTGAAACTTGAATATCTGTAGCTGATTCATGTTGATGTATGGCAACAATCATCACAATATTGTAAAGTAATTATCCTCCAATTAAAATAAATAAATTAATTTTTAAAAAAAGAAAAGTTTTCACTGGAAAGTATATTCCCCTTTGAAATGTGCCTTTGCCTAAAGTGTTAGAGAAAGTGGCATTTATTTTTTTTTTTCTAATTTTCTTTATTTTATTGTGTTGGTTTTGCCATACAATGACATGAAACCGCCATGGGTCTACACATGCTCCCCCTCCAGAACCTCCCTCCCGACTCCCTCCCCCGGGACATCCCAGTGCACCAGCTCCGAGCATCAACCCTGGGCTGGTGACTGATTTCACGCATGATAATTAACATGTTTCAATGTCATTCTCCCATATCATCCCACCCTTGCCCTCTTCCACAGAGTCCACGAGTCTGTTCTATACATCTGCGTTCCTTTTGCTGTCTCGCATGCTGGTTTCTTGTTACCATCTTTCTACATTCCATATATATGCGTTAGTATACTGTATTGTTGATTTTCCTTCTGGCTTACTTCACTCTGGATAATAGGCTCCAGTTCTGTCCACCTGAATAGAACTGATTCAAATGAATTTTTTTTTAATGCTGAGTAATATTCCATTGTGTATATGTACCACAGCTTTCTTATCCATTCGTCAGTTGATGGGCATCTAGGTTGCTTCCATGTCCTGGCTATTGTAAACAATGCAGCGATGAACATTGCGGTACACGTGCCTCTTTCAATTCTGGTTTCCTCGGTGTGTATGCCCAGCAGTGGGATTGCTGGGTCATATGGCAGGTCTATTTGCAGTTTTTTAAGGAATCTCCACACTGTTTTCCATAGTGGCTGTACTAGTTTGCATTCCCATCAACAGTGTAAGAGGGTTCCCTTTTCTCCACATCCTCTCCAGCATTTATTACTTGTAGATTTTTGGATTGCAGCCATTCTGACTGGTGTAAAGTGGTACCTCATTGTGGTTTCGATTTGCATTTCTCTGATAATGAGTGACGTTGAGCATCTTACATATTCCTGTTGTTCCCTTCCTCTGAGGTTTCCAGATCGCTGTTTTGAAATTTTGTTGCCTTGACCTAGAAATGTAGAAGTAACTGGGATGCTTTAGAACAGGGGTTTCCATCAGAAGCCACTGGGGGTGGGGGGTCGGGTGCTAATCAAAAGCACACTTTCTCCAGGTTCTAGCCCCTGACGATTGACTCAGTAGGTCTGATTCAGGGGGTTCTGGGCATCGGTAGTTTATTTTTTTTCTTTTTTTTTTTATTAGTTTTGTCATACAATGACATGATATCGCCATGGGTTTACATATGCTCCCCCTCCAGAACGCCCCTCCCTCCTCCCTCCCTCCTCCCTCCCCCCCCACCCGGGAAATCTCGATGCACCAGCCCCGAGCATCAATCCTGAGCTGGCGATTGATTAGACATATGATAATTAACATGTTTCAATGCCATTCTCCCATATCATCCCACCCTTGCCCTCATCCACAGAGTCCACGAGTCTGTTCTATACATCTGCGTTCCTTTTGCTGTCTCGCATGCTGGGTTCTCGTTACCGTCTTTCTAAATTCCATATATATGCGTTAGTATACTGTTCTGTTGTTTTTCCTTCTGGCTTACTTCACTCTGGATAATGGGCTCCAGTTCCGTCCACCTGAGTAGAACTTATTCAAATGAATTTTTTTTTAATGCTGAGAGAAAGTGGCATTTCTTATCCTTGACTCTAATGAGCCTAATCTTTTGCCAGACATTGTATAAGCATTAAGGATCACAAGGCAACTGAGAAAACTTCCCTGATTCAAAAGGCTTAAAATTCAAACATATAACAAATAAATGCCATACCATTCAGCGAGTGTGTGGTAAAGGTGGGGAAGAAGTCCACAAGGAATTAAAAAATTCTTCCTAGGGAACGTTGCATCAGAGACAGTTTCATAGAGGTGAAAGCTCAGGGGTGGACTGTGATTGATCTCAACTATCAACGTATTCCCGCTTCCTTTGCCATAGTGGTTGTTTCAGCAAGAGATGCCAACCAAGGCCTCAATGAATCAACAAGGAGAAATTCCTTATCCAGAGGAATTGTTCAAAGAAGGCCCAGTTATCAATAGCATGAACCTGAAGACCTTTTTAAAATGGTTGTGAAACTGATTGGAAGTGCCCTTCTGCTGGGAACGGAAGACAGTTATCCCATTTGCAACTAAACAAAGAGAATGAATCTTATGAAATGGTGGGGAGAGTAAAAGAAAAGCAGGAAAAAACGCATATGGCTCACCCTGTATTTTAATAGGATGATCCAGTTAATTTACTTTTAGACATAGTATTAAATTTTCTCTCTTTTAATAGCAGCATTATTATTTTAATTGAAGTATAGTTGATGTATAATACTGTATGTTACAGATATACTATATCATTTCAGTTCAGTTGCTCTACCATATCAATTTTTAAAGATTATATTCTATTTAGTTATTACAAAATATTGGCTATATTCCCCAAGTTGTCCAATATATCCTTGTAGTTCAATAGTTTGCACCTCTGTGTCCTCTCTTCCTATGTCCACCCGCCTTCCCTCTCCCCCTTGATAACCACTAGTTTGTTTTCTCTACCTGTGAGTCTGCTACTCTTTTTGTTATAGTCACCAGTTAGTTTTAGTTTTTTAGATTCCACATATAAGTGATATCATAGGTTTTTTTTTCTTTCTCTGTCTGACTTATTTCACTTAGCATCATGTTTTTGCTAACAGTAAAATTTCATTCTTTTTATGTATGAGTAATATATTCTATTGTGTATATGTTTACTTTTTCTTTATCCATTTATCTGTTGGTGGACCCTTAGGTTGTTCCATATCTTGGCAGTTGTAAATAATGCTGCTATGACTATTTAGGTACATTTATCTTTTAAAATTAGTGTTTTGGGATTTTCTCTGGTATATACTCAGGAGTGGAATTTCTGGGTCATAGGGTACTTCTATTTTTAGTTTTTTGAGAAACCTTCAGCCTTCTATAGTGGCTGCACCAACTTATATACACACCAACAGTACACAAGAGTTCCCTTTGCTCTACATCCTTGCCAACATTTGTTATTTGTGTTCATTTTGATGACAGCCATTCTGACAGGTGTGAGGTGATATCTCATTGTGGTTTAAATTTGCATTTCCCTGATGATTAGGGATGAGAATCTTTTCATAGTACTAAATTTTCGGATACAGTATCCTAAAGCAGCCATTGAAATATTTTAGTTAGAAATGTAATATCACTAGTTTTATACTTTAGAAAGACCACTAAGATACAGGTGTAGAAAGAATTCAAGAAACACATGATTGAGCTCAGGGAACTCTTAAAAATCTACTTTGGTGGCCATATAAGAAGCTATTCAATATGAGAGATTCAAGAGTCAGATATCAGACATAATAAGAAGATAGAGCCTGCAAGACTTACTGTCATTTGGCATGGGGAGAAGGGTGAGGAAAGAAGATTATTTTATAGTGATTACTAGATTTCTGAGTTTAGGATACACTGCCTCTTATTTTACAGAAAATTCTGGAGGTGGAATAATTTTTCAAAAAGATTTCACTGTGTTGATAGGAGCAAACATAGGAGTATAAACAGATGTGTCAAATAAGCCCTGGATATTCCCAAAGTAATTTTTTATGGCAATATAAATTTGAGAACCACAAACAGCTTTAGGGGAATACACTGAGTGTGAAGGAAAAATAATAAAATATAAAATTCAGAAAGAAGACTAATATTTCATATTGATCCAGTAGAGGAAGTATAGGAAATGTCCAGGAAAGCAATATGAGAACAGAGACAGTGGTGTACCAGAAACTAAGGAGACAAGAATGGCTTAAAGAAAATAAGGAAGGTGTTGAAAATACTGCAGGAAGAAAGAAAAGATACCCCTTATTAATCCACAGACATTTATCACTGCTCCGACGTTGTGCCAGGTAAGGTTGTACAGGTTGCAATACCCTATGCAGGAGGCAGACAGAGTGCATATCTCACGGAGCTTGCCATCTACATGGGTCATTTCCCACTGTAGACATGGCAGTTTCAGTGCACCAGTAAGAATAGAACCCGAATTACAAGTATGGGAAAATGAGTGGAATGAAAGAGAGTCAAGTCTTCAGCAGTAGGCAGAAGTGTTGAGAAGTATTTCAGCTGGTGAAACAGGGAATTGTTGGGGAGTGGCCTATGACAGGCCATCTTTAATATTTTTAAGATGAGAATGAGCATGTTTAGACTGTGAGAGAAAAAACTTAGAAACACTTGAAAATATAGATGAGAAAGGAAACAACAAATGTTGCTCCAAAAGGTCCTAGAAGAGGTGAGTTGAGTTTGAATCTAGAGCACAAATGGAGAAGTGAGCCTTGGATATGACAGAAGGCGGAAAAGCAGAAAAGTAGTTGGCCATCCTTGCCCCCACTCACTCCCCCATGAAGTGAGGGACTCTGCTCTGTGATCTTACAGAGCAATCCACATACATCTGTATTATTGGTGTGCTTATTTTTAAGTGCTTTTCTCCTCAATAAGCTGTGAGTCCGCACAACCAGCAGTGGTGTGGCCCACTTGTTTGCCCGGTGAGAAGAGCCCTGCCTAGGATATATCACATGCTTACCAAGCATGCGTTAATAACAGAATCCTTCTAGAGTTGAACCGAACAGTCTCGACTTAGACTACATTCCAAAAGTAAACAAATTTCCAAACAACTTCAATTATCTCTAGCTTTATTTTCATGAGGCCTCAGGCATCAGTTGGGGAAGGCACTGGCTCCCCACTCCAGTACTCTTGCCTGGAAAATCCCCTGGACGGAGGAGCCTGGTAGGCTGCAGTCCGTGGGGTCGCTAAGAGTCGGACATAACTGAACGACTCACTTTCACTTTTCATTTTGATGCATCGGAGAAGGAAATGGCAACCCACTCCAGCGTTCTTGCCTGGAGAACCCCAGGGACAGGGGAGCCTGGTGGGCTGCCATCTATGGGGTCGCACAGAGTCAGACACGACTGAAACGACTTAGCAGTAGCAGCAGCAGGCATCAGTAATATAAATAAAATAAAACACTTCAACGTTATAGTGGGACTTTCTTTTGAGTTCTTCTTGGATTTTGTTACCATCATAACCATAAATAATACATACAAACATCTCCATATGACTTCAACCTACACTCAGGACAATTGTCATCTACTTTCACTGAATAAAGGCCCTCCAAATGATAACAGCTTATTTGCAGTTACCTCTTTCAAACATGTAGAAACTGCTGTGATGGGGCCTCAGAATTAACACTACTACTTAATGTTGTAAATTACTAGTTTCTCTAAAGCATAAATAAATATAGACATTTCATAGGGTTCTTTGTATTGATAATAAAATCAGAACTGGTTTTTAGTTAAGTGAGGGTTTTCTAGCAACTCCTGTGTTTCCTTGTTGGCTCAGATGGTAAAGAATCTGCCTAAGTGCAGGAGACCTGGGTTCAATTCCTGTGTTGAAAAGAGTCCCTGGAGAAGGAAATGGCTACTTATCCCGGTATTCTTACCTGAAGAATTCCATGGACAGAGGAGCCTGGTGGGCTACAGTCCATGGAGGTGCAAACAGTAGAACATGACTGAGAGACTAACGCTTTCACTTTCCCTAATAACTCACATAACCAATATTCTCAATGAAGGAATGGTATTAAAAACACTAATTGGAGATTTATTTTTATACAACTAAGCACACATCTGCAGTCACTATGCTTGTCCTGTCTCCTTCCCAATTTGTCTCTAATCTTATAAACAAAGGACCATATTTCATGATTCAGTAAACAAGAATAAAATGCCATACTTTTGAAAATCCTATTTCAGAGAGCCTTTCAATACCTTCAAAGTTCTTTGCACCATCTTTAGCGTGTTATCCTTAGATGACAAACTCATTTTTAGTTCTGAAAAAAAGGAAAGTAGGAGATAAAATGTTAATGTGTAGCCACCATCATTGATCTCTACAGAAGAGATTATACTCTTTATTAAAAATAAATTCTTGACATTTTGTACCACATTTCAAACCCAATTATAACCAAAAATTAATATGACAATGATTTCCAAGCTCTTACCAATGACTCACTTAATTCATATGAATGTTAGGAATACAAAATTTGTCCTGTAACTGCCGGCTTTAATTTATATTAGTCTGTTACATCCCTATTGATTCTTTTGTGTTTGCTGCTGCTGTTGCTAAGTCACTTCAGTCGTGTCAGACTCTGTGTGACCCCATAGACTGCAGCCCAATAGGCTCCCCGGTCCCTGGGATTCTCCAGGCAAGAACACTGGAGTGGGTTGCCATTGCCTTCTCCAATGCATGAAAGTGAAAAGTGAAAGTGAAGTTGCTTGGTTGTGTCCGACTCTTAGCGACCCCACGGACTGCAGCCTACCAGGCTCCTCCGTCCATGGGATTTTCCAGGCAAGAGTACTAGAGTGGGGTGCCATCACCGTCCCTATCATTTGTGTATGTGTATCTATAAAGAATTTGTTCTGCTGTGACAGTTAACCTAATTTATAACAACTTACACTAATAGGGGTTTATTCTTCTCACATAATGAGAAGTTGGAAGGTAGAAGGTGGCTATAGTTAGTTCAGCTGCTCAATAACACTTCAAGGAATAGCTCTTTCTACCTCTCTGCTGCACCATCTTTAGCATGTTAATTTGTTTCTCATGAAACCCAGCTTATGATCACAATATGTCTGCTATGGGTCCACAACATGTCTGCTTTCTGTGCAGAAAAACTGAGAACAACTGATTCTGATCTCTAGCGTTCCCTATTTCAAGAGAGGAAAAGCCTTTGCAGAAACCCGTCCATGTGTTATCATTTCGGCCTCACTAGCACACTAAGATGCAAGAGAGATCATGAAAACAGAGGCCAAAATTCTAAGGACTGGATTAAACAAACATTATGCATTGCCCAGAGCTGTGCATCTTATTCCTAACAAAATAAGAAAACACTAATAGCAAACAATGGAAGAGATAGATTTTCATAGACAACTGCTAATGTCTACCTATGTACATAATAAAGTATATCTTATCTACATTATTCACAGAATGCAATTTTACATTTCTTATATTTTCTAGTTTAAAGAAAGATATTAATAGCTTTATTATAAGCTCCTCAAGAGCTGGGATTGTGATTTTTTTATTACTTTTTTACCACAGATATAATAACTGACATATAGCAGATATCCAATAAATATTTGTGGATGGATGTGTAAACAAATAAATGCATGAGTAAATACATATGTGAATTACTTATTTTCAAAAAATGGAATGCCATAACCTCATTCAGTACTAAAATTATACTGAATAGTAGATGTTTTATGATGTACCACATAGCTATGATCCTCTCATGTTTTTAATTCCTTTTCTTTTTAAATTAATTTTCCAGGTTTATTGAGTTAACATACAACACTGTATAAGTTTAAGTTGTGTAATATGTTGATTTGATACACTTATATATGGCAAAATGATCATCACTGTAGTGTTAGTTCACACTCTATCACATCACATAACTATCATTTCATTTTTATATGAGGATATTTAAAGACATACTCTCCTAGCAACACCCAAGTATATACTAAGTATTATTAACTATAGTAAGTGGGCTGTGTGTTAGATCCATAGAACGTATTCAACTTATAATTGGAATTTTTGTTTTTTGACCAATATCTCCTCCTTTTCCCCATTCCCAACCCCTGGTAACCACTATTCTACTCTCTGTTTCTGTGAGTTCAGCTTTTCTCAATTCCATGTACAAGTGATATCATAGTGTTTCTCTGTCTGACATATTTTACTTACCGTAATGCCTGCAAAGTCCACTCAAGTTGTCATAAATGACAGGATTTTTTTAGTGGCTGAATAAAATTTTATTATGTATGTATACCATATCTTCTTTACCTACTCAACTATCGGTGAACATTTACATTGTTAAATATCTTGGGTATTATGAACAATGCTACAATGAATGTTGAAGAGTACAATATATCTCTTCGAGATTTTATTTTCATTTCCTTTAGATATATACACCCAGATGTGAGAATGGATCCTATGGTAATGCTATTTTTAATTTTTTGAGAAACTTCCATACTGTTTTCTACAGTGGCTGTACCAATTTACATTCCTAACAACAATACACATTCCCTTTTCTCCACATTCTCACCAATATTCTCTTGTTATTTCTTGTCTTTTGTAATGATAACCTTTCTAATAGCTGTGATGTGACATCTCATTGCAGTTTTGATTAGCATTTCCCTGATGATCAATGATGTTGAGCATCTTTTCATGCACCTATTAGCCATTTGTATATCTTCTTTGGAAAAATATCTATTCAGTTCCCCTGCCCACTCTTTCATCAGACTGTTTTTTTGCTATTAATTTGTATGAGTTCTTTATATACTTTGGATATGCTATGCTATACTATGCTATGCTTAGTCGCTCAGTCATGCCTGAATATTTGTGACCCCACGGGCTGTAGCCCAGCAGGCTCCTCTGTCCATGGGGATTCTCCAGGCAAGAATACTGAGGGGGTTGCCATGCCCTCCTCCAGGGGATCATCCCAACCCAGGGATCAAACCCAGGTCTCCCACACTGCAGGCAGATTCTTTACCGTTTGAGCCACCAGGGAAGCCCCATACTTTGGGTATCAAACCCTTATCATATACAATTTACAAATATTTTCTCCCAGTCTATAAGTTCCTTTTTATTTATTTTTTTTTTGATGGTTTCTTTGCTGTGTAGAAGGTTTTAGTTCTCTGGAGTCCTGCTTGTTGTTATTTGCATTTGTTGCCTTTGCTTTTGGTGTCAAATCTTAAAAGTCATTGTCATGACCAAAGTCAAGGAATTTTTCTCCCTGTGATTTCCTCTAGGAGTTTCATGGTTTCACATTTTACATTCAAGTCTTTAACCCATTTTGAGTTGTTTTCTATATGATGTAGGACAGGGGTCCAGTTATTGTTTTGCATGTGGCTGTCCAGTTTTCCCAACACCATTTATTAAAAAGATGACCTTTTTTCCCATTGTTTGTTCTTGGCTCCTTCATAATAAATTAATCTGATCTTTGTCATTTCTTCCTTTTGCTAACTTCGGGCTTAGTTTGTTCATCTTTTAAGTTTTTAACTTTTGCCAAGCCTTATGAAATTTAAAGGCAGTTTCCTTTCTCTAAAGAAAGATTTTGTTATTTACCTATTAAATGTATTAAGGATTAAAAAATAGAGTAAATGTCCATAGTCATTGGGAAGAAGATAGGAAGGGAGTGGAAGGGAAGGAGGCAAGGAAGAATCAAGAGAAAAGGAAGGAAAGAAAATGGAAGAAACAAGCTATTAAATGATTATCAAGGTTTGGATAGCAGTTAGAAGTCCAAGAGTAAAATGCAGCCACCATCCAACATCCTGGAAAGGATAAAAAGTGTAGGTTGATTTAGCTCTGTCTTCTTAAGTCCAAAGGGCTTCCCTGGTGGCTCAGATGGTAAAGCATCTTCCTGTAAGGCAGGAGACCCAGGTTCAATCCCTGGGTCAGGAAGATCCCCTGGAGAAGGAAATGGCAGCCCACTCCAGTACCCTTGCCTGGAAAATTCCATGGACTGAGGAGCCTGGTAGGCTACAGTCCATGTAGGCCCCAGTCCATGGGGTTGCAAAGAGTCAGACATGACGGAGTGACTTCACTCTCACTTTTCACTTCCCTAAATCCAAAATGAAAACTGGAATTAGATTAAATTGTCTTTGATAAAAAATAAAATGAAAAAGATTCAGTTATAATGGGGCATTAGAAGCTCTTCAGATAATACTCAGAGTGATACTTCTCTCTTTTTAAATAGTATTATATAGCATGAGGAAAGCAAGAATTTTCTTTTCCCTGTATACCTTTCTCTGTTATCTAAGCCTCTTCTAAACTTTTTGCCTTTGGCAAAAAAAAAAAGAGTCATTGGTTGGATAGAGAAGAGTCTCCTAGATTGCCCAGTACCAAATGAAGAAAATCACAATAGGAAAGGTAAAGAAAGTTTCGTACCATTTTCTGGACTCCATGATAGATAGCCTTTGATAGATAATTATAGGCACATTTTCTTTCTGGAAACAGACAATTTACCTAACCTTGTAGATGGTTCAAATGAGAAGCTACCATTTTTGCACTTATGTTTCTGATATTTTTAATTTTTTATACATACACACAGAAAAACTGAAAAGTATTCAATAATCTGTAACACAACTACACATGAAAAAAATCATTAGGCTGATGGGACTGTGCCATCCTAGTGAAAGGTTATGTTAATACAAGGAAAATATGTAGGAACAAATTTGTACAGCATCATAAATATCATAACTCTGTACAAACACAAACCAGCCAAGTAATGGCAAACTCAATGAAATCATAAAAATTAAACCAGGATCAGTCAGTTCAGTTCAGTCACTCAGTCATATTCAACTCCTTGCCATCCCATGAACTGCAGCACGCCAGGCCTCCCTGTCCATCACCAACTCCTGGAGTTTACCTAAACACATGTCCCTTGAGTCGGTTATGCCATCCAGCCATCTCATCCTCTGTTGTCCCCTTCTCCTCCTGCCCTCAATCTTTCCCAGCATCAAAGTCCTTTCAAATGAGTCAGCTCTTTGCATCAGGTGGCCAAAGTATTGGAGTTTCAGCTTCAGCATCAGGATAAGACCTTGGAAAACAATGAATCCAACTTCATATTTAATGAAGACTAAACTAATATTTAAACCTGTATAAATGGATTTCAAAGGTCAAATTAAACCCAAATATAAAATGCCAAGTGATTAACCCATGCTACAAACTTTTGGAAAGTATTAATATATGACTGTCTTTTGACTAAGCTTATCATTATGATCATCAGATATGCAAGCAAATTTATATGTAAATAGTTCAAGTTAATACAAAAACCAGTTGAACAGATTTTCATTGATTACCTTGATTTGCCCAATGGTTGACAAGGTTATGAATTTTTAAATTGTCCATATTAAATGGGTGTTCTTGGCTTTTGCTAAGTATGAATTATTATGCATATGAAATTATGGAAGTCTCTACATATACTAGCCTACAAAATTCAAATATACATAAGGCAGACATTAAACAGGGAAGGAAGTCTGGCAGAGCTATGCTGCAACTGGTGAACGCCATAGATAAGACTATCTGCCTTCAAGTTAATGGCAAATAACTTTTATCTGAAATGGAAAAGTGTTGCAGTTTTACATTTACTTAGAATCAGCTGAAATTGTATATGTGGTTGCCATTGACTAGGAAAAAAAGTTAGTGTTTTCATTGAAATGATGTGTGCTAGCCATCTGAAATGGTATGGGCTGATCACAGATATTGTCCTATGTTGCCAGCTTTACTAATTTTGTATCAAATGTTTCTTAATTACATACTATTATATGAAGGATGACACAATAAATATCATGGCCATGTATTTACTTAATTAGTAATATTCAATTTACTGGGAAATAGGGTTGTTTTGGCTCTTTTTAAGGGTATTTCTGAATGTTTTATTCAGAAAGTTGGCAGAAGTTTATTTTATTCAAATGTCAAAGAAAGAATGATGTATTGCATTCTAATGAAATAGAGCTATTTTTGTGAAGTTATAATTATGTTTTCTAAAGTTTTAGCATTTAAATACTTTTATATTATCATATATGAAAGTCGCTCAGATGTGTCCAACTCTTTGCAACCCCATGGACTATACAGTCCATGGAATTCTCTAGGCCAGAATACTGGAGTGGGTAGCCTTTCCCTTCTCCAAGTGCTCTTCCCAACCGAGGGATTGAACCCAGGTCTCCTGCATTGCAGGTGGATTCTTTACCAGCTGAGCCCCAAGGGAAGCTCAATATTATCATACATACTATTCTAAAATTTAATAATTAGTGTCTTAAACAATAGTAATACACTTATTTTAATTATTTTTCTGTTTTAAAGATCAGTTAAATATTCATGTTGAATGAGAAGACAGGAAGGCATGCCCTAGATTCAGCTGCCTTCACTGTACAAATAAGACTACATGGTGGTTGCATCTGGTAGAGGAAGGTGCAGCATAGTGATGCACTGAGCAGACCCAGATCATTGTTAGCAGGGGGAGACCAGAGAGCACGTACTAGGAGAGGAAAATGAGAGAATACGATGGAGAAAGGAAGAAGCAAAGTAAATGTAGACAGTAGCACACACAAAGCAAACAGGGCTAGCTTTTCAAATTAAGGGTCAATTTTATGACAAAGGAAAACAAATTTCAGTTCTCAGCATTGTGTGCTGGGAAGAACAGGGAGATAAGGAATGACAAGTGTCCTGGAACAAGCCAGAACAAGGGGGCAGAGTACGAAGGTCTTGAGCTCACCACCTCCTGCAGACACACCAAAGCTACAACAACACACAGGGCAACTGTCTCTGAGAGTGACTGAAGACTGGCAGACAGATATTCTACAACCAAAGACATAAAGCAAAGACCAATCTGAGACATAGAGGAGGGCAGAGATGTGGTCTAGTCTGAACCCACGCCTCCAGCATGGCAACTCACAAGTGGAAGAGTTAGCCCAACTGTGGAAGTCTCCCCAAGAAAAAAGTACTGTGAGCCCCATATGAGGTCCCCAGCCTGGGAAACCTAGCAGGGCTTCTACCCATGACTGAAACACGGCTCTTGAAGGACTCATGCACAAACTCGCTCATCCCCAGGCCCAGATCAGAGGCAAAAGCTTATACAGTACCTGGGCCATATGAGAAGGACTGATGGACTAACTTCAGGGCTTGTGCAGAGGGACAGGGATCTGGTGGAAGTTTCTCTGAGGATGGACGCAATGGCATCAGCACTTTCTTTTACTCTCGTTCTACATAGCTAGCTGGTGTGGGCTGATACCACTTCTTTCATTCTCCCTTACCTTAGCTAACACAAAGCAATCCATTCCACCTATGCCCTGAGGACCCACCCTGCACAACTTTTCCACTACAGCTGGCCCCTCCAAAGTAGCTCCCACCTGCTGCATCTGGCAGGCCACCCCAGCTAACATTAATATCTCCCCAAGGAGACTCTTACTCTGGGGGGCCAGCCCTGCCCACCAGGCCAACTGCAGCAGTTGAGCCACATCTAGCTAGCCAGCGATGCTGACTAGGATTCTGGCAGCTACTGTGACTGAGCCTCACAGCCAGCAGGCCTGGGAACCAACTCTGCCTGCCTATGTACCTGCAGTAATCACAGCCCAACCACAGTCAGAAGATGCAAGCAGCCCACACAGGAAATACTCTGTGACCAGGGGACAGTGTGCCACTGGACTCCAAAGGACAGTTTCTTTTTAAGGCCATTCTTTCAAGACTGGAGGATGTACCTAATAAACCTAGATGTAAAAACAAGTAGAGTTAGGTAAAATGAGAAGACAAGCAAAAACCTTCCAAATGAAAGAATAAGACAAAACTTAGGAAAATAACTAAATGAAATAGAGAAGCCATTTACCAAATAAAGGGTTTAAAGTAAAATATTCACCAAATTCAGGAGAAGAATGTATGAATTCAGTCAGAATGTCAAAAAAGGGGAGGGGTATAAGAGATACAAAAAAAATCAATCAAAGCTGAAGAATATGGTAAGTAAAATGAAAAATTCCTTAGAGGGAATCAATAGACTAGAGATGTGGAAAAATGAATCAGCGATCCAAAAGATAGAGTAGTAAAAATCATTCAATCATAAGAGAAGAAGGAAAAAGAATTTTTAGAAATTAGTTTAAGAGACCTCTGGAACAACAAGTAAACTATCATTCATATTAATGGATCACAGAGGGACGAGAATGAGAGAAAGGTAAAGGAAAACTATTTACAAAAATAGTGGCTGAAAACTTCACTAATCTGATGAAGGAAATAGATATCTAAGTTTAAGATTCAGAATCCCAAATAAAAGGAATCAAAAGAGATCCACTCCAAGACATATTACAATTAAAATGTCAAAAGTAAGAGACAACCTTAAAAGGTAACTGAGAACCTTAAAAGCAGTAAGATAAAAATAACTAGTTACATTTCTGGTTTCCTCCGTGTGTATGCCCAGCAGTGGGATCGCCGGGTCATATGGCAGGTCTATTTTCAGTTTTTTAAGGAACCTCCACACTGTTCTCCATAGTGGCTGTACTAGTTTGCATTCCCACCAACAGTGTAAGAGGGTTCCCTTTTCTCCACATCCTCTCCAGCATTTATTGCTTGTAGACTTTTGGATTACAGCCATTCTGACTGATGTGAAATGGTGCCTCATTGTGGTTTTGATTTGCATTTCTCTGAAAATGAGTGATGTTGAGCACCTTTTCATGTGTTTGTTAGCCATTTTTATATCTTCTTTGGAGAAATGTCTGTTAAGTTCTTTGGCCTACTTTTTGATTGAGTCATTTATTTTTCTGGAATTGATCTGCAGGAGTTGCTTGTATATTTTTGAGATTAATTGTTTGTCCGTTGCTTCGTTTGCTATTATTTTCTCCCATTCTGAAGGCTGCCTTTTCACCATGCTTTTAGTTTCTTTTGTTGTGCAGAAGCTTTTAATTTTAATTAGGTCCAATTTGTTTATTTTTTCTTTTATTTCCAATATTCTGGGAGGTGGGTCATAGAGGACCCTGCTTTGGTTTATGTCGGAGAGTGTTTTGCCTATGTTTTCCTCTAGGAGTTTTATAGTTTTGGGCCTTACATTTAGATCTTTAATCCACTTTGAGTTTATTTTTGTGTATGGTGTTAGAAAGTGTTCTAGTTTCATTCTTTTACAAGTGGTTGACCAGTTTTCAGAGCACCACTTGTTAAAGAGATTGTCTTTTCTCCATTGTATACTCTTGCCTCCTTTGTCAAAGATAAGGTGTACCCCAAAGTTCATCGCCGCACTGTTTACAGTAGCCAGGACATGGAAGCAACCTAGATGTCCATCAGCAGACGAATGGATAATAAAGCTGTGGTACATATACACAATGGAATATTACTCAGCCATTAAAAAGAATACATTTGAATCAGTTCTAATGAGGTGGACGAAACTGGAGCCTATTATACAGAGTGAAGTAAGCCAGAAGGAAAAACAACAATACAGTATACTAACCTATATATATGGAATTTAGAAAGATGGTAACGATAACCCTGTATGCAAGACAGCAAAAGAGACGCAGATGTATAGAACAGTCTTTTGGACTCTATGGGAGAGGGCAAGGGTGAGATGATATGGGAAAATGACATTGAAACATGTAAATTATCATATGTGAAATGAATCGCCAGCCCAGGTTTGATGCATGATACAGGGTGCTCAGGGCTGGTGCACTGGGATGACTCAGAGGGATGGAATTGGGAGAGAGGTGGGAGGGGGGTTCTGGAAGGGGAACACATGTATACCCATGATGGACTCATGTCAATGTATGGCAAAACCAACACAATATTGTGAAGAAAAAAGCCTTTCTTGAATTTGTTACAATAAAAAATAAATAAATATTTAAAAAAATAACTAGTTACAGATAGAAGAGCACCTCTAAGACTAGTCGTAGTGTTAATTGCTCAGTTGTGTTCAATTCTTTGTGATCCCATGGACTGTAGCCCACCAGACTCCTCATGCATGGGATTCTCCAGGCAAGAATACTGGAGTAGGTTGCCATTCCCTTTTCCAGAGAATCTTCCTGACCCAAGGCTCAAACCCAGGTCTCCTAAATTGCAGATGACTCTTTACTATCTGAGCTACAGCAGAAACTTTACAGGCCAAAAGGGATATATTTACACCTTGCTATATTTAAAATGTGGAACATTTCTCAGCCATAAAAAATGAAATCTCGCCATTTTCAACAACATGGATGGACCTATAGGGCATTATGCTAAGTGAAATAAGTCAGATAGAGAAATACAAACATTGTATGATTTCACTTATATGTGGAATCCAAAAAACAGAACAAATGAACAAAGAAAACAGAAACAGACTCATAGATACAGAGAACAGACTGGTGGTCAACAAAGAGGAGGGAAATAGGGGTTTCACAAAATAAGGAAAGGGATTAAAAGGTTGAAACTTCCCATTAACAAGTAAACAAGTCATGTCCAACTCTTTGTGACCCCCATGGACTACATACAGCACACTATGCTCCCTTGTAGTGATCAGTTTGTAATGATACAAATGTCAAACCATATGTCGTATATCTGAACCTAATAGAGTAATGCAGGTCTATTATACTTCAATTAAAAATAAAAATAGAATAAAAAATACTGAAGAAACAAACTGTCCTAGAAGAGATACACTGTCTCTGGTTGTAATTTTACTCATATTTTTGTAATTCTTGGACTAGTTTCCAATTCTTCAGACTCTATTCATCATTGCATTATAGTCACTTGTGAAATGACTAACAAAACGCTGGTCCTCAATAAATATTTTATGGATGAATGAGTAAGCACAAGCATGAGTGTTAATCACAAAGGTAAAGGATCACTTTGTTACACAAAATGTGGTCCTGTGACCAACAGCAACTTTTTTATGTTTGGTAGAAAGTTATGATATCAGACCCTATGACAAACTGACAAAATTAAAATCTATTTTCAACTAGGTCTCAAATCTAGTTAGAGTTAACAAATCTCTAACTAAATGATTTCTATGCATTTTTAATCGAGCTAAAATTGGTATTTAAATAAACATTATATTAGTTGCAGGTCTTCAACATGATAATTCAATCTTTGTTAATACTACAAAGTCATCACCATAATAAATCTTAGCTACAATTTTAAAGTTAAAGATGCACTGGGCTAGATTTTACATATCATCCAGATTTAGATAGGAAGATTTAAAAGAGTTCATCAGAAATAACGAGCATAAGTTTATGACATGAACCTCTAAAAAGGTTTAAAGCAACAAATGAATGTTGGGGAGCACTAAGAAGTGAAAATTTAATTGTACAAATAATCCTGATGATAAATGAGTGTGTGATATGAAACAAAAAGCAAAAGCAATAAAAAAAAAACTAAAATGCTTGACAAGGAGTTCTCTGGAGTCTAGGTTTTTAAAACAAGTATAATGCCTAATATTTAATGGTGAATTTGTATATACCAGATGTTTTCTATATATCATATACTAGGCTCTTTATATAAATTATTTCTCATTTATATAATAATTAATATAATTCATGCAATAATTGCATCTAAAAAAGCTGTTAAAAAAAACTATAACTGGAGTATGAGAAACTGTAACTAGGGTTAAACTATAAAACTAGGGTGAGTGAAAGAGCAAAGAAACAGGGAAAGGGTAGAAAGGAGAGAAGGAGAGGGCTGAACAATAAAGTACAGGCTGGAATTGGAGTTAGGCTGATCCTAGAGATTTATAAAAACTCAGACTTTGAAGTGTATACTATACAACACCACATAACTACTCTTAATGAAATGTTTGGTTTTTAAATTAAAATATAAAGAAAACTTTATAATAAAAATTATTGAGAAACTGTTTTATCTTTGAGAATTGAAAACTTTATGAGTGAACCCTATTTCAAAAAAACTACTCATCCAATGTACTTAGTAGGACTCCTCTTATACAATAGCAGGCTTAATTAATTAAGCCCTGTTTTAGGCTCTCATTTTCAACTTTGGCCTATGACTATGATGACACTTTAAATCATTACATAATTGGCATAGAACTTTGGACAAATTATATTAAAATCCTATGGGGATTGCCCTTAATAAGCAATAATAATCAATCAAAAGCTTTAATAAGCTGTTAGTCTCATTCCACATTCATAAGTAGAAACAAAAGTATAAAGATACAATAAATATATCATTTTAAAAATAATCACAATGTTTTCTCCATGAAGAACACAAATTAATCAATCTTAAATATTAATATTTTGAGATAATTTTATTCCATTATAACACTTGGAATCTACTTTTTGTCCTAGTAAATTTCCATTAATAACAGTAAAGTCTGTTTGATATATATTATTAAACACTGGCAAAGATTCAGGTGTAGTGTTTATGTTGATTTTTTTTCAAAGGCATCCTTATTTTCATTGACATTCTTTCTATAACTACAACCATGTTGAAATAAGCACAGGACACAGGGCAAGAAACAGACTTTTTATTTTAAGTAGATACTGATTTTTTCAATGTTCCCATTTTATATTCCAATTGGTTGAGTATTCACTGGTACAGGCATGCAAGGCACCCTATCTGGATGTACAGAAGCTGTTTAGTTGGAAATTACATTTCCAGGAAATATCTTTAAAATTTAGCTTATACGTGTTGACAAGATTTTGATCAAATGATTTGCAACCTTGATAATACTTCACTGTGTCAAAACCTAATTGTTTTGTTCTGATTTCCTTGCTTTCTTCACATAAGTTTGATTATATGCTGTGTAATTGTTTACCCTCCCAATGGAAGCTCATATAATCTGTATCCCAGTATATTCAGAGTAACTGTTGGAGGAAGAAAGATTTGGCATTATTTTCATATGTAAGTTTAGGAAGATGAAATTGGGGAAAAGATTAGATACCTTCTTTAAGTCACCAAACTAGTTAATGACTAGACGAACACAGGTACACCCATGGCTGATTCATGTCAATGTATGGCAAAACCAATACAATATTGCAAAGTAAAAAAAAAAAACTCAAATTAGTTCAATTCTAATGCAAGTCTCCTTCATGGTCTTTATGGCTAGTTACTTATGAATGCAGAGAGAAAACTGCAATAACTGTAATTTTCCTGTTGCCTTACCAAATACAGAATAAAGGAGAAATTGTTAAATGGTATTGAAAACATTAAAACTTATATAAACAATGGTTGTAGGTAAAACACAATTATAACAAAATATCATCAAAGTTACTAAGTAATGTGAATTTATTGACATTATCTCTTGAGATAACTCAAGTTTTTATCTAGAGTTTGATTATACAGCAGTTTAGTGTTGTTCATAACTGTTTAAATGAAATTGATCATCAGGTTTTTTCTTTCATCATAATAGGCTTACTCTCCATTGTTACAATCACATATTCTTCAACATTTTTGCCCAGCTATATTACACAGTATAGTGTGCAAAACACCATGCTGCCACTATGAGAACAAAGAACAATGTGACAACAGATAAGAATCATTTAAGTGTTTGTATATATTTTGGTCACTACTCCTTAATCCAGTTTTAGAGATTAACTAACTGTGGCCCAATTCACAATTTCATAGTGACAGACCTGGAAGTTTGTAGTTAAGTGGTCTAGCCACTCCATCATTTTGCCCATGATTGAAAATAATTCGTGGATTTAGCTAGCTAGAATGGGAATTTTAATGATTTATGTAAAAGAACCAATGTATTTAGAACCCAATATATGAACCCAATTTTCCCACTTACAGTTTAGTTATGATAGTATTCTCTAGAGATTAGCTTAGGCATTCTTATACCTACAAGAAAATAATCACTATTTGTTATGGGGGTTATCTCATGTATTATGGAATTATTAAATTATATTTATTCAACCTCTTCATACTTTTGTATTTGACTTCCTTCCAAAAGAACTGAGCAATCATCTGATGAATTTAATGAATGAATGAAGTCAATCTGAATTATTATAAAAAAATAAAATGCTTTCCCATAAACTTAGGGAGAGGTTGCTTATTTTATTGATTTACTTTGCATTATGAATTTTCATTTTACTCTGCAGTCTTTTTTCTAAAATTAAAAAAAAGGTACTTAAAATAATGCTTTTAAAAGTGACCTTTTAATGTCATAGAATGAGTCAGTGGATCTTACTTGTGAGGTTTATGAGGTCAAGTTAATCTTCTGTAGTTAGCCAAATAATTCAAAGAAAACATAGCCATTAAGTCAAGGTTACATTATTTAAGTCTGCACTACTTGTGTCCTTCTACACTACTTACATTATTCTACAACTTCCCAGCTTTTTCATTCATTTTGCACCTTATGGATGAGTTTTACAATTATCTTAGTGCAGTCAGCTTAACTGAAGGAAACAAGAGAACATCAACTTACTCTTCACTAGGATAGATGTTATGATCAAAATAGTGCCAGTTAATGAAAACTTTCTGGCCAAGGATCAAGAAATAGATTATTAGTGTCTTATCCATTAATATATGTAAGCATCCCTGAATATTTAAGATTAAAAATAAACAAGACCTTTAAGCACTGATACTTTCTTGATCTTTCAACTAAGCTTTTGAAAGAATCTGTTTGTGATGACTTAATTCACACAAAAGACTTAAAAACTGTAAACTTAAACATTGAGATTCTAGCCTCTTTCTGAGAATCAGGCTTTTAAAATGCAATATGATATCTAAAGAAGCATCCTAATTACTCTTCTTCTACTTATTCAGAGTAACCCTGGCTGAATGCTGTGACTGTGTTTTTACTTGATTAAGAATCTGTGTACTGAATAGCAAATGGAGTATCTCTAGAGCACAATGCCACATTACAATTTGCAAAGTGCATTTTCATCACTGATACCTAAGCAAATTTGTCTGCTGAAGTAGCAATAGTAGAAGCACCTTACATCCTGTTCACATCACAGGTGAGACTTTCCATACATCTTCACTGAATATATTCTACTCCCCCAAATGTATTATAGAATTATGAGCTCCAATTCAGTCCAGTTCAGTCAGTTGTGTCCGACTCTTTGTGATCCTGTGGACTGCAGCACTCCAGGCTTCCCTATACATCAACAACTCCTGGAGTTTACTCAAACTCATGTCCATCGCGTCAGTGACGCCATCCAACCATCTCTCCCTCGGTCGTCCTCTTCTCCTCTTGCCTTCAATCTTTCCCAGCACAAGTCCTAACATGGCATCTGGAAACATCCCTCAGTGCAGAGGGTAAATACATTCCTAATCTGTTGGTTGAGGTGGTATAAACTTGGACTCTCTCCATGGCTGTCATCTACAAATATTTGTTACAAATTACTCTGGCAACAAGTGTAAAATTGGGGTAGTCAATGTTGTATCTTCTATGGAAATTACTGTGGTTCATTAGGAAGGTTATAAATCTCGATTTCCTCTTGGATTATTTTCACTGTGCTTTCCTAAATGAGTAGTCATAACCACATAGTCAGACATTTGTAAGATTAGGGCTGGAATCATGCAAATGATGGCACAGGGAATTGATGTTGAAGAATTACATGGGCGAGTAAAAAAATGAAATAAATGCTAATGATAACTCAAAGTCATTACACATGATAGTTCAGCTAACAGTTCTTGAGTACTAAATGCCAAGCATTATTCTTAGTATTTTATATACAGGATCTCATTTAAATATATGATGTCAGAGAACAAGCATGAACTCACCAACAGAAGAAAGATGGGCTGGAAAATACATGTTTAGTCTATAAGAAACATTTACAGAAGATCATCTTTGGATGGCAGAAAATTTTGTCAGGTGAGAGAGAAGAAAGAAGCTTTCAATGACTGGAGTTCCCTTCTGGAAAAAAGGACCTACGACAGTAGACTCAGGGTAAACTCAGTCCTGGGTGGACCCACTTGTGCTCTGTACAAAATATCTTTCCCTCTGTACCAGCATTAGAGACCTGGTCTACTGCTGGAAAACTGCCACCTCCTGATACAGAACCAAACTTGGTTCCATGCACATACATGCAGTTAAGCCAATCTATTACACTGGGTTGTGATGAGGGAATGTGCAGCATTTATTGCAGGACACCAAGTATAGAGTCCAGGCAGCTAATGCTCAAGAGACCTGAATTCCTAGTTGGCTTTCAGGGAAACACTTTTTACTTTTTTTTTTTGCCACACTGCCTGACTTATCAGATCTTAGTTCCCTCACCAGGGATTGAACCCCAGACCACTGCAGCGAAAGTTCCAAGTCCTAACGTTGGACCATTAGTAAAGTCCCAAGAAAAGGTTTTTAAAGACAAGGTGAAGACAGGGGTTGTGGAGTGTATGATCAGCTTGTGGACAGGTAACGAGTCAACATCATCAATCTGGTTTCAACTCATCCAAGGCCTACCTGCTTATGGGCAGCATACAATTAACGTCTTCAACTTGGTAGAGGTTTCAGCATCTGCCAAACAGGCTCAGACTATTATCTATGGCCCTTAAGGAGGAACTAAAGGTCCTTGACTTTGTTTAATAGCTAAACTATTGTTTTTTCTGTCTTGCTTAACAGTTTTCCTTTCCTTCTCTATTTTCTCCTTCTCCAATTAAATTTATTTCTTTGGAACTTGAGGAAGGCCCAGGAGGCTAAAATTTTTCTATAGACAAGAGGCAGGAGAAGGGAAGGCCCCATAAGGTCCTGCTCTGTTACATTACCAAGAAGCACTCAAGCTTCCCTACTTGCTAAATTGCTCAATCATGTCCCACTCTTTGCAACCCCATGGACTGTAGCCCATCAGGCCCCTCTGTCCACGAGATTGTCCAGGCAAGGACACTAGAGTGGGTTGCCATTTCCTCCAGCCCAGGATCTAAGTCAACGCAGGTCTTTGGAGTTCTGATAGGCTGCAAGTGAAGGGAGTCAGTCTGCTGGGCTACAAAAGAATTGGATTAAAGAAGAGATTTAAGGCCAGTAACTGAAAAGGCCAAGTATTGTCTCAAGGTCAAATCCAGGTCATAAGACTAGAGATAAATTCTAATGCATCTGGAGAGTAAACCACTACAGATGGCATGGAATAAAGCCTTAACTAAACCCTGGACCCATTACCCTGCCTATCTCCCTTCTCCTCTCCCACCTCAATCTCAATTATATTCAGGAAATGTCTGCTTTGTGAAATTGTGGATAAAGAGATACAATTGGGCCCTCTGGGCCCTCTCCATGGATGGTTTTCGGTCCCACTTCCAGGAATGCCTCTGTTATTACTCCCTCTTCCCTTACCACTTTCCGTATCTGACCTTAGCTCCTTCCTAGCCACCCAACCGGATAAAAAGAACCACTGGGAAGGAGAAGCAAAAAAGAAAAGGGGGGGGGGGGGGGTAAGGGGGCCAAAGACGTTATATTGTAGATGCTTTCAGAAAGGTTATTCATGTCATTTCCAGATTCCATGAACAGATGATCTGCAAGGTATCACTCAAGTTAAAGAGACGGGACTTTTTTCCTTCCCCGCCCTGCTCCACGCATCAGTGGAAAGGGAGGGGGGGAAAGGAAGAGAGAAGAGGAAGGAGGCGGAAAAGTGAGAGAAGATAGATGAAAAGGGGGTGTGAAGGAAGGAAGGGATGAGGGCAGCAGGAGAGGAGTATTCCGGGTGGTAGAGAGCCAGGGGCGTCCGCCCACCCGCGCTCGGGACCCGCCCCGGCGCTTAGCCAGAGTCCCGCAGCGCGCAGCCAGCTCCGCGGCCCCGAGAGCAGCCGGCACGCGCCGCCCTCGGCCCGGCGGCCGCCGGCGTCCCGCGCCGCAGCCCCTGCCCGCCCGCGCGTCCCCCACCCCCGCCCCGGGCCCGGGTACACCTTTCCTGCTCCGGACTGCTGCGGGAGCGCCCCGGGTGAGTGTGCGGCTCGGCGCTCAGCCCGGGAGAGCGCGCCGTGCCCGCGGCCGGAGCGCAGGTGGGGAAGGGGCGCGGGGGAGTTAAGCTCAGCTAAGCGCTGCGCCTGCCGTGGGCGGGAGGGCCGGGAAGCCTTGTGCGGCTGGAGCCGCATTCCTTTCCTTCAGTTCTTCTGGGGCAAAAGAGCAACTCTGGCATTCCAGAATCGCCCTTTCGCACTCGGTGTACAACCTCTGCTCCGCCGGGCTGAAGTTGTGGGAAGCAGGCAAGGGCCAAGACGGAGAAGGTGGTCCAGGCTGGGAGGCGGGGGCCCGGTCCCGTCGCTGGGGTGAGGGGTGGCGGTCCGAGCCGGCGACACCCCACTTCGGGGATAGGCTCCCAGCGTTCCTGCGTTGTAATGGAGAGAGAAGGGGCTCGGGCCAGAATGCAGCCCTGGAAGGACGGGCGGGAGAGTCTTGAATACATCCTTCGGAGGGATCTGGGGAGAACTCTGGGGAAAGGAATTAGAGAGATGTGAGGAGCCGCGAGGAAGCGTAGATGGCGGGGGTAGGCGGGGTGGGGAAAGCAGCCGTTTTCTACTTGATTTCCCGAGGGTAGGGACCCCTGAGCTAAAGGGGAGGGAGAGAGCTTCCACCTCGCGTTAGCAAAGTGCTGGGCTGCTGTGGGTGCTGCCCGTCGAAGAAAGTCACCTTCTGATTTAGGAGCAAAGGTGAAACGGGAATTAGAATGAGGGTCCATCCTCAAGACTCCGGTCCCTCCGGAAGCTGGGAGAGCCGCATCGTGTGCCCAGAAAGTTAAGGGATAAATGGACAAGACGAGAAGGAAGACTGCAACTAGAGATTAGCATTTTGAGTGCCTCAGTGCTGTGTTTGGGTTTTGGGTGATTTCCATTTGCATGAAAGAGGCGGACCCGATAAGGTGGGAACAGAAAATGCTCTTTGGAAGAAACCTTGAGAAGACTTCTTTTGCTGCATGTAAAGTACGGCCCAGGCACCTTAACAGTTGTAGTGCAGTGAAGCTGACTTGTTAAGTGAACATTTCAGATGACATAAGCAGGAAACATCACCCTCCCCGCCCCTCAGTTTTTCTGGAATATCCGTGCTGTTATATCGTTGTAGTTTGGTGTGCTATACCCAAAGCCAGTAAAATGAAGCACAGTCAAAATGGTTTTCTCCTGGTTTCATTTACATCCAGATCTTTAAAATTTGATTTGTTCATCAAGAATCTAATGACCCTTAAGTTTGAGTTGCCCCAGTGTCTATATGTTAGACGAGAGGTAGACTAGACCCTGAGCTGGCTTTCACTGAAGAAATGGGAGTGTCAGCAGCCAAAGCAAACCTAAGCAAGACTGTCTTCCCGGTGGGCTCGCAGATGCTGTTCTTCCTTGTCTTTCCTTTTCTTCTTCAAACACATAAGCAGGTTCAAGTATCATCACTTTGTGTATCCCAGGAAAGTGTCCTTCTTGGTCCCCTCCACCCCTTCTGATCTGCGACAGGGTCTGGCTTGATAAGGAAAGTAGTTATTCGCTGTTTACAATCCGAAGTTGTGTTCTATGCTTTGGATAGATAGTTCATTAAACTCAGATGTTTGTAGAACAAATATTATACCTACCTGTACTAGCTTTGCCGCTGTTGTTGTTTAGTCGCTAAGTCGTGTGCAACTCTTTTTGCCACTCCAGAGACTGTAGCCCACCAGGCTCCTCTGTCCATGGGATTTCCCAGGCAAGAATACTGGCGCAGGTTGCCATTTCCTTCCCCAGGGGATCTTCCTGACCCAGGGATCGAATCTGTGTCTCCTGAATTGCAGACAGATTCTTTACAGCTGAGTGACCAGGGGCAGCCTCCTGTATTAGCTGAGGAGTTCCCAGATATGAAAAATAACTTATTTATTTATTTAGTCCAAGGGAATTTTAGTATATTTTCCTGTACCTCCTTTGGTCGGTGTGACTCATTTGTCAAGCTTCATCCACTAAGACTTATTACAGAGCTGATGAGCTTCAGGTGTATCAAGGAGTTGTTCTCTGTTAACAGTGTATAAAGATGAGATTTAAAGAATAATTAAATTATTTAAAGAATAATTCAGCTTTTGCCACTTTACATCACAGGCAAATTTATGGATAGCTGGGATTAAGCAATAGTAGCACATTTGTAAAGGCAGTTTTTTCATTGTCTTAAATACCTAAGTATATTACTAAGCTACCTTATAAAGTTTTTAGGCATATTGTTCTTTAAAAGACTTATATAAAGATGCTGATAAAAATAATACAACATATCCATATTTCTTAAGAAATTTTAAAATTTTTAATTTAAAATTGGGTGCCCGTCTCTTTTCAAAGACTTGTAAATTTATAACTTAATTACAAGTGAGAGGAGTGATGGTTTGAATTTTCCTATCTTTTTCTTATCTAGTCAATGTGGTCCTTTTGAATTTGATTAACTGTTACTGAAATTATTTCAAAGATTTTTGAAAGGTACTTGCTGGGAAAGATTGAGGGCAGCAGGGGAAGGTGATGACAAAGGATGAGATGGTTGGATGGCGTCACCAACTAGATGGACATGAGTTTGAGTAAGCTCCGGGAGTTGGTTATGGACAAGGAAGCTTGGCGTGCTGTAGTCCATGGAGTTGGAAGGAGTTGGACACCTCTGAGTGACTGAGCTGAGCTGATCTTCTGGTATAATAGTAATACACAGCTGATGTAAAGCAACATGGACATGGTAATATTTGAAAAGCCATGGCAGGATTCTTTTTTTTCAATTTTAGTTTAAGAGGTGGAAAGGATGCTGTTTGAGGCAGAGTAAACGAGGTGCAGTGTTACTTCCTGATTGCTATTAACAGAAAGCACTAATAATCCTTAGGTGGTGGAGTCCTGAGCCCTAAGGAGGCTTTTGCAGTGATCTGATATGGAGCCACAGCCCTATGCTCAGTATCACAGTCAAGTGAGAAACCCTGCTTTCCACTCCCTCAGTCTTAAATCAGACAGGTGAGAGATACTAATTTCTTTTGTAAAAGTGAAGCACAGTTGAAGTGCTATGGGGAAACTTGCAATTGGCATCTGTAACAGAAACTAGTACTTCCACTTGAAAAATATAAAGAGAAATGTTTTAGAGCCCAGGGATGGACATAAATAGCAAAAATTATACCAGTGAGTACATACTAGTATTAAAAAGGAAGGACAGTATTGACCTGATAATTTCTGCCTTTCCCTGGTTGTATTTCCTTCTCTCAAAAGTAGTATGTGGTCTGTAAGCCCATGGTATGGAGTATCTGTGTTCTTCTCTGTATAATGAGAAATCATTAAGGAATTTCTAGTGGGAAACTTCTACCAGGATCCTCTTACTATTGGGTCAAGATATTTCTTGAAAGATAAGAGGGGAGGTAAGGAGGTTGTTAAGAGGCTACTAGAATTTCTTAGCCTAGTCTTCAGCCAGAGTGATAACAATGGACATGATGAGAAGTGGCAGAATTCTGGATGTATTTGGAAGTAAGGGTGACAAGACGTGATGAAGGATTAGATGTGGTTGCTGACAGAAGGAAAGAAACCAAGGCTTATGATGAGATTTATGACCAGAGTAAGTGGAATAATGCATTTGTCACCAGCTGATTTGGGAAGATTAAGGAGAAGCAGTTAAGTTTTAAGTAGCCTATTAGATATTCTGGGGGCTTCCCCTGGGGGCTCAGACAGTAAAGAATCTGCCTGCAATGCAAAAGACCTGAGTTCGATCCCTGGGTAAGAAAGGTCCCTGTATTCACCCATTCCAGTATTCTTGCCTGGAGAATCCCATGGACAGAGGAGCCTGGCACGTTACAGTCTCTGGGGTGGCAAAAAGAGTTGAACACGACTGAGTGTGAGAGATGGACACTCACACTTTGATTAGATATTCAGGTGCAGGCATCAGTGTATAACTGGTATTTAAAACAATGGGACTTTACAAAATGATTTAAGGAGAGAATGTATTTAGGATCAGACTGAGAAAAGATCTCTGGAACAGCTCAAAATATGGACACTCCAAAGAACAGGAGCCAGAAAAGGAAACTGAAATGTAGCAGTCAGTGAAATAGGGGGAAATCTAGAAGGATATAAGATCTTGGAAGCTGAGAAAAGAAAGTATTTAAGCAGGAGGAAGTGATGATTAACTATGTCCAGTGGTATGGAAGTTAAATTATATGAGAATAAAGAATTACCTTGGAGTTATAACCTTGATAAGAATTGTTTCAGTTGAAATGGTGGTGACAAAAGATTGACTGATAAGGATTGAATAAAGACTGGTGACCTACTGATTCCAATCCTAGGATATATCTTATGGACATATTTTTACTTGAACAAATGATATATGTTCAAACATATTCCCTGAAGCTTTTTATATTAATAAATAATTGAAAACAACACTTATAAATGGAAAACAAGCAAAATAAGCCATGTACATCCATTCAATGGAATATTACCTAGCTGCTAGAATTATTAAGGCTGCATTCTGTATACTAATATGAAAAGATCTTCAAGGTATATTAAGAAGAAAAAGTTATAATGCAGTGTGCGTGTTGTGTTATCATTTGTCAAAGAGCAAAAATGAACCTATTTTTGAAAGTGTATACTGACAGAATGGATTATAGTGTTTACCTACAGGGGGCAGGGGGAATGAATGGTAGTAAGAAAGGGAGATTAAATCTTGTATAGACATCAATACCTTTTAGTTATGTGCACATAGGTTAATTATTTAAAATACTAAATCTATACGTAAATCTAAAAGATTATTTGTACTTTACAATAATAATGGTATAGAAGTAAGAATGGGAAGTGAGGACGTGAATTCTCTGTATAAAGAAGTCCTTCAAGAGTGGATTAAAAGTAGCTGGAGCAGACCATGGAGATTTGTTCTTAATATGGTAGCTTTAATGTTGGAATTAGACCAGTGAGAATGAACTAGACAGAAATATGTCTGTGTGCTCAGTCGTGTCCAACACTTTACAACCCCATGGACTATAACCCTCCAGACTCTCTGTTTATGAGATTCCCAAGGCAAGAATACTGGAGGGGGTGGCCATTCCATTCTCTGGGGGATCTTCCTGATCCAGAGATTGAACTGTGGTCTCCTGTAAAATCAATATTATTGCTACCTGTGAGACAAAATGATTTTAAGAAGAACTATGACAAAAAATGATGATACTGTTTTAATCAGATGCTTATTGCCAGCTAAAAGCCTTGAACCTGAAGCTTATAAGGGAGATAGCAAAAGTTAAAAACAAATTTTGACCAAATTGTAACTCTCTCAAGGAGTTACTCCAAAGGGAAAGAAAATTGAAAGGGGAATCAGTTCCTCACTATGTGACACAGTATTATTTAATGCCATGACCTAGTACAAGTAAAGCAGTGTTGACCAATGGGACTTGAGCTTGGGAAAATTCCCCTCTCTTCTGCATATCCAGCCCAAAGCTCCCCATTAAACTACAAACACTGGAGATTACTGTATTGGCAAAGAAATGACCCTTAGGCAAGGTCAACAGGTTCTTAATTAAATTCATCTTCTTTCATCCTTAAATATATGAAAGTGAAAGTGTTAGTCGTGCCTGACTTTTTGTGACCCCCAGGACTATAGCCCACCAGGTTTCTCTGTACATGGAATTCTCCAGGCAAGGATACTGGAGTGGGCTGCCATTTCCTTCTCCACGGGATCTTCCCAACCCAGGGATCAAACCCAGGTCTCCTGCTTTGTAGGCAGATTCTTTACCATCTGAGCTACCAGGCAAATCGAAGCCTGTTATATTCCATATCCTGTCAGAAAAATTCACAATTTCTTTTGTTAAAAAAAGTGTTTCTCCATATGCATTCAGGTTCAGTTTGATAGGTCTCTTGAATCTGTTCCCCTGATCATCTGTTAACTTGCTTTGACTCAATATGCTTGGCCTGGATTCTTTTAAAACCTTCAACAGCATCTCCCTGGACCTAGCCTTGCCTCCATGAATCACTTGTCCCACTTTCTCACGAAATTAATTTTAGAGATTAGATCTAGCCCATGCTTTGGTGACACCACCCCCTTTTCCTTCTGGGAACAAGCCAACCCATGTACCTCACTTTCCCAGCCTTCTTTTTGTGTTTCTGCTCCTGTTTGCTTCCTGCCACTCCACCTTGTCCACCTGCAACTATTATGGTTCAGCAATAGGAAATGACTCACACTTATCTAATATGTGTAGGTTTCTTCTCTGTGCATCACTTGGCTCTGAATATCCTTCCTTCTGCCTACCAAATTCTTAGTTATTGTTGTTTTTTAGTCACTAAGTCGTGTCCGACTCTTTGCAACTGCATGGACTGCAGCATGCCAGGCTTCCCTATCCTCCAGTATCTCCCAGAGTTTGTTCAAGTTCATGTCCATTGAATTTGTCATGCTATGTAACTAAAATCTTAATCACTTGACCAAATGCAGGTTTATTTGTTTTCCTTTCCAGAGCCTATCCTTCGCCAAAAAAAAATAACCCTCTCTTGTACACTGGTTATGGCCCATAACTAGTTTGACTCGCTTCCATGTTACCTTTACCATGCTGTGTTTTTTTTCTTTTTTAATTGTTTTGCCTCACCACATGGCATTTGGGATGTGTGATCTTAGTTCCCAAGCCAGGAATTGAACCTGCCCTCCTTGTAGTGGAAGTGAGGAGTCTTAACCACTTCACCACCAGGGAATTCCTCATGCTGTTTGTATTTTATGTTTTTACACATATCTCCTGTCCATTAGACCATTGAGTCCTTGGAAGCAAGAGTGAGTCTTTTTCATCTCTTTCTCCAGACCAAATAAACCATAGTACTTGGTACAAAGAGTGTCAAAGAGAAACTTCTTTTACTCCTGTTTCCTGGGGTAAGAACACCTGTCAACAAGCCGTGACACCTAACTCTTCACAGATACTCTTGGGTGGAAGTGATTTTTTTTTTAAAAAATCGCTTCAAAAACTTCTTTTTCTCTAGTCAGTGGTGGTTCTCTATGGCATTTTACTCTTTCAGACTGTCTCATAACATTAAAAGAAAAAAAAACTCAGAGAAGCTTCTTAACATAATCTACTGTACCCACAATCTCCAAGACAGATGGCTATTTTTCTTATATAATAAAATCTCAAGGGAATAAAATTGTGTAACCTCACTCAATAACCCACTTAAGTATCCTACTATATTAATTTTTTATGCAATATGAATTGACATTGCTGAAGTCATTTCTCTTCTTTTTTTAAATGAACAATATGTGGTTACATTTTCAGTCCTTTTATCTATTTTAAGACAATATCAACTAATATTGAATAAAATTTTCTCAATTAAGAGTTATTGATACTCATTCATCTTTTGCAAATGCTTAACTTTCAGCCGTATCTAATATACAGTGATCTTTGGCTCCAGTTCAATTGCAGTCTTTCATCTCTGTGTTATTTATTCATCTTGTCAATTAATATATATTGGTTTATTAACATACAGGTAATGAGAATTAATGAAATAAAATCTTTTTGGAGATAGATGTTTTATATAAGTAGGAACCAGTATATATGTTAAAGTCACTCAAAGTTATATGCAAATTCTCTAGCCATAAAAAGCCCTAATTTTACAATTATATTTTTGTTTATGCCTTACAGTACTTGGCTTTTTGAGGCATTTGTGTTATTTTTAAAAGTATATAAAGTATGATTTTGTTTTCTTCACCATAGCAAGCAAAATTCCTGACTACTTATGGGCTAAGATCATTTCAGGAAAAGACTAATCTGGCTCAATATATAAGCAAGGGTGACTTAGTTATGTGGTACAAGTAACAATGTATAGATCAGTTGCATATTTTCATAGTGTCTTATTAAATAGTGCTTGAAATAATGAGTTCCAAATTTGGAAAGTGGTCATTTCAACATTCTGTCTGCATATTATCCAGGGCAGCCACTACAATTCAGTGCTAACAATTCAAAGCATCTTTTAGCTTTACTTTAGAATCTTGGCAGCTGTGCTTGACAAGGCAAAGACCCTTCAGTCTTTTTATTCTAGTTGAAAAAAAAGCACTGGAACTCTCTATTCTTACCTTTCATAACTAAAGACTAGACTGTACAGTTTGGAGCCTTTCTGTTTTGAGAAAAGGGGCTTGGATTTTAAATTCTCAAGGAACCATCTTGTCTCACATTCATCTGTAGATCTTTTTCCCTGTTACCTGATTAGATTCAATCAGTCATCGTCAACCTGGAAGGTATCAGAGGAGAGAAACTAATATTCCCTTCATAGTCACAGTCTCGGAAAGGGCTTTCAAATGAATGGTTAAAACCCTGACAGACTTCACTTTGTCCTAAATAAGTTTACCAAGACTTAGCTCTAATCTATATAAGTTTTCTTTCTATCCATATCCTCCCAAATATGCACTTTCACTAAAAGTATTGGCAGGTTTTCACTGAACATCAAGGCTACTTCAGAACCGAAGTGCAGAAAAGCTGTGCAAAGTGTTGCACTTTTAAAAGAGTACATAGATGCACCACACCCATGTAAAGTTGTGGTCAATAAATCTGCAGTGACTAAAGAAGGTTAGATGAAAACTAGTGTCACATGTTGGAACGTTTGTTCGGAAAAACATATGATTTGATTGTAAGATACAGATAGATAAGTGGGCTTTAGTAAAACAATAGGGATGTAACAGCTTTTGGAGTGAATGAAATTATGATTAGCACACAAAGGTGTTATTGGACCTCGCTAAGTGAAAAGTAGAAATACCCTGCCCTTCATACAAACTAAGTAAAATAAAATGGTGCATGCGTGCTTAGTTGCTCAGTTTTATCAGACTCTTTGTGACCTTATAAACTGAAGCCTGCCAGACTCCTCTGTCCATGGGATTTCCCAAGCAGTAATACTGGAGTGAGTTGCCATTTCCTTTTCCAGGGGAATCTTCCCGAAGGAGGGACTGAACCCACGTCTCCTGTATCTCCTGCATTGCAGGCGATTCTTTACCAACTGATTCCATGAGTACACTCGTAATGGCTTAAGAACAAACTTTTTTTACAATTTTCACGGCTGTATTCCAATGTATAACTACATTTCATCACATTTTATCAGGAATGATTATCCCCATTTTATCAAGAGGGAGTGATTCCCAATGGTTTGTCCTATTGCTTGGGGCTCATCAGTGATAGAACTAAGGGACACAAATACACATTTAATCTTGGTCCGGTCATCATCCAAATATAGAATATGTTGCCTTCAACCCTAAAATATTTGAGGAAAAAACTGCATCTCCCTCTGAACTCATTTTTAAGGTGAATTTTACCATTTTAATTGTTAGCTTAATACAAAAATGAATTGCAAAACTTAAAAATAAGAAATATTATCTTTCTTTTTCCTTGCAGGTGTTTCTAAATATAAAAATGTGATTTTATTCTTATAACATTTACCTCGTTGAAAACATACATTTATAATATTTAAAGAATAAAGTGAAAGTGAAAGTTGCTCAGTCGAGTCCTACTCTTTGTGACTATACAGTCATAGAATTCTCCAGGCCAGAACACTGGAGTGAATAGCCTTTCCCTTCTTCAGGAGATCTTCCCAACCCAGGGATCCAACACAGTCTCCTGCATTGCAGGCAGTCTCTTTACCAATTGAGCCATAAGGTAAGCCCAAGAATACTGGAGTGGGTAGCCTATCCCTTTTGCAGGTGATCTTCCTGACCCAAAAATAGGACCAGGGTCTCCTGCATTGCAGGCAGATTCTTTACCAACTGAGCTATCAGGGAAGCCCCATTTAAAGCATAAAATTCTCCATAATTCTACCTCAACATTCTTATAGAAATTAAGCATTATGTCAAATTTTAAAAAAAAATTTCTGGAATTGATAGCCAATATTATATATCTCAATTCTTGTTGATATATATTTATTTGATTACCCTGGGTGTCTCAGATGATAAAGAAAGAAACTGCCTGCAATGCAGGAGACCTGGGTTCAATCCCTGGGTCAGGAAGATCCCCTGGAGAAAGGAATGGCTACCCACTCCTGTATTCTTGCCTGGAGAATTCCATGGACAGAGGGGACTGGTGGGCTACAGTCCATGGGGTCACAAAGAGTCAGGCATGACTGAGCAATTAAACAACAACAACTTGAATATAATTTTTTAAATTTTATGGTCATTTCAATCTCTCCTTTTTAAGTTAACTATCAGTGTTTTTTGCTCATATTACCATAGACATGTTTATGTTTTCAAAAGCTTTGTCTGTCATATATTGCAAATTTTCCACTTTGTTGATATCTTTGAACTGGTGATGTCATAGTCTTTGAACATGTGATGGCATATACATTTAAATTTTATGTGATTAAGCATTTTTTTTTTTGCTTTGGTTTGGTTTTGGTTTCATGAAACCAGAAGTAAACTTACAACTTTCCATCCCAAGCTCAGTTGGATATTTGTTGATAGTTGCCAATTCTAATGATCTTACTTATTTTATATGTAGCTCTTTGATCAAGCTGTAATTTAGTTTTATATATCATGTGTGATGAGTTCTGTCTTGATCTTTTTATTAAAGAGTTAGACTATTGTCCTAAACCATGTCTTGAAAAGTTGTTCTGTCCTCATGAGTATGAAGTGTAAAATTTATCACCTACTAGGTGCTTCTGTTTACAGTAATCAATGCCGTTTCATTTTTCTCTCTGATAGTTGCAGTATATCTGTGCTACTTTAAGTTACTGTAAATTGTGTAACATTTTAACAACTGTAGGGCAAGAGTTTTTAAAATCACTCTTCTCCAAAATTTTCTTTATTCTTTCCTGTTTGTTCTCTGTCAGTAAACATGATAACTTTATGAAATATCAGAGAAGTTAAGATTTTTATTGGAATAGAATTTTGAGTAAAAATTAATGTGAGAGGCCTGACTGAATTGCCCATGGAGGAATATGATATCTCTGAATTTATTTAGGACTTATTTCATATTTGTCAATAAAGTTTTATAATTGACTTCTTATGGCTTCGACACATTTTTTTATTTGGGTTGTTACTTGGTATTTCATATTATGAAGTATTAATGTGAGTCATAATTATTTTTTGTGATTATAGTTATGGATATTTCTCCCTGTGCTTATAGCTAGAGCACTCATTTGTTTTTATTTGCTTGTCTTTATTTAGTTTGCTTAATTCTTATTAATATGAATGGATTTTTAGTTTATTTTGTTGGCTGTTTAAAACGGCCAAAAAAATTTCTGAATCTAAAATTTTGTCTATTTCATATTCTAAGCAAAGGAGAATGTAATTATATTTACAGAGCTATTGCATTAGAATTGTTATTTATCATTCTCAATAGTACAAACCAAATAGAGTACCAATGAATTCAAATGCTCCTCTTTGATCTAACAGATATTTTGAAGAGGCTTTTATAAATGATAGGGTTTGAGGTTTTGTATTCAAATATTTTCATTTGATGCTTATTTTTATCATTATATTGTGGCCAGAAAGTGTAACCTGGACGATTTTTATTGAGATGCTTTAGTAGAGTTTGCTTTCTGGTCTACAAATGTTTAATTTGTGTAAAATACACTGTACAATTGAAAAACAGTGAATCATGTGCTGTGTCCAATATTAAAATTATCCTTATGTTCAACATATATATATTCATTTGTTATTTTATATGACTGATCTATTATCGATTTATAGAGATCCATTAAATCTCCCTTTATAATCATATTTGTTGATTCCATGTTGGATAGCCAATGTAAGGTTATTTGTATATTGTGGTATTTGATTATTGGTCACTTCATGATATATATTCATCAAATTTTCCAATGTGACATTTATTTTATCTTTTTTTAAATTGAATTCACTTTGTCTTTTATTAGGCTTATTATACTTGTTTTATCATCTCACGCGCTAGCAAAGTAATGCTCAAAATTTTCCAAGCCAGGCTTCAACAGTATGTGAACCATGAACTTTCAGATGTCCAAGCTGAGTTTAGAAGAGGCAGAGGAACCAGGGATCAAATTGCCAACATTGAAAAAGCAAGAGAGTTCCAGAAAAACATCTACTTTTGCTTTATTGACTACACCAAAGCATTTGACTGTGGATCACAACAAACTATGGAAAATTCTTCAAGAGTTGGGAATGCCAGACCACTTGACCTGCCTCCCGAGAAATCTGTATGCATGTCAAGAAGAAGCAGTTAGAACCAACAACAGACTGGTTTCAAATCAGGAAAGGAGTACATTAAGACTATATCTTGTCATCCTGCTTATCTAACTTAAATGCAGCATACATATGTGAAATGCTGGGCTGGGTGAAGCACAAACTTGAATCAAGATTGCTGGGAGAAATATCAATAATGTCAGATATGCAAATGACACCATCCTTATGGTAGAAAGTGAAGAAGAACTAAAGAGCCCCTTGATGAAAGTGAAAGAGGAGAGTTAAAAAATTGGCTTAAAATTCAACATTCAGAAAACTAAGATCATGGCATCTGGTGCCATCACTTCATGGCAAATAGATGGGGAAATAATGGAAACAGTGAGAGACTCTGTTTTGGGGGGCTCCAAAATCACTGTAGATAGTGACTGCAGCCAGGAAATTAAAAGACACTTGCTCCTTGGAAGAAAAGTTATGACCAAACTAGACAGCATATTAAAAAGCAGCTTTGTCTAGTCAAAGCTGTGGTTTTTCCAGTAGTCATGTATGGATGGATGTCAGAGTTGGTATAAAGAAAGCTGAACACTGAAGAATTGATGTCTTTGAACTGTGATTGTTGGAGAAGACTCTTGAGGGTTTCTTGGACAGCAAGGGACACAGCCAGTCAATCCTAAAGGAAATCAGTCCTGAATATTCACTGAAAGACTGATGCTGAAGCTGAAACTCCAATACTTTGGCCACCTGATGCAAGGAACTGACTGATTGGAAAAAAACTCTAATGTTGGGAAAGATTGAAGGCAGGAGAGGAAGGGGATGACAGAGGATGAGATGGTTGGATGGCATCACTGACAGAATGGACATGATTTTGAGTAGGCTCCAGGAGTTGGTGATGGACAGGGAGGCCTGGCGAGCTGCAGTCCATGGAGATACAAAGAGTTGGACAGAACTGAGTGACTGAACTAAATGTTTGTTGGCTTGAGTCATTTTGTATTTGGAGTTTTCTTTTAAGCAAAGGGCTTCCCTTGTGTCTCAGCTGGTAAAGAATCCTCCCGCAATGTGGGAGACCTGGGTTTGATCCTTGGGTTGGGAAGATCCCTTGGAGAAAGGAAAGGCTACCCACTCCAGTATTCTGGGCTGGAGAATTCATCCATGAGGTCACAAAAAGCTGGACACAGCTGAGCAACTTTCACTGTAAGCAAAATATTATTAGCTTTTATTTTTACCTATTCTGGATAGTCAATCTGGATCTTTTTCCTTTTTAATAGGTGAATTTGTGTAATGTTTTAATAGCTACTGCAAATAGCAGGTTTCATTTTACCTGAACCAATTTTCAGTGTTTTCTTGTTTTGTCAGTTACTCTATTTTGTCATTGTCTTTTGACATTGATTGGTAATTTCTTGTTTTATTTACTCTTTTTAGAATTATAACCAAAGATAGTTGATATCTATCAACTAGAAATTGGTATTAGTCATTCTTTAAATTCCTTGTCATTTCCAAGATTGTGTTTTCTGATAGAAAGCGGAGGGGACAGGCAGTCCCCAGAGAAACTTCTTTTATCAAAATGCTGTCTTTCACTTCATTTGGTGTTCCTGTCCTTGCCACAATAAACTTCAGCAGTGCCCAGCTCCAGGCTGACCAGATGACATATTTCTGGATGTTAGCGTGCCTCTCAGGGCTCCAAGCAGGCAACAAGTGTAGGAATAATACTTTCCATTTCCGCCCAAACCTTCTTTTGTTGCTATTATTTAACACACATTTACAGTGTGTCTGGTTGTGTCTGCCAACATTACTTACTCCCACATAAACAGGGTTTTTTTTTAATAAGGCCAAATTAAAATAGTTAAATTTCCATTCTTTATGATTTTAAATCAAATTGAGTTATACCCAGACAGCAATCCTGATATTTTGGCCAAGATGATGACAGGTATCATTAGTTTCTAAGAATATCTCAGTCACATCCATCTTTGTGATGTGCTTAGTCGCTCAGTCATATCTGACTCTGCAACCCCATGGACTGTAACCCTCCAGGCTCCTCTGTCCATGGGGATTCTCCAGGCCAGAATACTGGAATGGGTTGCCATGCCCTCCTCCAGGGTATCTTCCCAACCCAGGGATCGAACTCAGATCTCCTGCATTGCAGGCAGATTTACAGTCTGAGCCACCAGGAAAGCCTAAGAATACTGGAGCAGGTAGCCAGCCTGTTCCAGGGGAGTCCTCTGGGTCTCCGCATTGCAGGCAGATTCCCTGCTACCAGGGAAGCCCATTTCCGTCTTTACTGGTTTATAAATAATTTTAGTATGAACTCAAATGGATGAAGAATCATATGCAATCAGGTAAATAAATTTCTTGAGTTGTGCCTTTTGACTCAGTTTATATTTCATGTGAAGAATGATAGAGTGTAACTTTGCAAAAGAATTGTTAATTTTAAAAAACATTTCACCAGATATGTATATAATGAACTCTTTATCTGAGCTAGATCTTTTATCAGCTCTTAGTACTTAGAAACTGTTAAAATTTTCTCTTATTTTTCCCTAAATAATATGACTCTCTTTTTTATGTACTTGTTGACCATAGACTAGACTAGTATATAATCCTGATTTCACGTAATTCATTAACTTATTTCTTCTCATAGTTCAGAAGGACTACTCCATACTTCTTAGACTTTCACTTAGAAAATATTTTGAATTTTATGTGAACCATAGTCATAAACTCAAGGAATTATCCAATACTCTGGCTCATTGGCTTCTCTAAATGATTACCTATATATTTTCCCTTGCAGTTCAGTTATTTTCATGATATTCAATTAAAGTTCTGTCATGCAAAGAAACATTTCTATAGACAAGTGCTCAAACTACTTGAATGTGATAGTTGGCACAACTGTAGATTGAAATTGAAATTTTCAAACGGGACAAGAAAAGGCTGTAAGTAAATAAGGAGGAAAGGGAATTTGATGAATTTTATTTTGTAATCAGTTCAGTTCAGTCGCTCAGTCATGTCCAACTCTTTGAGACTCCATGAATCACAGCATGCCAGGCCTCCCTGTCCATCACCAACTACCAGAGTCTACCCAAACCCATGTCCATCGAGTTGGTGATGCCATCCAGCCATCTCATCCTCTGTCTTCCCCTTCTCCTCCTGCCCGCAATCCTTCCCAGCATTAGAGTCTTTTCCAATGAGTCAGCTCTTCACATGAGGTGGCCAAAATATTGGCGTTTCAGCTTCAACATCAGTCCTTCCAATGAACACCCAGGACTGATCTCCTTTAGGATGGACTGGTTGGATCTTCTTGCAGGCCAAGGGACTCTCAAGAGTCTGCTACACCCCCACAGTTCAAAAGCATCAATTCTTTGGTGCTCAGCTTTCTGGGAAGTCATTGAAGTGTAATGGACATGACAATGACATTTCAAAAGTCAACAGATGAAAACTGAGCTCTGAAAGGAATATAAAAGCAATGGGAGAAGGTTAATATTATAATTATAAAAAGATGCTTTCGAAGATTTGAATGAAAGCATTCCAGCTAGTGGTGTTCTGGTAAATATTTAACAGCCAGCTGGAGGAGGGAGAGCAAGATCTCAGATTTGTAGGGTTTGCCAATTTTCCTAGTGTAAATACTCTTGACATGATCAGTTTCAAAATACCACCATGAAGTTGCTGAACACAGAACTTGGGGAAGAAATGTGCCCCAAGACTCTCAGGAGCTAACTCCAGCATGCTGCTGGTATAGTTTTTGAAAATTAAAACAAAAATGGTTACCAGGATATATAAGATCTAATTGGTAAAAATAAAAAGTACTTTGTGCCTGATGGTATGTACTTTCACACTTAAAGTAGTGAATGAGGCAATGTGGTGTGATTCAAAGTGATTAAGACTGTAGGACCAGAAACTCATGGATTGAATTCTCAGCAACATCACTTAATGTGTGATTTTGGTATAATTGTGTACTTTAAACCTTAATATATTTGTCTGTAAGATTCTGAATAATGAACAACACAATACATATGGTAATGATTAAAAGACACAATAAAGAAGACTGTATTTGGTATAGAAATAGATAATAATATTTTTCTTCATCTTTCATATGACTCATTTCCTTCCCTCTGTCATTATTCATTGGAAATGAGTAAAATGAGGTCAGAATTGATATGGTACATTCAGTAAGGATATGACAATGCCTCTAGTGTCGTCACACCTATATAGCTACCAGAATCTTTTTTTTTTTTTT
>ML664165.1:1236849-1324410 GCA_007570785.1 Antilocapra americana | reverse complement strand
CTGCATTGTTTACAATAGCCAGGACATGGAAGCAACCTAGATGCCCATCAACTGACGAATGGATAAGAAAGCTGTGGTATATATACACAATGGAATATTACTCAGCATTAAAAAAAAATTCATTTGAAGCAATTCTACTCAGATGGACGAAACTGGAGCCCATTATCCAGAGTGAAGTAAGCCAGAAGCAAAAACAACAATACAGTATATTAACACATATATATGGAATTTACCAGAATCTTTTGTAAGAGGAAGAGTTGCTGAGAAATTCAGACACCACAGACAGAATTTGGGAAAACTTAACTACATTTGTTTTCCTTTCTATCTTTGAAGTGTCAAAATAAGCACAAAACTTTGAAAAAGCTCTGGGGCAGTGACATGCAGATAATCTTCAGGAGTTAATGTTATTGCTTATCATTTTGTGGCCTCTGTGGTGAAAAAAGAGACAAGAAATATGGAAGGGGTATTGAGCTGGCCAACCTATGGTATTTGCCACAAAAATACAATTTTAGAGATAGTAGAAATAAGATGTCATGAGAGTTCATGGAAGAAAATAACTTGTGGCTACAATAAACAGGGAAGGCTTAAAAGCCTTACATTTAAAAACAATATAGAAAAGGTTCTCCAAATTAAAAAAAGAATAGAGTTACCATATGATCCAACAATTGCACTCCTGTGGGCATATATCTGAGAAAACTCTAATTTGCAAAGATACATGCACCTCAGTGTTCATAGCAGCACTATTTATGGTAGTCAAGACACGAAAGCAGCCTAAATGTCCATCAACAGGTGAATGGGCACAGATGTGGTACATATACACAATGGAATATTACTCAGCCATAGAAACGAATGAAATAATGCCATTTGCAGCAACATGGATGGACCTAGAGATCATCATACTAAATGAAGTAAGTCAGACAAGGACAGATACTATGTAATATCACTTATATGTGGAATCTAAAATATGATACCATAAAAATGAACTTATTTACAAAACAGAAACAGACTCACAGACATAGAAAATAACATTATGGTCACCAATATAAGTTAGGAGTTTGGGATTACCAAAATGAACTACTATGTAGAAAATAAACAATAAATCCTACAGTATAGCACAGGGAACTATATTCGGTATCTTGTAATAGCCATAATTGAAAAGAATATTTATAATCACTTTGCTGTATTATAACCTAGAAACTAATAAAATATTATAAATCAACTATACTTCAGTTTTTAAAATGCTCAAAAATGGTGTTTTGAGGAGTGTGATGAATAGAAATAGGTTTAAGACATTTTGGGTGAGTCTAAAAAAACATGAGCTGATACAAAAGTTTAGAATTTAGCTCTTTAAAAATGATTAGCCTAGTATATTCCAAAAGAAACAAAAACCTAAGGTAGGATCAGAAGATACATTGCAAAAGTAGCTTTTGGGCATGCTAAGTTGCTTCAGTCTTGTCTGACTTTTTGCGACCCCATGGAGTGGAGCCTTCAAGGCTCCTCTGTCCATGGGATTTCCCAGGCAGAAATACTGGAGTGGGTTGCCATTTCCTTCTTTTTTTTTTAAATTTATTTATTTTTATTGTTTTTGCCATACATTGTCATGATATCACCATGGGTTTACATATGCTTCCCCTCCGGAACCCCCCTCCCTCCTCCCTCTCCCCCGGGAAATCTCGCTGCACCAGCCCCGAGCATCAATCCTGGGCTGGCGATTGATTAGACACATGACAATTAACATGCTTCAATGCCCTTCTCCCATATCATCCCACCCTTACCCTCATCCACAAAGTCCACGAGTCAATTCTATACATCTGCGTTCCTTTTGCTGTCTCGCATGTTGGGTTCTCGTTACCGTCTTTCTAAATTCCATATATATGCATTAATATACTGTATTGTTGTTTTTGCTTCTGGCTTACTTCACTCTGGATAATGGGCTCCAGTTTCATTCTAAAGAGGATCTTCTCGAACCAGGGATCAAGACTGTGTCTCTTATGTCTCCTGCATTGGCAGGCAGGTTCTGTACCACTAATACCACTTGGAAAGCCTACAAAAGTAACTTGTGTTGTGCTATGCTTATTTTCTCAACAGTGTCCAACTCTTTGAGACCCCATGGACTTAACCCTCCAGGCTCCTCTGCCCATGAGGTTTCTCCAGGCAAGAATACTGGAGTGAGTTGCCATGCCCTCCTCCAGGGGATCTTCCCAACCCAGGGATCGAACTGGGGTCTCCTGCCCTGCAGGTGGATTCTTTAACCAGCTAAGCTACCAGGGAAGCCCTTGGTAGCATATTAAAAAGCACGATGAGCTGTCTTTTATTTCCTATACAATTAACATTTTAAGATGCAAACACTATTTTAGCTACTTTATGTTTCTGTTAATTCTCAAATCAATACTAATAATAAAGTATCATCTCATACTGTAGAAGAGGAAACTGCTGCCCAGTTATACATGGATGATCTGAGGTTATACAGCTTATTACCAGAGAGACATTGAAAGTTTTTGTTTGGGGAAGTAACATGGTAGGACATGTACATTTCTACTGGTAGCTTTAATGTTTGCTGATTAAAACTCTTAACTTACTGTACACTAAAGGTGTTAGTACAATTAGAAACTATTGAATACTACAGATGCAGAATTGTCCTCCTTCAGGGGCTTCCCTGGTAGCTCAGCTGGTAAAGAATCAGCCTGCCAGTGTAGGAGACACTGGTCCCATCCCTGGGTCAGGAAGATTCCCTAGAGAAGTAAGTGGAAATCTACTCCATTATTCTTGCCTGGGAAATCCCATGGGCCAAGGACCCTGGACTATAGTGTCGTAAAGATTCAGACATGACGAAGTACACATGCAAGGCCAGGCATCTAGGTAATTATTTCAGGCTTTTAATCCAAGTATTCACTGAGGCAGAAGTTAACCCATCTCCTCTATGCAATACATGAATTTTTATTAACCTTCCGTGCAGTCAGAAATCCATGTATCACTTGTAGTCAGTCTTCCACAATCAAGATTCCTTTCTACCCATGATTCCTTTGTATCCACTGTCCTGCATTTGCAGATTCAACAAAATGTGAATTTTGTGGTATTGGAATTGAAATTCAATATTTAATATCGAAAAAAAATCCATGTATACGTGGACCCATGTAATTCAAACTGGTGTTGTTCAAGGGTCAACTGTAATATATAATGTATCATTATACACAAATAGTCGATAAAGAAGCATCTTTGATAGTGATAATGATTTTCTGAATAGTTATAAACAGGATTGGAAGCAATAAAAACCTGACAATTTTAAAAAGTCAGAAGTCCTTACCAGCCCCCTTGAAAAATTGCTGCAGAGAATGATATGCATTTTAGCTAGCTAACCTTATGACTTCTTGCAACTGTACCAGTTGGGAATGCTACACTTGTTGAATTGCTTAGAGCTCTGACCTTTTATTATTGTTCTGTATATGAGCTAAGCAGTGCATTTTGGCGTTTTGCAGACTGGTCAGTTTTACAAATGAGATGCACTGCTGGAATGTGCTTTGGCCTCTGCTTTCAACAGTTTTTTCAGATGCCCTTACTCCAAGTGAAATAAAAGAAGTTTAAATTTTAAAAGTTAAAGACAAGTGGTAAGGTTACCAAGGTGTTTAAATATGTGTCAAAATGTTCATCATTCATGGTTTTGCAGCTGCTATGTTGGTACTATTGCTCATGTTACTGATGAAACCATGCTATATAAAGAATAGCTCTGTCAAATTCAGGAGAGTTAGTAGAATGATATGTCTTGTCAGAAATGGAATTGACAAGTACAAATTCCTTGGAAACTGTCTCATAACCATCAGAAATGGCACTCTACTTTTGTAGGATCTCAAAGAGACACCCTTATTAAAATGGAAAATGAGTTCTTGTGATTTATTCTTGGTTGCTCTACTGAAGAATTACATAGATGAAATATAGCTGAGAATTTTGTACATATTTATCTGCTTCATGGTCAAAGAGCTCTCAACAGGGAGAACTTGCCAAGATATAAAACAACCCTCTGAGTGAATCAGAGAATCTGTAAAGAACTGAACTAAACATATACATACATGACAAAACTCTCCAGACTTTTTTTCAGTATTGACAATATTGATACCAATTGTCAGAAAGACCAGAGAATTTCTGATAGGAACTTTAAAAATAATCCTTGTACAAAGCACTATAGGACTGTGGAAAGGTGACAGTGAAGAGTCAGACCCACAGTTCAGCAGAGGAAGGTGGCATAATTCCTAAGTTTCAAGGGGAAATCTAGCTGATGCTGTATTTGAGCCATCCTGCCAGTATCACTCCATGAACGGTCTTTAGGGAAATCTAGAAGCCAAAAGACCTGGGGAGCAGGAGGAATGGTGGAAGATGGAGACAGAGACCTAAATATTGTCCCAGGCGTCCTCTTGATCCGTAGGAGACCTGCAGCCCTGTCATGGCCAATAATGGACTTGTAGGTTCTTCACTGCATGTCTCTTTCAGTCCCCATTCCCTACCCGTCTATCCCTGTCTCTCTCTTGTGATGGTGTCCTCATTTATGTAGGCTACAGACATACCATCTACAGTTCAGTTCAGTTCAGTCGCTCAGTTGTGTCCGACTCTTTGCAACCTCATGAACTGCAGCATGCTAGGCCTTCTTGTCCATCACCAATTCCTGGAGTTTACCCAAACTTATGTCCATTGAGTCGGTGATGCCATCCAACCGTCTCATCCTCTGTTGTCCCATTCTCCTTCTGCCTTCAATCTTTCCCAAAATCAGGGTCTTTTCCAATGAGTCAGCTCTTCACATCAGGTGGCCAAAGTACTGGAGTTTCAGCTTCAACATCAGACCTTCCAGTGAACACCCAGGACTGATTTCCTTTAGCGTGGACTGATTGGATCTCCTTGAAGTCCAAGGGACTCTCAAGAGTCTTCTCCAACACCACAGTTCAAAAGCATCAATTCTTCAGTGCTCAGCTTTCTTTATAGTCCAGCTCTCACATCCATACATGACTACTGGAAAAACCATAGCCTTGACTAGATGGACCTTTGTTGACAAAGTAATGTCTCTGCTTTTTAATATGCTGTCTAGGTTGGTCATAACTTTTCTCCCAAGGAGTAAGCATCTTTTAATTTCATGGCTGCAGTCACCATCTGCAGTGATTTGGGAGCCCAAAAAGATTAAGTCAGCCACTGTTTCCACTGTTTCCCTATCTATTTCCCATGAAGTGATGGGACCAGATGCCATGATCTTAGTTTTCTGAATGTTGAGCTTTAAGCCAACGTTTCACTCTCCTCTTTCACTTTCATCAAGAGGCTCTTTAGTTCTTCTTTACTTTCTGAGATAAGGGTGATGTCATCTGCATATCTGAGGTTATTGATATTTCTCTCAGCAATCTTGATTCCAGCTTCTGCTTCCTCCAGTCCAGGGTTTCTCATGATGTACTCTGCATATAAGTTAAATAAGCAAGGTGACAATATACAGCCTTGATGTACTCCTTTTCCTATTTGGAACCAGTCTGTTGTTCCATGTCCAGTTCTAACTGTTGCTTCCTGACCTGCATACGGGTTTCTCAAGAGGCAGGTCAGGTGGTGGTCTGATATTCCTATCTCTTTCAGAATTTTCCAGTTTATTGTGATCCACAGTACCATCTACAGGTGGAACTTATAGCCAATATGAAAGAAACCTGGATAAGGAAGCATTTACTTTCAGGGCTGTGCAAATACCTCTTTGAATTTTGCACACTGGGAGCATTACTTGACTCACCCTAGACACAAGTATTAGGGGAGAGTATAATGGAGTGTTTTAGTCAATTTGGACTGCTATAATAAAATTCCATGGACAGGCTGTGAGAAAGTTATATCTCAGAGTTCCAGAGGCTGGAGGGTCTGAGATCAAAATGCTGATGAATTCAGTGTCTGGTGAGAACCACTTCTCTTTCCCTAAATGACCATCTCCTAGTTTTGTGTCCTTACAGGGTGGAAAGGAGGAGGGATCTCTTTGAGGCCTCTTTAATAAAGGCAGTAATCCCATTCATGAAGGACCTTCTCCCAAGCCCCACTTCCAAATGCCATCACACAAGGGCTGAAAGTAAAAGTCGTTCAGTTGTGTCCGACTCTTTGTGACCCCATGGGCTATACAGTCCCTGAAATTCTCCAGGCCAGAATACTGGAGTGGGTAGCCTTTCCCTTCTCCAGGGGATCTTCCCAACCCAGGAGCTGAACCCAGGTCTCCCGCATTGCAGGTGGATTCTTTACCAGCTGAGCCACAAGGGAAACCCAAGAATATTGGAGTGGATAGCCTATGCCTTCTCCAGGGGATCTTCCTGACCCAGGAATCTAACCTGCCATTTGCAGGCAGATTGTTTACCAACTGAGCTATGAGGGAAGCCCAAAGGGCTAGGTTTCAACAATATGAACTTGGAAGGGACATAAAAATTTAGTCTGTAATGCAGAGTAACTTTGGGATTTTCTCTGTAAGCTCTATAGAAATTGGTCTAGCTTCAAAAAACCAGAACCTTGTTGGTAAATTTATAAACTTACTATTGGGTTCTTATTGCCTTCTGTCTTTAACTTTGGCCTGAAATTCCAAGAAACAGAAAAAAATATCCTTCAACATCCTGTTACATATAGAACAACAAAGAGAATTTTCTTCCAGTTTTTTGCTGTTATAAACAGTTCAGTAAATTCTCATGTGCATACTGTATTACTTCATTTAAATTATTTCTTTGTGATAAATATTCAGCAATAGGATTGCTGAAGTGTGTGCTCAGTCGTGTTTGACCCCGCAACCCCATGGACTGTAGCCTGCCACGCTCCTCTGTCCATGGGATTTTCCAGGCAAGAATACTGGAGTGGGTTACCATTTTCTACTCCAGGGATCTTCTTGACCCAGAGATCAAACCTGTGTCTCCAATTACCAGTGTACCACCTGGGAAACCCCAATAGGATTGCTGGTCAAGGGCTTTGAACATTTGGGGTATACGTTGCTTACTGCCAAGGATTTTTATCAGTTGTCACTAAAGCTGTATGGTTATGTTCATTTACTCACAAACTGATGCATAGAAAAAAGAAAATGAAAGTGAAGTCACTCAGTCATGTCCAACTCTTTGTGACCCCATGGACTGTAGCCTACCATGCTCCTCCATCCATGGGATTTTCCAGGCAAGAGTACTGGAGTGGGTTGCCATTTCCTTCTCCAGAGGATCTTCCTGACCCAGGGATGGAACCTGGGACTACTGCATTGTGGGCAGACGCTTTACCATCTGAGCCACAAGGGAAGTCAAGTATTCTAAATGCTGATCCAATTAGCATAAGAATTTTTTCTTCACTCTTAAATGTTTTTATGTATCAGTGTCAATTATTTTATCTTTTGGCTCATCATTATAGGGTAATTTTATTTTTATCTAGTTTTCATGTATGTATGCATCTTCTAAATTCATGAAATGATAAGAGAAATTTAGAAAATTACCTCATGTTAATTAGACTCTCCTTTATTAATTTTTGTTTTGGTTTGTTTTTTTCCCTGACATTATCATTATAATGCTGTTCCTTTTAAAAATGTATTATGCTCTGTTTTACACATTTATATTCATGCTGAGATTTGGTAAGTTACATAAAGAAATAAAATTGGGAGATATGAATTATTTATTAACAAAATAACTTTATAATTGACCAGTATCTCTATCATGCCAACATATAATGTTATAAACTTTTAATGTATATAGGATAGTAAAAGATAATTAGCTAATATGAAGCAAAATATTTTATACTTTATAAATTCCCCCAAATGATTCAATATCAGTTTTTCAACCAAAGTTCATGCTTACTATTGACATACTATAGATTTTAGTAAAACGAGGAAAAAATTAAGTATTGAATGTGAACAGTTTAACTCAAATGTATTTGTAGGAGACAGGAAGAATAAAAGAAAAGCAGGCCTCAGTAAAGGCTGCAAAAGAAATTTATAGTTATTGATAAACTGGATGCTATAAGGCATGAGACTCTTGGAACAAGTCCAGAGGGAACAGTTCATAGTCTTGAAAACAACATATGATCCTGGGGTCGGAAAACCGACACCAGACTGTTTTACAGTGGCATCTCAAGAGTCACATGTTTTATGTATCTGGTGGAAAATCTATAGATAAGAATATTAGTCTTAGTTACTGATTTGTAATTGATCACTTTTTCCTAATTACTCAATGGTTAATGATCATTTTGTTCTTTGGCCCTGAAGGCCACAAGAGTTATATTTTAACTCCCCACATATTCTTTCATTTCACGGCTGAAAGTATAATAAAGCTGGCCTGGACTCAGTTCGGTACCTTCACCTTGGAGCGGTGTTGGTCCCCTGAGCCTCGCCCTTCTCTCAATTCTTGTCTCTCTTTCTCATTCGCCTTATTGCGCTTTCAGAAACCCTGCTTGTCGAGCTGGTCTCGACAGTATTGACCCTGTCTTAAGGATATTGCTGACATATAATTTTTATTTTTCACTTTACTAGTTTGCTTTTTTACATGATATGTGCATGTTTGAGTTTCTTTTTGAGCAGTAGAAATACTTTTAACTTTGAAAAGTAGTATTAATGAGTAAGTTTAAAACCTGAAATCCTAAAAGAAAAATACACAAATAAAAATCTCAGTAACATTGGTTTCCTAGAATTATGAACTATTTTAACATGATTTATATTTATATAAAGAGAATGGGATGTGTTGCACACCGCCATCCCCCAAATGTTCAGAAATATGCAATACAGTGGCCACATACCATCAAAGGTGCGATTAGATATTTGGAAAGGTACTAATATGTGGTTTTAGAGTCATTACTTAACAACACTTCATAAAATGATCATATTTTTGCATTCTTTAAATTCAGAAGGTAAGTGTTAAGTAATAAAGTTGGGACTCATAGTGGTACACTTGGCTAAAATTGATCACATAAATTCATTTTTCATATTACTAATTTTTTGTCTTAAAGGGAGAGAAATGAGCCTAAAACTAAGTGACTAAGATTTTCAGATTTAACCCCAGCAGTAATATTTATTACCCTAATTGTGTTTTGTATTTGAATATTAACATGGAAATAAAATTTTAATTTTCTCTCAAACAATACTAAATAAGAAGTCAGTGTTGGCATCCCCTTAAACATTTCAAATAAACAGTTATTTTTCAACTGAAGGTAGTGTCCACTGATTTCCTTACTAACTGATTTAGACAAGGAACAATAGGACTGCCAATGAATAAACCACTCCTTTAGTATTTGGCATTTTGTACCAATAATGCTTTATTCAACATTTTATTCCTCCTAAGGATATTAAGTAATGAATGATATATGCTTTTGGTGCATAGAGAGTGTTTAAAGTTTATGAAAAACATTAATTAGGTTATTAGATCCACCTGTTTTCTGCATGATGTTATTTTCTTAAAAGTCATCATGAAGAATTACAAGAACTCATAATGAGTTACATTTATATAATATTTATATTTTTCAAAGTAGTTTCAAGTATATTATCTCTTTTTGTCCTCTTATCAATTCTGCGAAATAGATAAAACCAAAAGTAGGGATTCCTTTTTTTTTTTCATAAGAAATTGACCCCAGCCAGCAGTCCTATGGTGTTCTACTCTTAATTCCACAAAGCATGGGATGCCATTTAGCTTACTCTGTATTAAAATGTTAGCAACTTGATGTCCCACACTTGCTAGAAATAATCTTCCTGTAAGGCTCAAATCCCAAAGTATTTGTGATTGCCTTTGAATTAATGATAACACTCGTCTTCTTCCCCTGTGTAGAGTAAATAATGTCATCAGGAGCAGCTCAATGAAACCACTGTCCCAAGTGTGAGAATTAAATTACTTCCAATTCTCTAATTGGTTCTCTAATCAAATGCCTGGTAGGTTGATAAATGTTAACTACAAAACTAACTTGCCAAGTATCTTTATTTAGTATGCACCTTATAACTCTCCTATTACAATTTATATGTTCACACAGCTTTTTTATTTTCTTTGACTTCTAAATCTGATGTTTCATTAAAAAGTGGTTATTGGTAGGGGAGAGTAAGGAGGGACTATGGCTATATCAATGCTTCAGAGCCAGGTTTTCTAGTGGCTGGAAAGATTTCAGAAGAATAGAAGAGAAATAATTTGTTTCATTCTTTTTTTTTTCTTTAAGGAGGGGCTAAGAAGAGAGGATGAGATTAAATTGACTGTGATCCTTACTTCACACAAGAGTAAGAATGTAAGGAGGTGGAGGGGTGGTATAAACCAATACTGTAATTCCATCTATCACAATATGATGAGCAGTCTCAGATTTGAATGATGAAGAAAAAGAAGTTGAGAACTGGGAAGAAAATGGGGGGAAAAATGTGGTAAATCAAGGAACTAAAGCAGAAGTCACATGGGGAAGGGGTTAGGTGAAGGGGGAAGGGCTCAGAGTAACTATGAGCCCTGTTTCCAGGAAAGGCCGGCACCATTGATTAATTGGTTCGCTTATGGTAAGGAGTGTTTAAAGGTGAAAGGAAGGACAGGCCCAAGAACCTACTGGAAGAAGATAGAGAAGGAACTTAGAATGTTGCTAAGGGAACATTTGAGGAAGTGAACATGAATTTAGGATAAAAGTGAATTAAGAGAAATATGGAAAATGAAAAACAGACACAAAATATCATTAGGAGAAAACAACAGAATTTTAAATTTTACAGATAATAATCATTTGACAAATCCAGTTTTTCTTTTTTATTATTTGGAGAAATGATAATTATCCCTGATGGAATAACAAATTGGTTTTAACTCTTATCTCACCAGGTTTCTGAGGCTATTTGAAGTATATTGTTTTATTTATTAATTTCTGGGTTTTCTTTATTGACTCTCCCCCTACTGCCTACACCGGCTACCCCCACCCATGATTGTGGTCAATCATTCTGAAATCCATGTCCTCCAGATTGCAAGTGCATTTACTCCAGGCGCCCAATTGTTGTCTTTGGACTTTGTTGCCATCTATACAAAGACATGTTTTTATTCCCACTTGTATGGATTCAGAATGTATCCTTTTCCTTCCTAGCTTCTGAGTTTTGTGTGTCTGCTTCTGAAAGAACTGCTCCTGTCAGTTAAGTGTTAGAGTGTTATTTTAATCATAGCCACTGCTTGTGTTGCTTAGGCTGCTTCCTGCCCACTGTGAGGGCACAGTTCATAGCTACCCACGCAGCACACCACTTGTACAGCCAACAGACATGCCTCTGATTCTAAGTGTAAAAAAGAAATCAAACTATATAATAAATAGTGATCTTGGAAAAGTAGTGGAGTAGGAGTTATAAGTTCCTTGTTCAGGTGATATATGTGCTAGCTAATAGCCAGATGACATCATTCAAATTAATCAGTCCCTTTGAATCCCAGTGTGTTTATTAGCATAATGGTGATAAATAATATTTACCTTCCAGACTTACACAGTCATCTGAGTTCATCAAACAACGTTTTATAAAATTTCAGGGTTCTTTTCTTTTTTAAATTATGAAAGTATGATTACACATTTGCAGGAGACTTGGAACATACAGAACAAAGTTATAGTTCCACTATATATTACAGTGGGCTTCCCTGGTAAAGGGAAGTCGGTAAAGGATATGCCTGCAATGCAGAAAACTGCTTGTAGTACACCTGGGTTTGATCCCTGGATCAGGAAGATCTGGGGGAGGCACGGCAGCCCACTTCAGTATTCTTGCCTGGGAAATCCCATGGACAGAGGAGCCTAGAGAGAAACAGTCTATAGGGTCGCAAAAGTCAGACATGACTTCGTGACTAAATCACCAGCATATATTGCAATTATTTTTAAGTAGATAAATTAAGATTAAAGTTTCAAGTGCACATTATTATTTAAAATATTAATGCAACCATAAGATAATGGTGTTACCCCATGTATATGAACTTTGATATCTTTCAACAGGTAACATGGCATACCATATCATGTACGCTACAGTACCACAACCTGAAGTATCTGTTTAATAACTGAGCCATTTGCTTTTCCTAAATGGATAGCCATAATGTTACCATCTGTGAAAAATATTTTTGCTTATACTAATTTCTAATTCTAGATTTAGAAGTCTCAGTGGTCCTCATTCTACATAACATTTCTTTTAAAAGATTTGTTTTTTCCAGTGCACTGATTCTCAGTTATGATAGAGGATTTCAACAGTTTATAAGCCATAGTGGGTTGCCAGTTTGAGTTAAAGCAAAAGTATTCTGACTTAAGACCCTCTGATCTATTCATAGTCTAACCTTGCAGGTCCTCCTCTTCTACAGGACTTGAAGATGTTGGAACGCTCAAGGAGTCTCTCCTTTTCCTTTGTTATCCATATTCAGGTTATCTCAATTATTCTTATGGCTTAAAAAAATTTACATACAGTTTTCCAGATGTACAGTCCCAGCACTGACTTGCCCGTGACCTCTAAACTAAGATCTCAAATGGCTCTGCCACATCTTCCTTTGAATGTTCAATCTACATCCATCCCACTATCTGTCTGTCTACAAAGATATCTTCTTTGTATGTCTAATTACCATGTCCCAAATTGTGTTCTCGAAGTTCCTCCCAAATCTTCCCTGTTTTTCTTATGGTGCCTGTGCGTATGCTAAGTCGCCTCAGTCATGTCCAACTCTTTGTGACCCTATGGGCTGTAGCTCACCAGGCTGTCCATGGGGATTCTCCAGTCAAGAATACTGAAGGGGTTGCCATACACTCCTCCAGGAGATCTTCCTGACCCAGGGATCAAACCCAGGGCTCCAGCATTGCAGGCAGATTCTTTAGCATCTGAGCCACCAGGGAAGCCCATTTCTTATGGTATCATAAACTAAAGGCCAAACTATTCTTAACTCCTCTTTTCCCCACTCACCCCCTATCCAACTCATCAGCAGGTCCTATCAGTTCTATGCTAATATGTATTCCTTATCATACTCTGTATGATATGTATTCCTGGCGACCATTTCAAACTTCATGTATGTAATATGGGCTTTTTCATCTTTGACTCATCATAGCACAAACCCCTATGGAAATTGTATTTATTTGTTGATCTATTTATTGTCTCTCCCCCTAGGAAAGGACATTTTCAGTTTTATTCCCAGGTCCATACCTAGAATGCTGCCTGATACATGGGAGACACTCAGTAGTACTCATGAATGAATTAAACCATAGTCATAGTGTAAATCTGTCAGTAGAAACAGGCTTGGAATTATGGGAATCAGATTAACAGATACATATGACCATCACTGTGTTAAGGTGTGCTTTCATAAATACATTCTTCACCTATGAAACACACTCTTGCATTTCTTTTGAATACAGAGAGCCCAAAATGTCATGTTGATTCAAAAAAATAAATTCTACCTATTTTCAACTCAAGATAATTCTGTAAGGATGAAAGCTCTCAAAACAAGACAAGGAAAATTTTTTGTTTTTATTTGAACTATCCATCTCTCCAAACATCCTTCCCTAACTCCTGAATTTTTATGTTTAGGAACATATTTTGTATTTCTTCTCAGAGTCAAAAATAATGTTCAAACTTGAAGATGCTGATCATAAGAACTATTACTATGCCAAATCACCCCAAATTATGCAATAGCGAAGGTACATAAAAATATGTCATGGTAATAAATCCGTTTTCCTACTCTTCATAATGTCTTATTTGTCCTTATAGCTTTTCATACTGTAGCATAATAAATGAACTTTCCAGTGTGATTTGAATATCTCTCACCAGAAAAAGAGTTTCAGATCTTAAAGTTGTATTTGATATATTTAGGTGATCTTGAATAATAGTCCTCAGAGTTGTTCTGACTTAACTGATAATGAATTTTATGGTCCACTATAGTGTTCATTTGCCTGGGCCTGCCATAAATTAATTACCAGGAAATGTGTGAAATATGCTATTGCAAAATCCCTGGTTTCTCTCTTCTGAATTCATTTGAATAATTACTAAAGTATGTCTCATTGTTTTCAGGCCAAATTTGATTTGTTAATCATGGAGTTTGTATCTCCTCCCATGTTTTATTTGTTAGTTGGTTGGACCTTCTTTCATCTCACTCCCAAGTCAGATGAGTCATTCCTTAATGCTCAGCTCCCCTTCACTTCATATGCTGAATGGGTCACCTTATCCTTTCAGTTCTGCTTATAAAATATCTCTGGATCTATTCCCTTTTCTTTAGCACTGTGACCTTTGAGAGATTAACCCTTTTTGGCCTCACAGAGGTGTATTGACCTGACTTCTGACTTTACCGCTCCTTCCTCATAAAACCAGAGAACAGTCAATTCAGAGTCACGTCCAGAAAGGCAGTAGGATTGGGGAATGGTAGGTTTTCCAGTTATTATATACTCAATCACAGAGATGCTACTTGAGGTGGGAGATTCTACCAAAAGAGCATAAATTGTAATACCACATAGGCAGAGTTTCAGATCCTGTCTCGGTCTGCACACTGCTATTATCTTGGGCAAGTTCCCCTCTCTGGAACTTAGTTTAACCATATTTAACTTTGAGATAATAATTCACACTTCATAGAATTGCTGTGAAAACTGAATAAGATTCTGTGGGCTAAAAGATATTTCATGACATGTGTTGGATGCTCCCCATATGTTAGTTCTCATCTTGCATTCTCCTACCACTTCTTGGCACCATCGCATTCTACTCTGAACACACCTGCAGAAACCCTGCATGTTTTCTTGGCCTTCTTGTACTGAATTGTTTTGGGTAGCAAGAATTTCTTTTATTTCCCTCAACCAGGATAAAGGAACCTGAATGAGACACTGTTCTATGTCAGGAAACCTGTTTTTATGTTTCTGCAATCCTCATCTAGAATAGCTGGAAACTATTTCTCTTTGTGCGGTCTGCTTATTTTAATATGTATCAATGACTCTCCCTAGGTTATAAGTAAAACTACAGATTTCTTAGCCTTCTGTACTTGCATATTTTTAAAAACTCAGCTCTGACACTTATGCTCTTAAGCTACTTGTCTTCCTCATAAAGTTTATGGTTTTTTTCACTCCTCTGCACCTTACATGACCAGTCTCTCCAATTAGGATACCTTTCCTTGCTTGTAAGTCCAGTAAATATCTAATGTTCTCAGGTAGAGTTCTCTATAAAGCTTTGTCAACCTTTGCCTCATCTCAGGAAGTCAGTTTTCCTGGTTTAATGCTCCCATTCTGGTTTGATACATCTCTATAAGCATGTGTCCTGTCATATTTGTATTATCTGTATACTGTTTCTCTTACCCACTATTATATAAATTCTTTGAATGACTGACACTACCACAGCACCTAGAATGTGTTTGAAGGTCCATAGCTAATTGATGGACAATGGAAGGTGTTATTATCATTGTTTCTATTGTTGCCCTATTTAAAGAATTTTCTTTAGATTTTCTTGGTCAAACCATGAATAAAATGTATAGAATGCATTTTATATTCTATATCATAAACAAATACGATTTTTATGTAAACAATATTTTCATATAACCTAAGCACCAAAGATTTTAAAACCTAAACAATTACTCCATTATGTGTGCTTCTCATTTGCATGAAACTAACATTCTGCAGTTGAGATTTCACAGTTTCCCAAGTGGCTCAGTGGTCGAGAATCTGCCTACAAATGCAGGAGACACAGGTTCGACCCCCGGGTTGGAAAGATTCCCTGGAAGAGGACATGGCAACCCACTCCAGTATTCTTGCCGGGATAATCCCATGGACAGAGAAGCCTGGAGGGCTGCATTCCATGGGGTCGCAAAGGATGGGACATGACTGAGTGACTGAGCATACATGCAATTGAGATTTCAAATCTGAGATATTTCAAAGCCCTATTTTTAAAAAGAAAGCTTAGAAGAATGGATCATATTTTAGTCATTTTATTAAATAAATAAATTGGAAAGCAATGAAGCATAATTTCAACAGCCTTCAAAGTAAACTCACCTTTTATCCCCAATATTCTTTCATATTGCCCTTTGGTGCCAAGAAATATTGGGTTGGCCAAAAATTTCATTTGTGTTTTTCCATACGATATTACAAAAGATGTGAACAAACTTTGTGGCCAAACCAAAACATCCTACCATGATAACCCTAAGAGAAACACCTTACTTTGAGAAGGATGAGGAGATGTAGAAATAATTGGCATCCAGTTATTATATAATATTTAACATCAAGACAGCCAGGCCAAAATGGATCACACGTTCCAAGGGTCTATCTACTTCCCTTCTAAGGTAACTTAATGATTCCTGCAGTTTCCTGCACTGATCTTAATCACTAAAGTATAAAGGTCAGAGATAGAACATTTAAATACCTAGCAGTTAAGTTTACACTTTATTGACTATGCCAAAGCCTTTGCCTGTGTGGATCACAATAAACTGTGGAAAATTGAGAAAGAGATGGGAATACCAGACCACCTGACCTGACTCTTGAGAAATCTGTATGCAGGTCAGGAAGCAACAGTTAGAACAGGATATGGAACAACAGACTGGTTCCAGACAGGAAAAATATGTCAAAGCTGTATATTGCCACCCTGCTTATTTAACTTATATGCAGAATTCATTATGAGAAACGCTGGGCTGGAGGAAGCACAAGCTGGAATCGAGATTGCCGGGAGAAATATCAATAACCTCAGATATGCAGATGACACCACAGGTAGAAAATGAAGAACTAAAGAGCCTCTTGATGAAAGTGAAAGAGGAAAGTGAAAAAGTTAGCTTAAAGCTCACCATTCAGAAAACTAAGATCATGTCATCTGGTCCCATCACTTCATGGCAAATAGATGGAGAAACAGTGGCTGACTTTATTTTGAGGAGCTCCAAAATCACTGCAGATGGTGACTGCAGCCATGAAATTAAGACTCTTACTCCTTGGAAGAAAAGTTATGACCAACCTAGAGAGTATATTAAAAAGCAGAGACATTCCTTTGCCAACAAAGGTCCATCTAGTCAAGGCTATGGTTTTTTCAGTAGTCATATATAGGTGTAAGAGTTCTGTAAAGAAAGCTGAGCACCGAAGAATTGATGCTTTTGATCTGTGGTGTTGGAGAAGACTCTTGAGAGTCCCTTGGACTGCAGGGAGATCCAACCAGTCCATCCTAAAGGAAATCAGTCCTGAATATTCATTGGAAGGACTGATGCTGAAGCTGAAACTCCAATACTTTGGCCACCTGATGAGAAGAACTGACTCATTGGAAAAGACTGTGATGCTGGGAAACATTGAAGGCAGGAGGAGAAGGGGACGACAGAGGATGAGATGGCTGAATGGCATCACCGACTAGATGAACATGAGTTTGGGTAGACTCTGGGAGTTGGTGATGGACAGGGAGGCCTGGTGTGCTGCGGTTCATGGGGTCACAAAGAGTCAGACATAACTGAGTGACTGAACTGAACTGAACTGAAGTCTACTCTGTTGTAGACCTACATGAGAAGATGTGAAGACTTCTATCTAGGAATGTGAATGGAGAGGTAACTGTACTGTCCCTTTCCATATTTGTGATGTTTTATAGTATTTACATTATTTTCAGGTCCTTCTGTAAGTTCCAGTTCATCCCTTAAGAAATCCAGTAGGCTGTCATATGTCTCTACATTCTTCAGTTTGTACATGCAAATTTTAAAAACCTACTTTGTAAAGTAGCTGACAAAGTGGGGAACTTGTACTCTCTGACATAGCATGAACTCAGAGTGTCATTTAAGTTTGATTAGTTAAGTATTAAAAAATATTAATCTCATACTTAGGGAAAGATAAGGATATTTTTAGGCCTTTTTCATTACTTTCAAAAGAATTTTATAACAAATTCAGTTTCAGTATAAAATACAACTCAATTATCTATAACAATGGTAATGGAAAATTGAAATCTACAGATAATCCAAATTTTTATTTTAAAGGAGCACAATAAACCTTTTCCCCACTAAGCTTCTTAGTATTGCTCTGAGCTAAGAATTAATTTATGTAGATTATTTTTTTATTTGACACCTTACCCATGGAGGAGGGCTTGATCAATAGTAAATTAGACACTAACTACAGAGCAAGGGAAACAGAGTAAAGTCAGAGACCAAAGGACTTGAGTCAGCCACAAGATTCATATTAACACCTGAAATTTTAAATGAATTAAATCTTCATTTTGGATTTATAATAGAAATAGACTTTCTAAGAGCTAAATATAAAACATTTTGAGTGTGTGAGGTTTTTTTTTGAAAATATAGGTTAGTAATTTGATTCGACTTTCTGGATCAAACACTTTGTTTCCATTCTGGATCTTTCAAAAGTGGCTCATCAACAGAAAACCATTTGCAGATGTGGTCTTGTTTCAAAGGCAGACAAGTAATATTTATTTGTTGTGCAAAATCAACTTTCAAAAAAATACTAAAAAGTCAGTAAGATCTGCCCTGTTGCTATCTTTGGTTTTGCCTCTCCCTTTGAAAAGGCTCACCACTCAGCCTGCCATTTCAACAGGAAGCTTCCTTATAGCCTCAACAACACTTCCTTCTGCCTATTATAAAACTTCAATTTTGTTTCCAAATGCTGATGTTTTGGTAGGGTGAAAATTATTTCCAAAAGGATATTCATTTTTCACTTATAATTTTTAGAGGATAAGTAATATTCTATACTTTTACGTACCATGAAGAATCTGAAATGTGGCATTGAAATTGTCAAATGAAGTCTATGATATGTTGGATGTGCCAAAAGAAATCATCACCTTTCCTAATAAATTAAAATCTTAATTCTCCAAAGTTGGCACAGGGCAAAATCCTCCATTCCTAAGAAGGAGGATATGCCTTCATAATTGTACCTGTTACAGTTATCCTCTTAGGATTTCCTGTTTCCCTAGGGATCTCTTGATGACATCCCCACTTCCACACTGGTTTGAGTGGGGCAGAGAAGTGCTGCGTCTAGGTTTGCACACTTACCTTCTCTTAACAAAGCGTGTAATTACGACTCTGTTGCTTCAAGTAAACCAGCGTCACAGGATACGCTGTCATTCTTAGGGAGGTAATACACAAGTCCTTCTGTGGAGAAATCATCACTTATGTAAATTGTAAAAATAATGATCATACCTCACTATTTAATCAAGGTGTATACGATTCATAAATACTTCAGAGATTACTGATAACCTCAGTTAAAACCTATTATTAATATCAGCCACAGAAGTGTAAATATGATCTCAGTGAAATAACTAACCACTATTTCTTGTTTAAAATTTTTAACCAAAACCAACTTTTAACCTCACATATCCAATTGTATTCCTCTAATTTAAGCAAACTTATCTTGAGTCTTCTTTACAAAATAATTTGAGTACCATCATTAAATTTGGAAATGTATTTTTCATCTTGAAAATAGTTTGGCAGAACATAAAAAACTATATTCTCTCTGGGCATTCAGATTTTAATGTGGACATAATCTTTGTAGTATATTTGTTGCACTAAAATATAATCCTAGAGAGTCTGTGAGCCTCTTGAAATTATATGCAAAAACATGCGTGACTTTGTATATATTATGTTGGGAGAAAAAGTAAAATGTATTTCCTCAGAACCATAGCATAAAGTAAAATCCCTTCATTGTGTGTAAATTCGTATATATATATATATATATATATATATATATGTTTTTAGATAATGACAAATACCTATACTTAATGAAGTGCAGTGTGAAGAATACCAGTGAGTCTATCAGCATATACACATAGTGTATTGTCAGAACAGGAATATTCTTGGCCATAACATAAATGATATATATTTTAATGATACAGTTATATTATATGTGCTCTGGTTTATCATCATAAATCTATTAATGTCTGATGATATCTCACATTTACTTTATAGAAAAATTCTTTTATTGAAAAAGTAAATAACTTGAAATTAGTAGCAGCAAAATAGATTTAATAAGATCTGCTTAAGGAGCATTTAGTGACATCTCACTAAATTTTGGTTATTTAAAGACAGAAAAATATTTTAAATGTTTAAAAAAATAAATGTGCAGAACTAGAAGAGCTGCTACTATATAAACTTGCTCCAGATAATTTAAGTTGTGAAAAGAAGTTCCTCGGTGAAAGATGGTATGACTGACAAAAATACTTTGCTGTAGGCTATGTTTTGAGTCAGTGCTAATGGCATATATATTGACATTTGAAGTAGAGATGAGGTTTTTTTTTTTTTTTTTTTTGGATCAACCACTTTGCAGGCATCGTTTACTATGAGAGTCAAGGTATAGGAGGGCCCCCTGGGGCGGGCTGTCTTTCTTTGCCTGTGTTCCCTCCCTCCCTTCCCCTTCTCTAGCCCAGGACAGACACACCAAAGTCTGTGAAATACAAAGAGGGAAGGGATGTTAGAAAACACTGGGGTCAGTGCTTTTTTTAGAGTTTACAAAACTTTGGTAAAATATATGTAATATAAAATCAACCATTTTCACAATTTTGGGGTTTACAATTCAGTAGCATTAACTACGTTCATGATATTGTGCAACTGTCACCACTCTCCAGCCTACCTATCACCCCAAACAGGAGCTCTATATATGCACAAAACAGTAACTCTGCATCCCCCCCTCCCCCCCTAGTCCCTGATAACCTCTACTCTGCTTTCTGTCTCTATGTATCTAACTATTCAAGTACCTCATATAAGTGAAACATACCATATTTGTCCTTTTGTGTCTGGCTTATTTCACTTAGCATAATACCCTCAAGGTTAATCCAGTTGTAGCATATGTCAGAGATGAGTTTTAAATAAATATTAGCTACGGTTCCATGAAAAGCACTGTGTCTTTAGTCAGTGTAGTATTCTCAGAGTCACATTCAAACACTAGTGAGTGAATGAAACAATCAGTTACTTAATCAATATTTGTTATAAATCCATAGTTATCCTGCTGGTAGTAAGGATATCCTACAAGTAGTAAGAGCAGTGCCTGACCTCCAAAATACTCTTTAGATGTTCTTTTATATACATATATATATATATGAAAGGAATTTGCTAACATGGTGGACAAGCATTGTGATACAGAAACATGATAACCTAATTGGGTGACAAAACATTTTGACCTGTAAAATGCATAATAGTGATAAAAACATAACTAATTTTCATAGTGTCTTTATCTATTAAATGGTATTAAAGTTATTTTAGATATGTGAATAAGGCAAGAGTAAGTGCTTTTAATATCTAACAGACCAATTCCAAATTATTTAATAGAGAATGTGCTTTGTTAAATTCACTGTTATTGATGAAAAGCCAAGATTTAGTAAAGTTACATATTAACTTGTAGATTTTCTAACACACATAGAAATAATTTCTATCCAGGAGAAAAATAAATCCAAATGTTATGGATTGTTATCTCATAGGACATTGATCAGTCTTTTTATCCTATCTAAAAATCTTGTACTAATAATGTTTCAAAATGCTTATAAATACCCAGCTCCTCAAAATCCTGATGAATTAGCCTTGTCATCTGATTGGTTTAGTCATTAATCAATGAGTTGAATAAAATTTTTAATGTGTTTATTTTATATTTGTGCAAGAGTGATACTGTTAACTTTTTGAAAATTTTGCATTAACAATGGATTATTATTATCTTCACAGTCACATAAAGAAGGTACTAAAATCATCACTGTTTACTGTTATTTTAGTATTGTGTAGTAGGTACCATTGTCAACTCTATAAGGAAACTGAGAATCAGGGAAGTTAAGTGAGGGCTCCAAGGTCACACAGGTGGTAAGGATTACAGAATTTGTAATATTGCAAGCCTGTGCTCTTAACCATTACACAATGACATCCACCTTGAGGCTAGAAGAAGCCTCACACTGAATAAACTGAAGTTAAAACCATGTCTTGCATAAATTTTAAAAGCATTTTGAATGGCAAAGTGAGCTTATAAATATTGCTCTAGGGTTTTCCTTTATCTCTGAAGTTCCCTTCATTAATCAATCATTTTGATAATAACTGGCAATGAAAACTCTTCTTTATTTAAAATTGCATTATATATTTGAAAGGGCATGAAAGAAAGTATTAATCCATTATCCCACTAATTATGATAGCAAATATATAAGGGTAAAAGGGGAGTTGATAAGTACTAGTTGTAATTCTAGATTCCTATGAAACTTAAAAACTTAAAAAAATTAAACGAAATAAATCTCATACTTTTGAAATTTTCCCAAGAACAACTTCTTGTGCCTCACTTATGGTCATTTTTAATTCCCTCTCCTAAAAATCAGACATTGATTAGATTGTGTGTCTAAAATTATGCCAGAAGTTTCTACAAGTAGATGTAATTTATGGTTACTCAAGAGCAATCTCAGAAATGAAATTGTTAATAAAAGCAAAAGTTATGTTTAATTGCAAAGTGAACTATTTCTACCTGCCTACAAATGTACATCTTTCCACATTTTTCTCATAGCTGAAATAAACTGATACATTTTAAAATATTTGTTTTTAATTTCTGTTTTACAAATAAAACTATAATCCACTATTTTGCAGATCTTTTTCCTTTAGTGTAACATGATCATTTGACAAGCAGATAGATCTACTGTTCAGATTTCTTTATGTATCATTTACATATGTATGATTTGACTAAGATGAAAGCATGCCATGTAGTTTTTTATTGCTATCTTTATTGACTTCCTTTTTATCCTGTAATTTTCAAGGCATTCATTTTCACTCACAAATAGTAATCTGTCAAAATTTACTTAACATAATTAGCCACATGTTTGTGATTTATCAGTATTTGCTTTTAAAAAATGCAATATTGTATACACTTATTTGCTTCTTACTGTTATTGCTTAATACAATTTCAGTGGGATCTTAAAATCAACCATGCTAATTCAGTCTTGTTATTCAAGTCGTGTCCAACTCTTTGTGACCCATGGACTGCGGCACACCAGGCACCCCCATCGCTCACCACCTCCTGAAGTTTGCCCAAGTTCATGCCCATTGAATCAGCGGTGCTATCTAACCATCTTATCCTTTGCCACCTCCTTCTCCTTTTGCCTTCAGTCCTTCCTAGCATCAGGGTCTTTTTGCACAAAGTATTGGATCTTCAGCATCAGTCCTTCTAATGAGTATTCAGGATTGATTTCCCTTAGGATTGATTGGTTTGATCACCTTGCTGTCCAAGCGACCATCAAGAGTCTTCTCCAGTACCACAATGAGAAAGCATCAATTCTTCAGTGCTAAGCCTTCTTTATGGTTCAACTCTCACATCTGTATGACTACTGGAAAGACCATAGTTTTGACTATACAGACCTTTGTTGGCAAAGTGATGTCTTTGCTTTTTAATATGCTGTTTAGATTTATCATAGCTTTCCTTCCAAGAAGGAAATATCTCCTAATTTATGGCTGCAATCACCATCTGCAGTGATTTTGGAGCATAAGAAGGGAAAATTGGTCATTGCTTTCATTTTTTCCCCTTCTGTTTGCCATGAAGTGATGCAACTGGTTGCCATGATCTTAATTTTTTTTTTGAATGTTGAATTATAAGCCAGCTTTTACACTCATCAAGAGGCTCTTTAGTTCTTCCTTCCTTTCTGCCATTAGTGTGGTATCATCTGCAGGTCTGAGGTTGTTAATATTCCTCCCTGCAATCTTGATTCCAGCTTGTAACTCATCTGGCTGGCATTTCATATGGTGTACTCTGCATGTAAGTTAAATAAGCAAGGTGACAATATACAGCCTTGTACTCTTTTCTCAATTTTGAACCAGTAAGTTGTTCCATGTAAGGTTCTAACTGTTGCTTCTTGACCCAAATACAGGTTTCTCAGAAGACAGGTGTGATGGTCTGGTATTTCCATCTCTTTATGAATTTTCCACAGTTTGTTGTGATCCACATAGTCAAAGGCTTTCACATAGTCAATGAAACAAAAGTAGATGTTTTTCTAGAATTCCTTTGCTTTCTCTATGATCCAACAAATGTTGGCAATTTGATCTCTGGTTCCTCTGCCTTTTATAAACTCAGCTTTTACATCTGGAATTTCTCGATTCAAGTACTGCTGAAGCCTAGCTTGAAGGATTTTAAGCATCATCTTACTAGCATGGGAAGTGAGCGCAACTGTCTGGTAATTTGAACATTCTTTACACTGCCCTTCTTTGGAATTGGGATGAAAACCAAGCTTTTCACTCTTCTTAGTGGCAGCCTTATAGTCTATGCTGTTGATGTGTCATGCTTACATGCTTAGTCACTTCAGTCATGTCTTACTCTTTTGAGACCCCCATAAAGTGTAACCTGCCAGGCTCCTCTGTCCATGGGATTCTCCAGGTGAGACTACTAGAATGGGTTGCCATTCCTTTTCCAGGGGTCTTCCCGACCCAGGGATTGAATCTGCATGTCCTGCATTGGCAGGCAGATTCTTTACCACTGAGCCACCAGGGAAGCCCCTCTGCTGTAATAAATTACTGCAAATGCAGTAGTCTAAATAACACAAATCGATAATTTTACAGTTTGGTAAATGAGAAGTCCAGTACAAGCCACACTAGGCTAAAATGAGTGTTAGCAGAGCTCTATTCCACCTGAAGACTTTGGGGAAGAAGATATTTTCTAGTCTTTTCCAGCTTCTAGAGCCCAGTCACATTCCTTGGCACACGTGCCTCTTCCTCCATCTTCAGAGCCAGCAACAAGTCTGAGTCCTCACATTTCAATGTTCTCCTTTTCTTTCTGTCTTTTCTTTCTGACCCAGTTGGAAATATTTCTCATATTATTAAACTGGATTCACTCAGATAATCCAGAATAATATTCCCATCTTAAGATCTGTACCCTTAATCACCTCTGTAGAGTCTGTTGGTATCATATAAGGTAACATATTTGCAGGATCTGGGGATTAGAGCATGGACATCTTTAAGGATTATTATTTTGCCTGCCATAAGACATGATGATATCACTATTGTTTTTATTATCAAACTAAAGTTTTCTAATGTCATAAAGTAAATAAAAGAGAGAGGAAAGAAAGATGGTAAAATGTGCCATTATTCTGTTTCCCCTTTGGTAAGGATTGCAGTAGTAAAAAGAGAAAAAGTATCATAACATTGTCGATTCCCTCAACTCAAACTCAGGCCCTTGTCTAATTACTTTCAGTATTTTTCAAAATGCTTTTTGTGGATAAAGGAGTTCAAGGCTTAATAAAAGTCTTGGTAACATATAGAATATGGGTTTACAACTTTCACTGAGTGAAATCATGTACAGATCACTGTAAAAATGTGTGTTCCTCAAGCTGTGCCCAAGCCTGAATAGGCCCAGCTCATTGTGGCTTGTGATCTGTTATGAACATCTGCTCAGATTGACCTGTCTGTATTGGGACTGGATCTAAAAACTTCGCCCTCAGCCAGCATGTTGCCTTGGTTAGCCTAGGAAGACAACGGTATCCTTCGTGGTTTGCTCCTTCTTAGTCTTCTCTGTCTACCAACATGAAACAGCTCCATAGCAATTCATCTTTTTGCCTATCCATATTTTACTTCTTATAGCAGTATTTTACTTTATTGAATGTTGTTATTTGTATTTTGGGATCCTGAGATATCATACTCTTGGATGAGGTTTCAGTTCTTTCAAATACCTACAATCACCTATAAAATTAATTTTATCTGGGGAAGATGAATATTCTTTGTTTTATACAACATGGGACATTGTATGTAGACTTTATCCTACTAAAACTAAGTATGATATGTTTAGTGAGAATGATAGGGAGATGCTTTATCACAGAAGTCAGCACTTTATAATGGGTCAGACCAATTCCAATTCCTTTGGATATCCAGGCTGCAAACATCACAAATCTGAGGTAAGTGAACATGGGATGTATGTATGTTTTCAAATTAGTATACTTTATGTTTAGATAAATTCTTAGAAGTAGAGTTGCTGAATAATATGGCAGGTCTGTTTTTAATTGTGGAGGAAACTTATACTGTTTTCTATAACGGTTACACCAGTTTACAGTCCCAAGAGTGCACAAGGCTTCTCTTTTCTCCACATCCTTCAACACTTTTTTTTTATACTATCCATTCTAATGTGTATTAGGTGATATCTCACTGTGGTTTTGATATGCATTTCTCTAGGGTAGTGATATTGAACATCTTTTCATATCCGTTTTGGCCATCTGTATGTCTTCTTTGGAAAATGTATTTCCATATCCTCTGTCCACTTTTTAAATTGGATTGTTTAAATTTTTTCTGTTGATTTGTATGAGTTTTTAAACATATATTGGATTGTTGTTGTCTTTCAGTAACTAAGTTGTATCTGACTCTTTTTGACTCCATGGACTGCAGCCTGTCAGGCTTCGCTGTCCTTCCCTATCTCCAGGAGTTTGCTAAAATTCATGTGCATTGAGTCAGAGATGCTACCTAACCATCTCATCCTCTGTTGTCCCCTTCTCCTTCTGCTCTCCACCTTTCCCAGCATCAGGGTCTTTTCCAGTGAGTCGGCCCTGCGTATCAAGTGGCCAATGTACTGGAGCTTCAGCTTCAGCATCAGTCCTTCCAGTGAATATTCAGGATTGATTTCCTTTAGGATTGACTGGTTTGATCTCGTTGGGACTCTCAAGAGTCTTCTCCATTTGAAAGCATCAATTCTTCAGCACTGAGCCTTCTTTATGGTCCTATCCTCACATCCATACATGACTAATGGAAAACTCATAGCTTCAACTATATAGACCTTTGTTAGCAAAGTGATATCTCTGCTTTTTAATATGCTGTCTAGGTTTGTCATAGCTTTTCTTCCAAGAAGCAAGTGGCTTTTAAATTTGTGGCTACAGTCACCGTCTACAGTGATTTCGGAGCCCAAGAAAATAAAAACTGTCACTCTCGACTTTTTCCCCGTCTATTTGCCATAAATCAATGGGCCAGATGCCATGATCTTAGTTTTTTGAATGTGGGATTTTAAGCCAGCTCTTTTGCTCTCCTCTTTCACTTTCATCAAGAAGCTCTTTAGTTCCTCTTCACTTTCTGCCATTAGGGTATTATTATCTGCATATCTAAGGTTGCTGGTATTTCTCGCAGCAATCTTGATTCCAGCTTGTAACTCATCCAGCCTGGCATTTCACATCATGTACTCTACATACAAGTTAAATAAGCAGGGTGACAACATACAGTCTTGATGTACTCCTTTCCGAATTTTGAACCATATATTGACTGTAAGCCCCTTATCAAATAAATAATTTGCAAATATTTTCTCCCATTCAGTAGATTGTGTTTTCATTTTGTTGATGGTTTCTTTTGCTGTGTAGAAGCTTTAGTTTGATGTAGTCCCACATGTTCATTTCTGTTGTTGTTATCATTGCTTGTGGTGTCAAATCCAAAAAATCATCACCAGAATTCACATAAAGGAGCTTCGCTCAGTGAAAATGTCAGTCACTTTAGTCATATCTGATTCTTTGTGACCCCATGAATTGTAGCCTGCCAGGCTCCTCTGTCCATGGGATTTTCCAGGCAAGAACACTGGAATGGGTAGCATTTCCTTCTCCAGGAGATCTACGCAAACCCAGAATCAAACCCAGGTCTCTTGCATTGCAGACAGATTCTTTACCATCTGAGCCATCAGGGAAGTCCATGCAGGAGCTTACTGACTATTCTTCTAAGAGTTTTATGGTTTTAGGTCTTTAATCCATTTTGAGTCCTCTCACCTGAAATGAATCTATTGTAGGCAGCATACAGTGGCCCTTGTTAAATTCATTCAGCCATTCTTCTGATTGGAGAAATTAGTCCATTTACATTTAAAGTAATTATTGATATGTAGTACTTATTGCTGTTTGATGTTTTCTGGCTCTTTTGTAGATCCCTAATTCCTTTCTTTGCTTGCTCTCTTCCTTTGTGGTTTGATGACTTTCTTTAGTACTATGCTTAGATCCTTTCTCATTACCTTTTGTGTAACAGTGGCCACAGGACTGGAAAAGGTCAGTTTTCATTCCAGTACCAAAGAAAGGCAATGCCAAAGAATGCTAAAGCTACCACACAGTTTCACTCATCTCACATGCTGGTAAAGTAATGTTCAAAATTCTCCAAGCCAGGCTTCAATAGTATGTGAACCATGAACTTCCAAATGTTCAAGCTGGTTTTAGAAAAGGCAGAGGAACCAGAGATGAAATTGCCAACATCTGTTGGATCATCAAAAAAGCAAGAGAGTTCCAGAAAAACATCTACTCCTGCTTTATTGACTTTGTCAAGGCCTCTGACTGTGTGGATCACAACAAACTGTGGAAAATTCTTAAAGAGATCGGAATAGCAGACCACCTGACCTGCCTCCTGAGAAATCTGCATGCAGGTCATGAATACTGGACATGGAACAACAGACAGGTTCCAAATTGGGAAAGGAGTACATCAAGGCTGTATGTTGTTAACTCATATTTATTTAACTCATATGCAGAATACATCATGAGAAATGCTGGACTGGATGAAGAACAAGCTGGAATCAAGATTGCCAAGAGAAATGTCAATATCCTCAGATATGCAGATGACTCCACATTTATGGCAGAAACTGAAGAAGAGCTAAAGAGCCTCTTGATGAAAGTGAAAGAGGAGAGTGAAAAAGTTGGCTTAAAATTCAACATTCAGAAAACTAAGATCATGGCATCTGGTCCCATTAGTTCAGTTCAGTTAAGTTCAGTCCCTCAGTCGTGTCCAACTCTTTGTGACCCCGTGAATTGCAGCATGCCAGGCCTCCCTGTCCATCACCAACTCCCAGAGTTTACCCAGACTCATGTCCATCAAATTGGTGATGCCATCCAACCATCTCATCCTCTGTTGTCCCCTTCTCCTCCTGCCCCCAATCCTTCCCAGCATCAGGGTCTTTTCCAGTGAGTCAACACTTCGCATGAGCTGGCCAAAGTATTGGAATTTCAGCTTCAACATCACTCCTTCCAATGAACACCCAGGACTGATCTCTTTTGGGATGGACTGGTTGGATCTCCTTGGAGTCCAAGGGACTCTCAAGAGTCTTCTCCAACACCACAGTTCAAAAACATCAAATCACTTCATGGCAAATAGATGGGGAAACAATGGAAACAGTGAGAGACTTTATTTTTGGGAGCTCCAAAATCTCTGCAGATGGTGACTGCAGCCATGAAATTAAAAGACACTTGCTCCCTGGAAGCAAAGCTATGACCAACATAGACAACATATTAAAAAGCAGAAATATTAGTGTGCCAACATAGGTCTGTCTAGTCAGAGCTATGGTTTTTCCAGTCGTCATGTATGGATGTGAGAGTTGGACCATAAAGAAAGCTGAGTGATGAAGAATTGATACTTTTGAACTGTGGTGCTGGAAAAGACTCTTGAGAGCCCTTTGGACCACAGGGAGATTCAACCAGTCCATGCTAAAGGAAATCAGTCCTGAGTATTCATTAGAAGTACTGATGCTGAGGTTGAAACTCTAATACTTTGGGCACCTGATGCAAAGAACTGACTGATTGGAAAAGGCCCTGATGCTGGGAATGATTGAAGGCGGGAAGAGTAGGGGTCATCAGAGAATGAGATGGTTGGATGGCATCACCAGCTCAATGGACATGAGTTTGAGCAAGCTCTTGGTGTTGGTGATAGATGGGGAAGCCTGGCATACTGCAGTCCATGGGGTTGCAAAGAGTTGGACATGACTGAGCTACTAACTGAGCTAAACATAGATTTTTGCTTTTCAGTTACCGTGAGGCTTACATATAACAACTTAATTTGTAATATAAGTGCATTGTATAATTTATTACTCTTATGTTTACTCCTAAAGGGTATATTCCTGCCTTCAAAAGTGTCATTATTAATATATGAAACAGTTACATGAATCTATTCTATGGTTAAGGTAGGCTAGAGATAGACTGGGATGTAAATTACTCTGAAGTGTGTGCTCTGAAGTAAATTGCTCTGGTGGTCCCAACACAATTGGCATTCCCTGGAAAGTTGTTAGACAGGTAGGATCTTATCCCCCAACCCAGTCCTGCTAAATCAGAATCTGAATTATAACAAGATCTCCAGAAAATTTAACAAGCAGTACTCTTAAAAGTAGTTCTACCTTGTGTGTAGTTCTGTCAGAGAAACCAGTCCTTTCCTCACTTTGCATTTGTTTTACTGCTATCCAAATCAGTGAGTGTGTTAACCTGAAGGACTCCTCTCTTTCTCTAACTCCTGTGATTGTTTTCTGCACAGTTAATTTTGCAAGTAAACTATATGCTGTTCTACTGTTTGTACTGATTTCATTGGTATGTGCTGGTAATACATAAAGTAGGATCATATTTATTTATTTATTTGATTAGGTTGATTAGTACATATAATAGACACAGCTGCCATATATATATATATATATATATATATATATATATATATACATGGCTTACTAGGTGGCGCTAGTGGTAAAGAAAAGTGAACGTGAAAGTGTTAGTCGGTCCTGTCCAGACTCTTTGTGGACCCCATGGACTATAGCCTCTCTGTCCATGGAATTCTCCAGGCAAGAATGCTGTAGTGGGTTGTCTTTCCCTTCTCCAAGGGATCTTCCTGACCCAAGGATTGATCCCAGGTCTTTTTGCATTGCAGGCAGATTCTTTAACATCTGAGCTACCACGGAAGCCCAATGGTAAGGAAAGTAAAAGTGAAAATCGCTCAGTCCTGTCCAACTCTTTGTGACCCCATGGACTATACAGTTCATGGAATTCTCTAGGCCAGAATACTGGAGTGGGTAGCCTTTCCCTTCCCCAGGGGATCTTCCCAACCCAAGAATCACACCCAGGTCTCCCACATTGCATAGACGTAGGTTCCATCCCTGGGTTAGAAAGACCCCCTGGAGAAGGGCATGGCAACCCACTCCAGCATTCTTGCCTGGGAACCCTGGCAAGAGGACCCTGGGCCACAGTCCATGAGGTTCCAAGGAGCTGAACACGGCTGAAGTGATTTAGCACTCATACCTTATATACATTTATCCTGATTTTTAAATTCTATTATAACTAGTGGCTTAATACTACTATCTTGTATAACAGTTCTCATTGGTTTTATAAGCTACTAGAAGATAGATCATATCACTTTATCTTTGAATAATCCTGCATGCTTTGCCCATAATAAGGCACTTAATATTTACCAAATCAAATTTTATTTTTTTTATTTTTATTTTTTTTGGTTCTACATGTAATGGAGAAGAGATATTTTATTTTATTTTATGTTTTTTTTATTATTGTTTTTGCCATACATTGTCATGATATCACCATGGGTTTACATATGCTTCCCCTCCGGATCCCCCCTCCCTCCTCCCTCCCCCCCGGGAAATCTCGCTGCACCAGTCCCGAGCATCAATCCTGGGCTGGCGATTGATTAGACACATGACAATTAACATGCTTCAATGCCCTTCTCCCATATCATCCCACCCTTACCCTCATCCACAAAGTCCACAAGTCTATTCTATACATCTGCGTTCCTTTTGTTGTCTCCCATGTTGGGTTCTCATTACTGACCACACAATGAAAGCATATTAACAAAACTATAATGATCTTAGGAAATGCACTTACATTGCTTTTACGTCCTTGGAGCAACCTAGTTTACTGCAAATGGTTCAGCAGTGCTTGATGAACTAAAAATGCTACTAAAGATGTGACATCCCACATACAAGCACATGAGAAGTACAGGGTTTCTAGAAAATAGAGCATGTTTGAAACCTGCCATGACTCTGCCTCTCTTTTGTTGTGTTGATGTAGGCATATACCACCAAGCTTTAGCTTATTGCAGTCAGCTCAAGCCTTATTCTGATGAAAGCAGCAAATGCTGAATTATCATTAAGATATACTCAATTTTCATTTTTTAATTCCAAATGTAGTCCTCAATATAACTGAGAAGAAAATAGATACCTTGCTGTGTGTTTTATTATCTAGAGACCAAAATCATGAATATTTTTAATTCCTTGGCCCATTAATAATTCATTAGAAAGCCGTAGACTCCAAACCCAACAGGAAAACAATAACAAAAACAGAAAGGTATGAACATTTAATCTTCACTAAAACCATGGTTCTTAAGGATGCAATCTTTCACACGTGACCCCTTATACAAAGTTATACTTGACATGGAAGACAACTTAGAAAATTTCAAAATTCACTGCACAGAAATGGAATTTTGCTTAGAAATCTGTATCATAATTAATCTGAATATGTAATTTTGCATTAAGAATGTTTTAGGTAACATGCTTTTTTAAAGTGAAAATGGCAAAAAAAAATTTGAATTGTAGGTAGTTGTGAAATCAACTGTCTTGTCTAGATTGAAACCAATAACTATAGCTTTTAACTTACTATACCAATTGATAAGTACCAGGGTACTTCCATAGTATGTAAATATGTGAGTGCCGTTGAAATAATGGGTGGCAGTTTTTGTTGTTTAATTGAGGCATAACATACATTGGATTGTAATTTTAGGAGAACACTAGGAATTCTTGCACTGTCCTTTCTCTATGAAACTCTGACATCAGGCCAGATCTGTATTCAGACATGCCTCCTTCTTTGGCATTCACTCCCCACCCCTATCAGTTATTATTATTTCCTGAATCCAAAGTCATTCTTGGTTACTTTAATAAACTAACCTATTAATTGAATTTTATGTTAAACTTTCCCCCCTCAGCTTTACTGTTGTAGTAAATACACACAGTGAACTGTCCATGTTTTTGTTTTTTTTTTTTTTCAGTTTTGTTAAGATCCAGGCTTAGAATCAGAGCAGAATATTGAGTTTATCTTTGTCAGAGTTCAGAAGTTGTTTACTTGAATAAGGACATGACATAATAATTGGAATATTTCAGTGTTGTGCTCAGAAACCTCTGGACTCATAAAAATGTGAGAAGTTGAATAAATAACTGCAGACGAAAATACCAGAGTGACTACTTTAACTTACATGTAAAATAGTATCATCAATTCAGAACCCACTGTACCTAAGAAAGTATAAAATTTTGGCTTTTGCTTGTAGGTAAAACATTGAGAACATGTCTTCACTTGTTTTACTAGGAATTTGGTTTACCTATTAAGAACATATTTCACTCTTATCACTGTGCATACTATATCTATTTTGAATGAAGCCCAAATAATTACATTTTAAAGTAAAGCTCAAAAAGTTAGGATGAAAAATTTTACTGCTTAGAAATGATATTTCTTTAATCTCCAGTTAGAAGGAAAAAGAAAAATGATTTCCTTTATAAAGGGCTAACTCTGAATTAATATAGCAATAGCCATTACTGACTTTAACCTGTATAGGTACACAAACCATTTTCTGCCCTTACGTAGGGTAACAATATTCAGCATACCTTACAGTATTTATTATACCAGGTTTAAATTTCTCTTGCTAAAGTTTAAGGCCATAGAGCTCATAAATATTTTAGAAAACACAAAAATAACTCTTTCCTATTGCACTGTGAAAATTAGATGGTGAATTCCTTTCCATAGCTCTTCCAGTTACATAAATTTGTGTTTTCCTTTGTTGATTTTCATTTTTATCTGCTGTATTTTTAGGTACACTTTGAATTTTTTTTCCTGTGAATTATTTTTAGATGAATGCTCTAGGAATTGCAATCTGGATGGATGGAGAATGTCCCAAGTCATCAAATCCTGATCCTTTTTGTATAATAGTGTGTCACTGTTGTGTCTCTGTTCTCTCACATTTTACCCTAAGAAGCAAAAAGAAATCAGGCCACAGCTTCAGTAATTTGACTGGAAATCTTCTCGACTAAATATTTGAGTTTATTACTTACAAGTTCTATTCTCTATATAACTGCAGAACATAATTCTACTTAAGTTTTCTCCTACTGTAATCCCCTTTTTTTCCCCCAGTTTCCAATAACATGTTGCTTATTTCCTTCTGAGTCTTCTTAGCAAGGTGATTAACATCTATATTTTTACTAATCAGCTGTCAAGGTAATCTAGACATTTCCTGAAAACTTTTCCAGGCTTAATCCATTGCCCAAATCCAAGGTCACTTGTACATTTTAAGGATTTATTACAGCACTGCTGTACTTCTAGTACCAAAATCTGTAGTAGATTTCTATGGCTTTTGTCAAAAAATTACTACAAGCCTAGTGAGTTAAACAATGGAAATTTTTGTTACAGTTCTGGACATCAGAAGACCAAAATGGTTCTCAGTGACATAAAACAGAGGTATTAGCAAAACTGCATTCCTTTCTGGAGCCCCCTCCCCCATCTTATTTATTTATTTTAATTGGATGCTAATTACTTTACAATATTGTGGTAGTTTTTGCCATACATTCACATGAATCAGCCATGGGTGTACATGTGTTCCCTATCCTGAGCCTTCTTCCCACCTCCCTCCCCATCCCATCCCTCAGGTTCATCCCAGTGCCTGACAAAGAATTAATCTCAAAAATATACAAGTAACCCTATCTTTTTTTTTTCTTTTTTCTTAGTGTCTTGAAACCATCTGATTTTCTCTGGCTCATGGCCCTTTTCTGTTTTCAAAGCCAGCCATGGCTGGTCTAGTCTTTCTCATATTGCATCATCTGAAACTGACTCTACTGGTTCCTTTGTCCACATTTTAGGACCCTGTGACTACACTGGACCCATCCATATAATCCAGATAAATTTTCCTTTCTTAAGATCAGATGACTAGCAACTTTACTTCTATATGGTACCTTAATTCCCTTTTGTCATGTAACTTAAACATATTCACAATTTCCAAGGATTGGGGTATGGACATCCTTGGGAGGCCGTTATCTGGGTATGAGCATAGCCTCTGCAGTCTACTCCTTCTCGGTTTCTTAAATTCCTTAAAACTTAGTGTCTTCATACATAAAATGGTAGAATAAAAGTAGTTTCTTCAAGGATGTTTTAAAGATTAATAAGATAATGAGCTTAAAGTGTTTAACACAGTACTTAGTACAAAATAAGCACTCAGGAAATATTGGCATCCACAGTTACTATTATTTTAGAAGGAACTAAAGGAGATAGAATGACTAAATTTACAATATAAAAAGATTCATATTTTTCATCCTATATTTTAAGTAGAGAAAATTGTCTTTTTTCCTCCAAAGTAGTACAGGTTTTTTACTGAGTAGAAGGAGAAAAAGTCACATATATCTATGTTTGAGATGCTACAAGGAAAACATTAGTTTAAAAGTTCTTCAAAAATGAGGCTGTCCTGTTTAATAATCCATACTGCAGCAAAATTGGTTGTTTTCTTGTTTCCTTTAAATGAGCCCATGTTTGATGTTTGACAATTACCATTTGATTATTTAATAACTGGAAACCTATTGTGCTGAGTAATTGCCAGCCTGCTGAGTCTGATAAGTGAATTTCTGATACAAAAATGAGATTAATAATTTAACTGTGATTTAGACATTATAAGCTTTGGATTTAGATCACATGTCTTATACCAGGGACCTCTGTTAAAAACAGAACTTGGATTTCATTGAAATAATAAAATAGCTTAAAGTCTCCTTAACATTTCCTTGTATCAAATTATCAAAAGACAGTTGTGACAAAGATGATCTTGTGATTTTAATGGGAAGTTTAGAATATATGTAGTCTCAAGTTTAGGAGAGGACCACCTAAGACCCTATACATACCTTAATCTTGTCAGCGACTCCACCCTTTTGAAACTTTGTAGAAGGAATGAAGATTGTTACTGCTTTGATCCTTATCTCATAAACCTGCCTGACTATGTAACCTCTCCCTATTCACTGTGGAGGGGCGGTGGACAGTTCTTGAGTGTCTAGCCTACTGTGTTTCCCCTTTGCCAGGCAAAGGAATAAAACCACTTTCTTTCTTCTCCATTAAAAAAAAGAATATATGCAGTTTTTACTTTTTATGAACTCTATATCCTCAACTGTCAGGCAGAGACCCAGGTAATATAATGTAATCATAAATAACACCCAGTATGCTCCTTATAAAGAGTTTGTGTTATCTGAACAATAATCCAAAACCTGTCTTAGTTGATGAGGAGTTTGGTCTCTGTGACATCTCAGAAGCAAAAATAATTAAAGATGTGACTTACTATATTCAGTTCAGTTCAGTCGCTCAGTCGTGTTCAACTCTTTGCGACCCCATGAACCACAGCACAGCAGGCCTCCCTGCCCATCACCAACTCCCAGAATTTACCAAAACTCATGTCCAGTGAGTCGGTGATGCCATCTAACCATCTCATCCTCTGTCGTCCCTTTGTCCTCCTGCCTTCAATCTTTCCCAACATCAGGGTCTTTTCAAATGAGTCAGCTCTTTGCACAGTTAAATAAGATTTATTCCTAATTTTAAATATATACTTTGAAACAACCTCAAACATATACCCAAGGGCAAATAATTGCTTAAAACTGTGCAATGTTCATAAAACTCATTTCTACTTATATCCACTTTGGATCCTCTTCAGTTCAGTTCAGTTCAGTTCAGTTGCTCAGTCTTGTCCGACTCCTTGTGACCCCATGGACTGCAGCACGCCAGGCCTCCCTGTCCATCACCAACTCCCAGAGTTTACCCAAACTCATGTTCATTGAGTCAGTTATACCATCCAACCATCTCATCCTCTGTCATCCCCTTTTCCTCCTACCCTCAATCTTTCCCAGCATCAGGGTTTTTTCAAATGAATCAGTTCTTTGCATCAGGTGGCCAAAGTATTGGAGTTTCCACTTAAACATCAGTCCTTCCAATGAACACTTAAGACTGATCTCCTTTAGGATGGACTGGTTTGATCTCCTTGTAGTCCAGAGGACTCTCAAGAGTCTTCTCCAACACAACAGTTCAAAAGCTTCAGTTCTTTGATGCTCAGCCTTCTTCATGGTCCAATTCTCACATCCATACATGACTACTAGAAAAGGCATAATAGACATCATATACCCTTTGAAAAGATGAATACATGGTATAGAGCACTTTTCACAATTCCTAATTACTCCAACATGCACAAGTATTCTTGCCTGAAGAATCCAATGGATAGAGGAGCATGGTGGGCTACAGTTCATTGGGTCACAAGAGTCAAACATGACTAAGCAACTAACGCTTCTATAAACATAAGAAGTCTAAATTTCTAGAATATTGAAGTATCAAATAGTTAAACAAATATTGTACACAAACAACTTATCTTAGAGTTATAAATTTAAAATCATAAGTACAAAATGTGCACCTTTTATTATTTCATCTTAAAATCAAAATTTTAACACCAAATAAATAATCCTGAAAACCCCAAATTAAAACCCATAAGTTTAATGTCAATCACATTTTCTTAAACATTTAAATTAAGATGACATATTCAACATGACAGATCCTCTAATGTTAAATTATCTTCAACATTTACACAGTTAATGAACAAAACACACACAAGTTACCATGCAGATTATGAAACCTCTTCCTAAATTTAACATAAATACACGTCTTACTTCCTTATTTTCTCAATAATATGTAACATTTCTACTGCTATGCATGACATAGAGAGTCATTTGCTGACTATGTGGAAGAATGCCAAACAGGCTGGGTTTATGATGTTAGTAAGCAAAGATACCAGCATATGGGAAGCTGGGTTCATCTTTCAGAATGATTTAGTCAGCATCTTTTTAATAAGGGTCCTTTCTTATAAAAATGTACCATTTCATTGTCTAAAAAGAATTAAGATTTGGTATCCCTATATGCAAACTGAAAATAATCTGCTTGTAACCTGGTTGATTTCTGAACCCTCTTTATGTTTTACTTGCTTACCAGTGAGACTCATCATCACTTAAGGTCATTTTTACTAATCCATTGCTGCTTCTCAATATATGTCACCCATTTAGCTCTTTTTTTCATGGAGGAATGCCCATAAAATTACCTGCTCCAGACTCCAGTTAATCATTATGCCATGTCTCTTAAGTTCTTTGTTCTGTTCATCCAGAGTGAAGTAAGCCAGAAGCAAAAACAACATTACAGTATATTAACGCATATATATGGAATTTAGAAAGACGGTAACGAGAACCCAACATGCGAGACAGCAAAAGGAACGCAGATGTATAGAATTGACTCGTGGACTTTGTGGATGAGGGTAAGGGTGGGATGATATGGGAGAAGGGCATTGAAGCATGTTAATTGTCATGTGTCTAATCAATCGCCAGCCCAGGATTGATGCTCGGGGCTGGTACAGCGAGATTTCCCGGGGGGGAGGGAGGAGGAAGGAGGGTTCCGGAGGGGAAGCATATGTAAACCCATGGTGATATCATGACAATGTATGGCAAAAACAATAAAAAAAAAAGACATAATTATTTCAGGAAATTTTTAAACTCAGTTATCGACACTACAATTAGCATTGTTTGTTATTCATCTTTTTTGGCTAATGTACAATGCCAAGAGGTGGAGGAAACAGACATTTTAAGTCAACATCATGTTCTTGTTGAGCTACCAACTCAACACATACTCAAATGTAAAATTTTAAAAATTAAGCAAAATTATATTATTGTGCACATTTTGGGGGCTTTATTTGGTTTTCATTTGTCCTGCAATGATGGAGCAGTAAGTTCTCACCTGGATCTCTTGAGGAATTGCAGATAAAAGAGAAGGGCTACTGAGAGAAAGAGAGAAAGAAAAAGAAAGGCCATTGCCTTTAATACAGAACTATAGATTATTAGATTATAGATATTTTGACATCTGAATAAACCTCTTCTAATTTGTAGATTTCACTAAAGAAGAAATTGAAATCAGAGAAATGACATAATTCTTTGTTGACATATGGCAAATCATCTGTTGACCCCAGATCTCCTGAATCCAATTTGACTTTATTTATGTTAAGCCATGCAGCCTTGATAAGATAGGTACTTCATACATAGTTCCCTCAATCAGAATTCTTTTGAACATTGGTTATTATTCAGGCCCAGGGATGGGAAGATTCTCTGGAGGAGGGCATGCCAATCCACTCCAGTATTCTTGCCTTATTAGAAAAAATGGAGTAGCCCTCATCATCAACAAGATTGCAGTACTTGGGTGCAATCTCAAAAATGACAAAATGATCTCTGTTCATTTCCAAGGCAAACCATTCAATATCACAGCCATTAAGTCTATGCCCTGACCACTTATGCCAAAGAAGCTGAAGTTGAACAGCTCTATGAAGACCTACAAGTCACTCTAGAACTAACACCAAAAAAAGATGTCATTTTCATTAGACTGAAATTCAAAAGTAGGTCATTAAGAAATAACTGGAGTAACAGGCAATTTTGGTCTTGGAGTACAAAATGAAGCTGGTCAGAGACTAAAATAAGAGCTTGGCCCAGAGAATGCACTAGTTATAGCAAACACTCTCTTTGAGCAACACAAGAGAAGACTCTAGACATGGATATCACCAGCTGGTCAATACCAAAATCAAATTGATTACATTTCTTTGCAGCCAAAGATGGGGAAGCTCTATACAATCCGCAAAAACAAGACCAGGAGCTAACTGTAACTCAGATCATGAACTCCTTATTGCCAAAATTCATACTTAAGTTGAAGAAAGTAGGGAAAACCACTAGACCATTCAGGTATGACCTAAATCAAATCCCTTACGATTTTACAGTGAAAGTGACAAATTGATTCAATGGATTAGATCTGATAGACAGACTGCCTGAAGAACTATGGACAGAAGTTTGTGACATTGTACAGGAGGCAGTGATCAAGACCATCCCCAAGAAAAAGAAATGCAAAAAGTCAAAATGGTTGTCTGAGGAGGCTTTACAAATAGCTGACAGAAAAAGAGAAGTGAAATGCAAAGGAGAAAATGAAAGATATACCCATCTGAATCAGAGTTCTCAAGAATAGCGAGGAGAAATAAGAAAGCCTTCCTCAGTGATCAATACAAAGAAATAGAGGAAAACAGTAGCATGGGAAAGACTAGAGATCTCTTCAAGAAAATTAGTGAGACCAAGAGAACATTTCATGCAAAGATGATCACAATAAAGGAAAGAAACAGTGTGGGTCGCAGTGGGTGGGAGTGGCTTTGTGGGCATCATGGGGTCATGCTCTAGGCTCTTCCTCTGCTTTCTGCTCTGGGGAAGCACAGAGCTCTGCAGCCCCCCCAAAAAAAATTTTTAAAAAAAGAAAGAAACAATGTGGACCTAACAGAAGCAGAAAATATTAAGAAGAGGTGACAAGAACTAAAAAAGATCTTCATGACCCAGATAACCACGTTGGGGTGATCACTCACCTAGAGCCAGACATCCTGAAATGTGAAGTCAAGTGGGCCTTAGGAAGCATCACTAAGAATAAAGCTAGTGAAGGTAATGGAATTCCAGTTGAGCTGTTTCAAATCCTAAAAGATGATGCTGTGAAAGTGTTGCACTCAATATGCCAGCAAATTTGGAAAATGCACAATTAGCCACAGGACTGGAAAAGGTCAGTTTCCATTCCAATCCCAAAGAAAAGTGATGCCAAAGGATGTTCAAACTACTGCACAATTGCACTCATCTCACACAAAGTAATGCTGAAAATTCTCCAAGCTTGACTTCAATAGTACATCAACCGTGAACTTCCAGATATTCAAGCTGGATTTAGAAAAACAGAGGAACCAGAGATCAAATTGCCAACATCCATTGCATCATAAAAAAAACTAGAGAGTTCCAGCAAAACATCTACTTCTTTAATTCATTGCACAAAAGCCTTTGACTGTGTGGATCACGACAAACTGTGGAAAATTCTTCAAGAGATGGCAATACCAGACCACCTTACCTGCCTCTTGAGAAACCTGTATGCAGGTCAAGAGCCAACAGTTAGAACTGAACATGTAATAGCAGACTGGTTCCAAATTGGGAGAGGAGTATGTCAAGGCTGTATATTGTCACCCTGCTTATTTAACTTATATGCAGAGTGCATCATACGAAATGCCAGGCTGAATGAAGCACATGCTGCAATCAAGATTGCTGGGAGAAATATCAATAACCTTGGATATGCAGATGACACCACCTTTACATCAGAAAGCGGAGAACTAACAAGCCTTTTGATGAAAATGAAAGAAGGAAGTAAAAGTTGACTCAAAACTTAACATTCAAAAAACTAAGATCATGCCATCCAGTCCCATCCCTTCATGTCAAGTAGTTGGGGAAACAATGGAAACAGTGAAAGACTTTATTTTCTTGGGCTCCAAAATCTCTTCATATGGAGACTGCAGCCTTGAAATTAAGAGACTCTTCCTCCTTGGAAGCAAAGCTATGACCAACCTAGAGAGCAGATTAAAAAGCAGAGACATCACTTTGCCAACAAAGGTCCATCTAGTCAAAGGTGTAGTTTTTTCAGTAGTCACGTATGGATGTGAGACCTGGACCATAAAGAAAGGTGAGTGCCGAAGAATTGATGCTTTTTGAACTGTGGTGTTGGAGAAGACTCTTGAGAGTCCCTTGGACTGCAAAGAGGTCCATCTAGTCGATCCTAAAGTAAATCAGTCCTGAATATTCATTGGAAGGACTTATGCTGAAGCGGAAACTCCAGTACTTTGGCTACCTGATGCAAAGAACTGACTCATTTGAAAAGACCCTGATGCTGGGAAAGATTGAAGGCAGGGGAAGAAGGGGACAATAGAGAATGAGATGTTTGGATGACATCACCAACTTGATGGACATAATTTTGAGCAAGCTTCAGGAGTTGGTAATGGACAGGGAAGTCTGGTGTGCTGCGATCCATGGCATTGCGAAGAGTTGGACATGACTGAATGACTGAACTGACTTGCCTGAGAATCCCATGGACAGTGGAGCCTGGTGAGCTACGGTCCATGAAGTGGCAAAGAGTTGGACAGGACTGAAGTAACATAGCACACACCCATGCGTTCTTTTGACTCCAGTTCATATTTAATCCAAAGTTTCTCTTTTTTATGTCCATTTACTCAAGTTGGTGGTTCACAGGCCTCAAATGAAGTTTCAAGTTTTCTTTTTTGTTAGTGAAAACATTTAATTCTGACTTATACAAAAAGATTTGAAACAAATATGCAAATAATACAAAGTTCTGACAGTTGAAATAGCTATCTTATTTTCTCATTTTAATTTTAAACAATGGTCTCAAGAGGCATTCTTTTGCTATCAACAGTGCGTAGTTGGTCTGGGTATCCTGGCATCAGCTGTGAGCAACAGGAACCATGTAAGTCAGTGTTCTGCTGCCTTGCCTGAGCTCCCTTCTCAGGCTGCTCTCATAGACCACCTGAGTGCCTAAGGGACCCTGGACCCAGGACCAGGTCCAACTAACCAGTCAAATTCTTTAGTTGGAATATATTTGACCTGGGAGGTTACAGGTATTATGGATAGCATAGTGATATGTATATTAATATAGGGCAAAGGAAGAGCAATCCATCAAAAGAAAATAAATCAAATTGCTGGCAGACACAGAATCAAGTAGCCACACTGTTCTGAAGGAGGTGTAAAGAGCTGGCTTGTGTCCTGTGACTCTTTAACTGCTAGTTCTCTCCTATATGGTTATGCTTGGAATTTCTCTCTTAAATGCCATGATATTTTTCTTGATCTTCTCAACATATTTCTTTTACTGTTCCAGTCCATTCTCTTTTATGCTTAAGTGGGTTTTTATTTTTTGAAGTTTATGACTCCTGGAACAAGTATTAAGTGAAAGTGAAAGTGTTAGTCTCTTAGTCGTGCCCAAATCTTTGCAACCCCGTGGACTGTAGCCCACCAGGCTCTTCTGTCCATGGAATTCTCCAGGCAAAAATACTGGAATGGGTTGCCATTTCCTTTGCTATTTATCACTTTGAAAACGTTTTTGTCTTCCCTCACTGTTAATTTCCAAAACTACCTCAATGAAAAATAACATACTTTCTGTGAATATATTATAGACTTTTCACTGTAAATTAGTAAATTATTATAATATATACACTTGACTGAGATATAATTTTAATAAAATAAGATTACATTGAAATACTGCTTTGGGGACTTCTCTTGTGGTCCAGTGGCTAAGACTCTGTGCTCCCAACGCAGGGGGCCCAAGTTCAATCCCCAGAGAGAACTAGATCCTACATGGGGCAACAAAGATCCCACATGCCACAACTAAGATCATGTGTAGCCAAAATAGTAAGTAAATATTTTTTTAAAAGTATGAAAAAAATCGTAATTAAAATATATATGTATATATTGCTTTTAAAACCTTGCTACCCAAAGTATTGCTCAGGTACCAGCAGCATCAGCATCACTTGGTTCTTGTGAGTCTCAGACCCTACTCCAGACTTGCTGAATCCAAATATATATATTAATAGGATCATCAAGTGATTCATATATACCTTAAAGTTTGAAAATATGGTTTTGGAGATTATCCAAAGTATTGAGAGAGAGAGAGAGAGAGAGAGAGAGAGAGAGAGAGTGTGTGTGTGTGTGTGTGTGTAGTCACATGGTATAATAACTGATAATTTTGTGAAGAACTTGAGCCATCCTGATTCACTTTAATTCATTTTTGATTCGTCGTTGTCATTGTTTAGTTGCTAAGTCACATCCAACTCTTGCAACCCCATGGACTGTGGCCTATCAGGCTCCTCTGTCCATGGAATTCTCTAGGCAAGAATACTGGAGTGGGTTGCCATTCCTTTCTCCAGGGGATCTCATTGTCCCATTAACCACATGTAGGCAAAAAGATTTCAGATAAAAGAGTTGTAAAACTTTTTAAAATAGTTTACTCTTTTCACTTGGATGTAGAGGTACATAGTTTTATTGACATCTTGCTTATGCCCCTAATGACCTATGAATACCTTTTGCAACCTGGCTGTTTTCTAAATCATTATAAGCTTGTGACTAACATATTGTCTAACAGTAATCTAACCTTTAGTTGATCAGTTTCAGTGACATAAACATTTTATGGCATCAGACTAAACATTAAAAAAAAATTTCAGTCCTGGCACTGTATATTTGAATGTTTGTGTGTCTGCTGTGTGCTCAGTCATGTCTGACTCTCTGTGGCCCTGTGGGCTATATCCTGCCAGGCTCCTCTATCCATGGAATTTTCCAGATAAGAATACCAAAGTCAGTTGCCATTTCTTATTCCAGGGGATCTTCCCAACCCAGGGACTGAACCCATGTCTACATGCATCCATGCACTGGCAGGTGGATTCTTTACTGCACCACCTAGGAAAGCCCATATATTTGAATAGATTATTATCTAAGTCTCTTTTATATAACATTCTAGTAAGTCATTAAAATGTATAAAAATAAATTGAGCAGGTTGACTAAGATTATTTATATTTATTTATATTTATATTTAGGCAATGCCAGACATTCAGGAGGATTGATGAACTTGGAAATTCTTGACCAAATTAAGTATGATTGATTATAAATATTGAAGAATATTTATGGTATGAATTAAAAACATTTGTAAATACAGCTGATAAATTTTCTTAAATGGTAAAAGCCAATGCTAAAAATATAAAAGGATTTGGTCCAGATGCTCTTTTATTTCTAGTCCAATAACAGTGTACCTAGGGAGTGGGTGATGTATTTATCAGTATAACATTAATAGTGTTTTTGCGTGGAAGTCACTTATTTGAAACCCACAACCTATCAAGCATAATTAAAAGATAAAAAGACTTCTAAACAATCAAAATTGTTGGTACCAAGGAAGCACAAGTATTAACTCTAGTATATGCATGTATCTGTTCACATTCAAAAAAAAAGATTTCATATATAATAATATCCATAATTCACAGTGCATAAATATGAGTGATTCATTTTGTTGTTGTTCTTCAGTTGCTTAGTTCAGTTCAGTCAGTTCAGTTGCTCGGTCATGTCTGATTCTTTGCAGTCGCATCAAATGCAGCACGCCAGGCTTCCCTGTCTACCACCAACTCCCAGAATTTGCTTAGACTCATGTACACTGAGCAGGTGGTATAATCCAACCATCTCATCTTCTGTCATCCTCTTCTCCTCCTGCATTCAATCTTTCCAGCATCAAGGTCTTTTCTAAACATAGTTCTTTCACATCAGGCAGCCAAATATTGGAGTTTCAGCTTTAGCATCAGTCCTTCCGATGAATATTCAGAGTTGATTTTCATTACGATTGACTGATTTGGTTTCCTTGCTGTCCAAGGGACTCTAAGAAGTCTTCTCCAACACCACAATTCAAAAGCATCAATTCTTTGGTGCTCAGCTTTCCTTATAGTCTAGCTCTCACACTCATACATGACTACTGAAAAAACCATAGCTTTGAATAGATGGACCTTTGTCAGCAAAGTAATGTCTCTGCTTTTTAATTTGCTGTCTAGGTTGGTTCTCCAAGCCAGGCTTCAGCAATATGTGAACTGTGAATTTCCAGATGTTCAAGCTGGTTTTAGAAAAGGCAGAGGAACCAGAGATCAAATTGCCAACATCTGCTGGATCATCAAAAAAGCAAGAGAGTTCCAGAAAAATATCTGTTTCTGCTTTCTTGACTATGAAAAAGCCTTTGACTGTGCAGATCACAATAAACTGTGGAAAATTCTTCAAGAGATAGTAATACCAGACCACCTGACCTGCCTCTTGAGAAACTTGTATGCAGGTCAGGAAGCAACAGTTAGAACTGGTCATGAAACAACAGACTGGTTCCAAATAGGAAAAGAAGTATGTCAAGGATGTATATTGTCACCCTGCTTATTTAACTTATATGCAGAGTACATCATGAGAAACCCTGGGCTGGAGGAAGCACAAGCTGGAATCAAGATTGCTGGAAGAAATATCAGTAACCTCAGATATGCAGATGGTACCACCCTTATGACAGAAAGTGAAGAGGAACTAAAAAGCCTCTTAATGAAAGGGAAAGAGGAGAGTGAAAAAATTGACATAAAGCTCAACATTCAGAAAACTAAGATCATGGCATCCAGTCCCATCACTTCATGGCAAATAGATGGGGAAACAGTGGAAACAATGTCAGACTTTATTTTGGGGGGCTCTGAAATCACTGCAGATGGTGATTGCAGCCATGAAATTAAAAGACACTTACTCCTTGAAAGGAAAGTTATGACCAACCTAGACAGCATATTGAAAAGCAGAGACATTACTTTACCAACAAAGTAATGTTGGCAAAGTCTCTTCAAAGCTATGGTTTTCCCAGTAGTCATGTATGGATGTGAGAGTTCAATGGTGAAGAAAGCTGAGCGCAGAAGAATTGATGCTTTTGAACTGTGGTGTTGGAGAAGACTCTTGAGAGTCCCTTGGACTGCAAGAAGATCCATCCAGTCCATCCTAAAGGAGATCAGTCCTAGGTGTTCATTGGAAGGACTGATGTTGAATCAGAAACTCCAATACTTTGGCCGCCTCATGCAAAGAGTTGACTCACTGGAAAAGACCCTAATGCTGGGAAGGATTGGGGGCAGGAGGAGAAGGGGACGACAGAGGATGAGATGGCTAGAAGGCATCACTGACTTGATGAACATGAGTTCGGGTAGACTCCAGGAGTTGATGATGAACAGGGAGGCCTGGCCTGCTGTGGTTCATGGGGTCGCAAAGAGTTGGACATGACTGAGCGACTGAAATGAACTGAACTGAACTGAGGTTGGTCATAGCTTTCCTTCCAAGGAGCAAGCGTCTTTTAATTTCATGGCTGCAGTCACCGTCTGCAGTGATTTTGGAGCCCAAGAAAATAAAGTCTGTCACTGTTTTCATTCTTTCAGCATCTGTTTGTTATGAAGGGATGGAACTGGATGGCATGATCTTAGGTTTATGAATGTTGAGTTTTAAGCCAACTTTTTCACTCTCTTATTTCACCCTCATCCAGAGGCTCTTTAGTGCCTCTTCACTTTTTGCCATATGGGTGGTATGTCTGCATATCTGAGGTTATTGATATTTCTCCTGGCAATCTTGATTCCAGCTTGTGATTCCTCCAGCCCCGCAGTTCACATTATGTACTCTGCATATAAGTTAAATAAGCAGGGTGACAATATGCAGCCTTTACTTACTCCTTTCACAATTTGGAACCAGTCCGTTGTTCCATGTCTGGTTCTAACTGTTGATCCTTGGCCTACATACAGATTTCTCAGGAGGCGGGTAACATGGTTTGGTATTCCCATCTCTTGAAGAATTTTCCACAGTTTGCCATGATCCACACAAAGGCTTTAACATAGTAAATGAGGCAGAAATAGATGTTTTTCTGCAATTCTCTTGATTTTTCTATAATTCAGCAGTTGTTGGGGAATTTGATCTCTGATTCCTCTACCTTGTCTAAATGCAGCTTGGGCATCTGGAAGTTCCCGGTTCACATACTACTGAAGCATACCTTGAAGGTTTTTGAGCATTACCTTGCTGACATGTAGAATGAGTGCAATTGTGCAATAATTTGAACATTCTTTGGCATTGCCTTTCTTGGGACTGGAATGAAAACTGACCTTTTCCAGCCCTGTGGCCACTGCTGAATTTTCCAAATTTGCTGACAATATTGAGTGCAGTGCTTGTACAGCATCATCTTTATAATTTGAAATAGCTCAACTGGAATTCCATTACCTTCACTAGCTTTGTTCATAGTGATGATTCCTAAGGCCCAGTTTATTCCGCATTCCAGAATGTCTGGCTCTAGGTGATTGATCACACCATCAGATCTCCTTTAAAAAAAAATCCTCTAAGAATCCTAATATATCCTTAGACTCCAGAGTTTTGTAGCTTTGAGAAATACCAACCAACTGTCTATCTTTTTGACACTTCATGTCAGCATACCAAATTAGAAGACTGCTAGATTTAAGTGCAATATCAGGATCCCCTGGAGAAGGGAATGGTTATCCTCTTCCGTATTCTTATGTGGAGTGTTCCATGGACAGAGGAGCCTGACAGGCTACAGTCCTTGGGGTTCAAAGAGTTGGACACAACTGTGAGACTAAGCACAGCACAGCACAGAGGCTCATAAAATGCTTGACACCATTTTATGGAAGAAGTTTTCAAGTACAGTGACCTGGAACCATTTAGCCTATTAACATAAATTGTATGTTAATACAGATCTGAACCCTGCAATGACCCTTTAGGATCAGTGCTTTGCAGTATATGACAGTAACCAGTACAGTTTCAAGAGACTCTTTCTGAGTCATTTCAGGGCATTATTTTGAGAACATTATGCTCTGCATATTATCTAACAAGGCAAAGATTATATTCATTCTAAATGATTACAAGTTATGTCATTAATTTCATTATGAAGTTGGATAAACAAAGGTTTGTATAGTTCCTTGAAATCGTAGTCTCATATATACATATTCTTATAGGCCTTCCTTGACCACTTACCCCTGAATAATCTTCTTCTGGTTACTTAACTTTTCTGGGTTGTTTGCTCATCTTTAAAATAAGAAAATAAAAAGCAAAGACATTGAAATCAGACTCTCTGAATGTGAGTGTCTTGTCTGCATTTGCTAGCTGGGTTATGTTTACCAAGAAATTTAATCTCCTCTGCCTTAGTTTACTCAACCCTAAAATGAGGATAAAGTAAGCACTGCCACCTGGGATTGAGTGGATATGTGTGAAGTGCTGAGAAGAGTCATGAACACATTAGAAGGGCTACACAAGTGTTTATGGTTGGTGCAGAGGTGGACATGTCTTATCACCTTAACAACAACAACTACAAATTTTTGAGAGGAGAGAATAGAATAGTGTGAATAGCACCTCTTAGCATGTTGCCTGGTTCATGGCTCATAACGAAGGATCAATTAATATAACTAATACGTTATTTACTACTATAGATTTAAAATGATGAATTAGGTGTTTAGTCTAAGGGATTAAAAGGAGTTAGTTTTCAGAATTCAAAAACTGTTTCAAAGTGTGTCTGTTCAGACGCAGCAGTGGTGAAAAGGGCACAGATTCAATATTAAATATATATGGGGTTTAGCTTTACTAGCAATGATTTCTTTACAGGTAACCAGAAGTTAAACATATCCAAACTATCTCTCTTTTCACCCTCTTCCACCCCCATTATCCCTGCTGGTAACCATAAGTTTTTTTTCTCTGTCTGTGAGTCTGTTTTCATTTTGTAAATAAGTTTATTTATATCATTTCTTAGATTTCACATATATGTGATATCAGATAATATTTGTCTTTCTATGTTTGACTTACTTCACTTAGTATGATAATCTTTAGGTCCATCCATGTTTATACAGATGCCATTATTTCTTTTTTAATGGTTGAGTAAAAGGAGATTGGAAATAACATACACACTACTATATATAAAACAGAAATAACAAGGTTTGTTTCTCTAGCATAGAGTAGGTACTTTAACAGTATTATTTCCTGTTAAAATTTTTTTTGACTGTTGGCACTGATTTCCCTACCATACAAAATAAATCTTTGAATTTTATCAACTTAATAACAAGTTCAGCTTATAGGAGAAATGGAATTAAGTTCAAATATGTGTTTTCTGCTTTTTGTAGTTTTCAACTATCATCTTCAAATTGCCTGTTATTTTCCAGATTAGGTGAGTGAATATATCGTACTGTGCTTGTAGATAAAAAGGATTTTATTTCATGAACGTTCATCATTTTAAGGGCTTCCCTTGTGGCTCAGCTGGTAAAGAATCTGCCTGTAATGTGGGAGACCTGGGTTGGATCTCTGGGTTAGGAAATTCCCCTGGAGAGGGGAAAGGCTACCCACTCCAGTATTCTGGCCTGGAGAATTTCATGAACTGTATAGTCCATGGGGTCACAAAGAGTTGGACATGACTGGGTGACTTTCACTCACTTATCATTTTAAAAAATTCCTTAGAATGATTTTAAGACATTGGTAGTTTTTAAATTTTTCTAACAGTTCATAAAATGTGGTACAGATGAGATATGGGTTAATAGCACTGACACCAAAAAAGAGAGGTGGGGGAGAGAAACATTGGCAGGTGGTATGATTAGTAAGTGATTTATAGTCATGATGAATTGAATCTCTTCCAAAAGATGTATATACTAGAAGACTGGTTTAAATCTCACCTGTCTTGCTAAATAATAATTACTTAAAAAATTAAAATGGGAAAGAGAAACTGTTGTGAATCTTTAATTTTCTCTACTTTGGGACAGTGCCATTGCTAGAGAACACCAGATAGCCTCTCAGTCTCTGAATGCCACTTTCTCCCAGTGCTACTCAACTAGGACCTCTCTTTACCTGCCATGTATTTCACCCCAGAGCCATTAACTGTAATAGCTATGGTAGTAGTCATAGCCGCAGCCTGGGCATCCTTGTGAAGCATGGGAAGGGAACTGGAACCTAATCAAGCTTCAGGGAAGGGGTTTACCAGCCATCTACCATTTTGTCTGGTTGCCTTATATGTGCCAGGCACAGTGCTAGACATCACTCTGTTAAATTGCCCAAGATAGGCCATTCTATGTATTTTTATTCAAGGTCATTAGCTGAAAGAACACTAAATGATTTAAATGTAAAACTGCATCTACCTAACTTCAATTTTAAGACTATAAATGACATTAAAAACATTTTTGGCATAAAAATTATAATTGTAAAATTTGATCTGTTCTCCAGTCTGTTATACATTTATTTTAGAAATGATGTTGTAAAAACAGTATCTTCATCTGAAAGGAATCTTAACAGTAGTTTTGATTGATCCATGAAATTAATAAGAGTTTTGTCTAAATTAGTTTGTCTGCACTGGTTCATGTTATTGGTGAATGTTTACTACCATTTTAATTAAGCAAATTATTTATTTTGTGTCTTTAGATTTCTGAGTTCTTATTTCTATAGCAAATAATATTGAATGCTTGTTAAGGTGAATTTTAATTAAAACTGTTTAAGTGCATCATAGCTCAGCTATATGAAATTGATGAAGGCTACATGTTTTTGTCCAATAAATAAAATTTAAATTCTCTAAAATTTAATTAAGCTGAAGTTTCAACTTTTAAAAATTTAATATTTTATTGTTTTACAAGTCATTAATATTTTTTCAAACTTTTCCTCAAATTGAAAATAATTTTACTTTTTCTGATTAAATAAATCAATGTACTATTATTAACATAAAATTATGAATACTGTTGTTGTTGTTTAGCACTAAGTTGTGTCCAACCGTTTGCAGCCATGTGGACTGTAGCCCACCAGGCTCTTCTGTCTATAGGATTTCCCAGGCAAGAATATTGGAGTGGGTTGCCATTTCCTTCTCCATGGGATCTTCCTGAACCAGGAATCAAACTCACATCTGCTGCATTGGCAGATGGATTCTTTACCACTAGGCCATGAAGTAAGCCATGGGATGTATAAACAAGAATACAAAAGTCCTCTATAATCCACCTCCAAACAAATATCCATTGTTAATCAGTCTGACTGGCTTTGTGTTTAGGTGATTTATTTTTACTAGTTAAATCCCTTCATTTAGTATGTGAACTATTTGGGGATAAATTTTTTATAATTCTTCCATTTTAAATAACTTTTTCAATTAAGAGATCGCATCATTTTAAATAAGTTTTTCAATTAAGAGAGCACATATCTGTTCAGTTGTCAGATAGAAGCATTGATTCAATTTTGTTTGAAAGTAAAAACTGAAAACAATTTTTAATTTCTTAGTGGATATTGTGACCCCATGAAAATATTAGTCTTTTTGAGCTTATTCACTCTTACCAGCCCTATGAAGATACCTTAACTCAGTAGTACTTACTATGGCCTATAGAACCCCTTGTGATCTGATGGTGCCCATTTTTCCAGCCTCAATTCCTGTTGCCTACTGTTTCTTGCCCCCACCCCCAGCACCTCACCACCAAATACATACTTACAGCCTCTTACAAAGCAAGTGCGCTTTATCCAATCTTCATATTCTTTTAAACTCCTGCACATCTCATTTCTTCTCTTCCAATCTATCTTCCCACACCATCCCAAAACTCTTAATAGTACCTCTTCCTGAAAACTTTTGCTGTCTATTCCAAATCAACTTTCTGATGCATATACTTTTTTGCAACCTGTTTATTATACTTATCTGGTATGTTACAATCGGATTGAAAGTCTGTCCCCTTTAACATTGTAAGCCCTGCACAGAGTAAGTGCTCTATAATTAGCTGATGAATAAATGGATGGGTAGATCAGTGTATGAATGATGAGTGGTAGAACAGATGGATGAAAAATGTTGATGAATATAGGCTAGAGGCATAGGTGAATGGATGTAAGCAAGACAGAATGAGACTCTTGGAGAAAAAGGAGCTCTGTTTATTCTAAAGTAAAACCAAAGATTATGCTCTCTAAATGAGAGGAATATGCAGAAATATGCATCACAGCCAAATATTTAATACCAGAGAAATGATCAACACTGATATTGATTTTATGCACTGGAAAAAAATTTTTAAATAATAAAAATTATTCTAATTATAGTCATTCATATCAACTGTTTATACTTATGTATAAGTATCATTCATGAAAAAATTATTATATGCATCATTATAATGTGTTAAATTAACTGTTTTGTATATTTACTAGAATTAAAGACAACATATTTGTGTGCCTAGTACTTAAAATTTCCATTATGTTATCACTATATTATATTATGTTATTATTATTGTTGGTGAGTATTCCTTACATTCTCCTTAATGGGGTACTTGGGTTTTTAGAATCAGTAATGATCTTTAGCCAATCCAGAGACTTAAAATGTCAAGAACCTTGCATTTAGCATACTGCTTTTATTACTCTGAATGTTAGAGCAGTGATGACATCTTCCTTAAAATGTCTAGTGAAATGGAATTTTCTAATGGAATTTTTTATACTCAAGATCAGGAAAAAAAAGCATAAAGAGCATAAGACCATAACCAACACACTTTACTACAAGTGTGGATCATTGACTAATACCACTTATATTCTAGGTAAGGTGTCAAGCACTGGGGACGTAAACATATCAGGCATGGTGCTTAACTTCCAGGTGCTCATAGTTGCAAGGAGAATTTAGACAAAGTAAATTACAAACAAGATGAGCTAAAAATAAAATAAGTGAAAGAATCCAAATTACAATACAGTGCAATAAGAACTCCAAGAAAGATGAATACAGATCTTTATCAGATGTGATAATTGTCCACTCTTAGAATTGTGGAATGGTGGAGCCTGGAATTCATCTTAAGTCTTCTTGTCCTCGACAAGAAATATAGAAAATGAGGCCCAGAAATATGAAATCACTTGAGGCTTTGGGTAAGTCACTTAGCCTTTGGAGGTTTTAGTTCATGCTGATGCTTTTCCTATAGATAGACACAGAGAGAATGGGTAGGAATAAATTGGCATGTGTCATAAAGCTAAATCACTAGTTTACTAATAACTAGTAGTAAGATTAAGGTAGTATATTATTGCAGCACGATTCATTTCTTCGGTAACACTTTAGTTTTTGCTGAAGAAAGTGAAGGTGTTAGTCACTCAGTCATGTCTGACTCTTTGCAACCCCTTGGACTGTAGCCTGCCAGCCTTCTCTGTCCATGGGATTCTCGAGGCAAGAGTACTGGAGTTGCCATTTCCTACTACTTTACTTTTTACTAGAAAAAAATTAATCTGATATGAAAGATGAATTTATTTTTAATTTAAAAATGTGAAATTCCTACCTATCATGTGCTATGCTGGCTGGTATTACTACTAAGATATGATAGCTTATCATCTTTTTTTCTTGAAGACTATTTCCATTTACCTTTTTAAAAAGTGCTTCTGAGTTATATAAATAAAATATTTTTACTCATTCTTCTGAGTTATAATTATTTGCCTATTGAACTTACTTATATAAGTAATATTACTTACTAATAACTCAGGGAAATTCAAATTATATTTTTATTATTTATTTATTTATTTCATTAGTTTTGCCATACAATGACATGATATCGCCATGGGTTTACATATGCTCCCCCTCCAGAACCCCTCTCCCTCCTCCTCCCCTCCTCCCTCCCCTCGGGAAATCTCGATGCACCAGCCCCGAGCATCAATCCTGGGCTGGCGATTGATTACACATATGATAATTAACATGTTTCAATGGCATTCTCCCATATCATCCCACCCTTTCCCTCATCCACAGAGTCCACGAGTCTATTCTATACATCTGCGTTCCTTTTGCTGTCTCGCATGCTGGGTTCTCGTTACCGTCTTTCTAAATTCCATATATATGCGTTAGTATACTGTATTGTTGTTTTTCCTTCTGGCTTACTTCACTCTGGATAATGGGCTCCAGTTCCGTCCACCTGAGTAGAACTGATTCAAATGAATTTTTTTTAATGCTGAGTAATATTCCATTGTGTATATGTACCACAGCTTTCTTATCCATTCATCAGTTGATGGGCATCTAGGTTGCTTCCATGTCCTGGCTATTGTAAACAATGCAGCAATGAACATTGGGGTACACATGGCTCTCTCAATTCTGGAAGTTCCTTAAAAAACTGCAAATAGACCTGCCATATAACCCAGCAATCCCACTGCTGGGCATATACACCGAGGAAACCAGAATTGAAAGAGCCACGTGTACCCCAATGTTCATCAAATTATATTTTTAAAAATGAAGTTTGGATATTTGAAAGTTTGATTTAACAGCTATTTCTCAGACAAGATATTTGCTTACTCTGCATGTTTTACCTACTGAGGTAACTGGTTAGTCTCTTGATCTGAAATTGTAACAAGATTTGCTGTAAGAAACAAGACATGGAATATACTTAATATGCCCCATAAAGTAAGTACTGACATTAAGTTTTATGTGACAGAATTAATTTTTATTTTCTATGGTCCTCTTCAACCTTACAAATTTTTCATTTATCAAAATTAATAAATATAACAAATAAACATTGCCATTTAACAGTGTTAGCAAAGCTAAGTAATGTACTAAGAAAATCAAAACAATTTATTTTCTAGTCTCAGATATAAAGGAGAAAAGGCCCTAAGTTTTTATGTCATCAATATTATTAATATACCATGGTATATTTTAGGTGTACTTTTCTTTGATCATTACAAATACTACCAGAATTCTTTTATTAACACAGCTTTTAAAAAATGTTTGCACTTATCTGTTATTGGTAGCCAGTTTCTTAATTTTTATTTTACTTGGAATAAAAGGGAAACGAACTGACTACCTATTAATTTACAAAGGACTTAGTTGAATATTTATAAAAATTAAAGCTGACAGATAAAAAGTAAATTGTTTTATAATTTTTGAACAGTTTAAATAGCCTAATACAAACATCTGGATTAAGAATTTTCGTTTATGGATTTCCCAGGTGACACTAGTGGTAAAGAACCTGCTTGCCAATGCAGGAGACATAAGAGACACAAGTTCCATCCTTGGGTGGGGAAGGTCCCCTGGAAGAGAGTACATGGCAAATCATTCTAATATTCTTGCCTGGAGTATCTCCTGAGCAGAGGAACCTGATGGGCTACAGTCCAAAGGGTCACAAAGAGTCAGATGTGACTGAAGAGACTTGGCACGAGCACGCACACATGTCATTTATAGATGCATGGAATCTATCATTGAATCAAATAAATGACAATTCCTGTCCACATCAGTCTTACATGTGTGTGCAAAAAGACATGTATAAAGCAAAACAAATAACTTCATTGTGTAGTATTTTAGTGTTGATAAAAATGGTATAAAGAAAAAAGGAAGACAGAGAGTAGGCCAAGTTTAGCAGAGTCAGGGAATGCCTCACTGAGAGGATGCCATTTGAACAAAACTGGAAGGAGGCAATGGAAATTAAGTTATGCGGATATATAGGAGAGGATTCTTAAAGGCAGGGCAAGCAAGCAGTGCATTCCCTGTCTCTGTCCAGAAAATAGCGAAGGAGCCCATGTAGCTTGTGCCAAATAGGTGAGAGAGGGGAGAATTGTCAGAGACTAGGCCACATAGATATCTGGGGAATAGGTTTTTGGACCATTGTTCTGGCTTCAGCTTTTACTTAAGGTAGAGAGTCGTTGGAGGTCTGCAATGATGGACGGGCATGATCTGACTTATGTTTCAGCAGGCTCACACTCCTAGAGTGATGAGTGTGACAAGGGCTGAAGCAACGAAAACAGTGAGAAGACTCTAACATTAACCTGGGCAGGAGATAATGGAGGTGTGGACTGGAGAGATTATGGAGGAGGTAGTGAGGGTTCATTTCTGAATGTATCTTAAAGTTAGAACCGATAGAATTTGCTGATGTGGTAAATACAAAGCACAAGGAGCTATGCAGGGACTTAGGGTTTTATCTAGAACAACTAGAAGGACAGAGTTGCCACTAAGACACAGAAGACAACAAGACAAGCAAGTTTGGAGAGAATGAAAACTAGGAATTTGAACTTCGACCTGTTAAGTTTGAGACATATATCACACATCCACGGAGAGATATTGAGTGAATAGTTGTGTATAAGTATGAAATCCTGAGGAAAAAATCTGGAGATAAAAACTTTAAAGTCATCAGGACATATACGTGCATGGTAACTACAATAATAAAAAAACATAAAATGAATCACCAAGGGTGAACACACATAGAGAGAAAAGACATCCAAGAACTGGGTCTGGGACCAACACTTCATTGAAAGAGAGGGGAAGCACAGTATTAAATGTGCCTTTGCATAAAAACATTTTTTGGGGTAGCAGGAGCATTCATTGAGGAGAAGGAAATGGCACCCCATTCCGGTACTCTTGCCTGAAAAATCTGATGGATGGAGGAGCCTGGTAGGCTGCAGTCCAGGGGGTCGCTAGGAGTCGGACACTATTGAGCGACTTCACTTTCAGTTTTCACTTTTATGCATCAGAGAAGGAAATAGCAACCCACTCCAGTGTTCTTGCCTGGAGAATCCCAGGGACGGGGGAGCCTGGTGGGCTGCCATCTATGGGGTCGCACAGAGTCAGACACGACTGAAGCGACTTAGCAGCAGCAGCAGCATTCATTGAAACTGTTTATTTATAGGGTCTTATGAAACATACCTGTCCTTTGGTATCTGTATTGATATCAAACTGTATCTTTTATAAAAAGCAACTACTTTCCAGGAACTAGAAATAATAGCTATTGAATAAGTCATTATAGGAATGCTATGCCAAAGTTGTTTTCTCACATTCAGTTTTGAAATAAAAATGTTTTTCTGTTGACAGTCTGCTGATAATATTACATGGCAAACTGGACTGTTAACAGTTTTCATTAGTAGGAATGAATAGTTAATGAAATTCTTAATCAAGTGGTTTGAACACAAATTCAAAAATGTAACTGTGCTTTATAATAAAAAATAATAAGTTGTCTGAAACAAAATTGATTTGGAAGATCCTGTTAAGCCATACCACATTCATGTTTTAAAGGTAAAAATAAATGTATTGATCATTTATACAGAAACATTTATATCATACCTACTGTGAGAAGGGTCTATTCTAGGTTTAAAGCTGTGCAGGAAAGAAGGAATGAATAAAGTAAATATTAGTAACTTATTAATAGATGAAATGTAATAGAGTAAAACAAAATTATAATCACTAGGATATAATATAACTAAATAATGTGGTTTCTGAAAAGAGAAAGAGTTTTTCAGCATAAAAGCAGTGGGAAAATAACAAAGAAATAGAATAATTTTGATAAGATTTTTAAACTAAAATGAAGAGCTATTAATATACTGGTAGTATATTGGAGTGTAAATTAGTATGCTTCTGGAAGCAGTTTGAAACTATGTTGAATTTACTCTTTCAAATTTGTGTTTATACTTTTTGAACTAATATTTTTATTTTGAGTCATTTATCCTAAAGAAACAACCAGAATTTGGAAAAATACTTCTTCAAATAAATCCAAAAATGTTACACCAACACATTTAGAACATAAACACATAATTGGCAACTTCCTTATTGAAATATTTCCCATCATAGATTTTTTTTCTCAAATTATTTAAAAATGTTGCCTTGTATTGCTATGAACCTTTTATAAGAGATTCTGGTTCAGTAATATTTAGAGCAGCTCAGTATATACCATTTTAAGGAAATAAATTATATTGATGACTCTTGAATTAAAATGCTTGAATATGGTGAAAAATAGTCACATAATTATATTATTTCAAAATGTTTATGCAGCTACCTAGTGTCAGCTGGTCAGGAAAGTCTTCAGAGCTTATCCATGGAGAAATCTTATTTGTTTACTCAGATGTATTCTTTTTAAAAATTCCCCAATTGGAATAAATGTCACAGAAGTATTTTAATCATGATGATAAATTTCCAAGAGCTATCTGAAAACTTAAATGTATTTGGAGGCTATAATGTAGTTGCTATATTCTGAATAAAATTATATTTTGAGAGAGAATTCTAAAAATATTTAGAATCATGCCCATTTCCCTTCTCAAACCTTTCTCAATCTGCCCTCGTTTTAATAGGTTTTATCTGAACTGTGCTTAACAGATGCTCCATCTGTGTCTGCTGAATAAATGGATGAATGAACATGTGGGTGTTTGCTAATCTTTAAGGTTCAGTCTCATCTTCTCAAGCAAAGAGACTTGTTGTATCTCAGTCAAATTGCCTCACACCTGCCAAAGAGAGATTAGTCTTATAGACATTATCATCTGAAACTCTTATTTTTTCTTTCTGGTGGAAAATCTTTCTAAAGAAATTGAATTAATTATAGTGAAATTTTGTGACCAAAAGGTAAAAACATTATTATTTTGCATTAAAAGTTTTCACATAGATTCTTTTACATTTTAGTAGGGTAGTAAATACCATTCATGTTTTCCAATATTTGGTTCTCTTCTGTTTCTGGATTTGAGGAAGTCTGTACTTCCATACCTTTTAAATTAATCATGGCCATATAACTCGTTCTGACAAATTAAATATGAGGGGAGGTGTATATCATCAACAGTAAATACTGGTGCCCAACTATCCAACTCATTCTACCCTTCTTGCAAAAAAACAAAACTTTTCATATGGTATAGAGTGACTACATGGAAAAGGGCCCATCATCAACCTGTTTGCCATTTACAGAGAGCAAGAAATTTTATTTTAAGACATGGAAATTTTGTCATTTATGCATAGCCACAGTACAACCTAGCTCATTTGCTTCACAATACCTCTGCTCAGTCTGTAGATACAGGAACTTTCTTCAAGACCCTGTGTACATTCACTAACAGGGGAATAAAAACAGGTAGATTGGTATTCATGATGTGCTTCATCGGCTTGATTTAAAAGTGGAGCAGTTTATTGATATGGGTTTAAAGGATTCATTGCATCAAATCATATTTTCCCTTTCTTTTTCCCTGTAGAAGCCTGCTAGTGGTAGACACTATAGATATTCAAGATCTCTGGGGATTTCCCTGGTGGTCCAATAGTTAATACTCCACACTTCCACTTTTAGGGAATGTGGGTTCAATCTCTGGTCAGGGAATTAAGATCCTATATGTCACATGGCATAACCAAAAATTTTTTTTCTAAAGTAAAAATAAAAGGAAATTCAAGAGCCCTGGAGATACAGAATCAGTCTCGTCAAAAGGGTTAAGTTCAGCTGCATGAAACAGAAATTAAAAAAAAAAAAAAGATTTCCTTAAGCATGGAGAAGTGTATTTTTTTACGTAAAAGAAGATGGAGCATGAAATCTAGGTCCAGTATGGAAGATCCATAGTGTCTTCAGGAATCCTGGCTCAAGTCTGTTCTGTTCTGCCTTTCTTAGTTTAAGGTTTTATCTGCAATATCACCATGTTGTCCTTAGATAGCTACTATAACTTTAGTCATTGCACTGGTACCCAGACCTGTAGTTGGAGAAAAAGGAAAAATGACAAAAGAATATAGCCCAACCAGCTTTCTTCAGTCAGCCTTCATGGTTCATCCAGGAAATTCCTCACAACACTGTTATATCTCATTGGCCAGAACTTGGTCCAGTGAATTTACTGATCTGCAAATGCACCCTGGAAATAGAGTCTTTTAGGAAGAATTAGGAGGAAGATGAATGTTTTGTGGCTACTATGATCTGTGCCACACTCCTTGCCAAAAATTCTAGTCTATGTTGGCTATAATAATTTTCTATGTAGATAGTCTTTTAACTTCTTAAAATCTAACAAGTGTTTAAGACAGGGAACAGTGAATAGCAAATAGGTCTTCAGTGAACTGACAACACATTAATATATCAGTTAAAGAATTTTACAGATGGTGATTCTATAGTGCATTAATTTTAAAGCATGTTTTAAAAATTTTGTATCAAAGGTAATCATAAAATATATAATCTCTACTAGTTTCTTAATAAATTATTTTGTAAAATCGCTTTTTGTGCCACAAATTGTGTTTATCTATATCAGTAGTACTTATATCAGTAGTTCCCTGGAGGAGGAAATGGCAACCCACTCCAGTATTCTTGCCTGGATAATCCCACAGACAGAGGTGCTTGCCAGGTTACAGTCCATAGGGATCAAAAAGAGTTGGACATGACAGATTTACTGAGCATGCACACATATAAGTAGTTCATATAATCCTCATTTACTTCTAATTAATTATATATATGTGGGAGAATGGCTGTATAATGAAATTTGTAAATTGAATATGCTTTATTTGAATGGCTCGAGCAGTTCTAAGTAATACTTTAGGTAATTTAGGATCACTTGTCCGTATCCCTTTTTACATTTCATGATTAAATCTAATTTTTTGTATCCCTAAAGTAAATATTTTCACTTGTAGGAATACCACTCACTTGTACAGAGTCAATCCATATACCAGAAACAAATCCTGCTGTTTGCCAGGATGCATATGTAATCTTACTACTGACTAGAAACATTGCTGAAATTAACTGTCTTTCATAGGTTTTGATTCTCCTCACTTTGTTTCCATTTCAATCCATTTATTCTTCTGTTTATGCCCTTTGTCTTTTATTAGCTTACCATCTCTCCTGAAAGGTAATAAACACAGAAGCCAGGCAAGACCACTACTCAACAGGAGAAAAAGATAACACTAAGTTGTAAAGAGCGAGAGCAAGTATATATTTTGTGTGTGAAGCAACATATCACTTTCCATGTAATCCTGTTGCTAAGAAAGCTATGAGTGAAAAAGAACTGAGTCCAACAGCTTCTCAGAGAAGCTCTATTGGTGATAATGTGATAACACATCCATTTTTATTGGCAAGATTGCAGTGTGTGAGTTCAGAGAAATTAAACGTCTTAACTTTTTATGTTGCCGTGTCAACTGGAGATGAACAGGGATGTGAGGCATGATGAATTTAGATTTAATGAGTGAGCTCAAGTCTAACAGGAATCAGCTATGGTCTAGAAGCAAGGTTCAATGGTTAAGGTGGTTCCCATTCATACAGTGTTGGTGGCTATAGTGAGTACAACAGTAAATAATGGCCATGAACAGAAAGCGTGTAGCACCTGGCACTTTACTGGTAGAGAAAATACAGTGGTCCTGCATCAGGGCAGAGCAACTTCCTGTTTCTGACTTTGACGTGTCAATGACAACATGGTGTCAGAGAGGGCAGGGAAGAGTCTCCCTGGTTGCCATTTTGTTAGTCTTTCCCAACTGTTAACATCTTTCATATTTGAAATGGTATTCTGTACTTCAACCCAGATACCCTACACACTCAATGCACTTTCTACCATATTCTATTGATTCAGATTCTTTGGGTTTCAATCAACAGAAATTAATTATAGCAATTTGGCCAGAAAGCATATTTGGATACTGGGATATCTCACAAAAACCGAGAAAGAATGACCACATCAGAAACTCAGGCAGCTCTGAGATCCTCATGAATCTGCTCCCTAGACCACTGCCATCAACAGGCCTCAACCACCAAACTTTTCTGGTCTCTGTGTCTCTCATTTCAAATATTCAGGGGTCCTGGAGAAGAGTGTCTGATTGGTCCAGCTCTGGGCATAGCTCTGTCTCTGGACAATGCAGCTAGTCTGAATTGCGGAGAGCTCATCTTTAATGGATACTGGGTAGGTGTGCCCTCTACATACCTTAAAGACTCTGATCTGAAACCTAAAATAAGCCGTAATCTTCAGATGATAATATTAAGGTTGCATCTGAGCATATAAGTTTTAGAGATTATCTTATCACAAGAATTACAAAGTTTTATTGGTGCACCAACAGTAAAGTTAGGTCTTAGAAATAAAAGAAGTCAGAAATTTTTTTCTAAAAATGAAACCAAATGTAATAATAAAGATTTGGAATCAGATATCTTGTTATATTTCCCCACTTTTATTAAGATTTCCACAACTATTTACTATATGCTCATTACAAGCTGAAGGAAGTTGCTCCTACTAACTGTAATTAATACCTTCAGCAATTTATTTATCTCTGTTGAGCTTCAGTTTATTCCTCTGTATATGAGAAGGATTTTTAGAACTCTGCTGAGATTCAAATGAGATAACATGAAAGACCACTGTAAACTGAAAAGCACTATATTAATATCACTTATTAAAAGTTCTTTGAAGGCAATGGCAACCTACTCCAGTACTATTGCCTGGAAAATTCCATGGATGGAGGAGCCTGGTAGGCTGCAGTCCATGGGGTCACTGGGAGTAGGACACGACTGAGCAACTTCACTTTCACTTTTTACTTTCATGCATTGGAGAAGGAAATGGCAACCCACTCCAGTGTTCTTGCCTGGAGAATCCCAGGGACGGGGGAGCCTGGTGGGCTGCCTGCATCTATGGGGTTGCACAGAGTCGGACACAACTGAAGCGACTAAGCAGCAGCAGCAGCACTTCATAATTCTACCTTAAAATTGACTGCTCATCTGTAAACCATCTGGTAGATTTTGAGTTTAATTTTATGGGTCTTGAGTGATTATCTCTGGTATCCACAAAAATCAACACTTGTGTTGAATGACACTAGAAGGGCTATCACAAATTAAAATACAAAAAGAAACAAAACAAAAAACACAGCAATGTGAAGAATACTGACAAGGAGCCAAAAACCATCAAGAAAAAAGACCTGGAGTGTGGGTAGCACCTGATCTCCTCCATACTCACGCCACAGCTCCTTGCCACCAGGCTCCATCCCTTGGTAGCTTGGCATCTCACTGACTGTTCTGAAGTCAGTGAGATGTTCTCCTTAGGGCTTCCCTGATAGCTCAGTTGGTAAAGAATCCACCTGCAATGCAGGAGACCCTAGTTTGATTTCTGGGTTGGGAAGATCCCCTGAAGAAGGGAAAGGCTACCCAGTCCAGTATTCTTGGGCTTCTCTTGTGGCTCAGCTGGTAAAGAATTCGCCCGCAATGCAGGAGACCTGAGGTCAATCCCTGGGTTGGGAAGATCTCCTGGAGAAGGGAAAGGCTTCCCACTCCAGTATTCTGGCCTGGAGAATTCCATGGGCTGTGTAGTCCCTCGGGTCACAAAGAGTTGGACATGACTGAGTGACTTTCACTGTCACATTTTCAGTGTCACTCCCTTTCCTCTCGCGGAAGATAAGAGGGCAGGCAACTTGGCCCAGTTTTCAGCTAAATAATTCTACCAATGTGAGGCTCCTACAACTTCCCTGAACTCACTAAGGCTTTCTTACTAAATCAAATTGCTTTATTCATTCATAAGGCCTACTCCCAAATTGGAAATTTACAAGTTGAAAGTTTCAAACTGGAATATATATGTTACCAAATTCAGTTTCTGCCACTTACCACTCAAAAGCCAATTATTTGAGAGTGTCAATAGAAAGGAAAGGTGCTCTAATCAGAAAAGTTTGCAATCTGGGAGGAAGGTAAACTAATGTCCAGAGACCAACCCTGAAGATTCTCCTCAGCCATGACAGTTTTTGAAGGAGAAAAGTGGGGAAGAATCTCCATGAATCATTCATTGAGGCAGGAGGTTGAGTTCTGCATCATTCTCCATTACACACAGGCTGGCTGACTCTCTCTTCATATGTTATCTTGCCTGCATGATCTACAGAATTGCCTGCAGAATTGCTAAGGGAGGTGTTGGAGGTAGAGAGCTAGTCATTTTTTAACTACTTCATTCTTCTTTTTGTAAAGGAAAACAATCAACAGGTTAATTAGGTTCTTTTGAGGTTAGAGGGGAACAGAAATGGGCAAACAGGAAAGAGGCAAGAAAGCTGCTTTCAGTTTCCCACTGTCAAACCTCATTCTGTTTCCATCGGATTAGAAGGTGAAGGTCTATCTTCTATAATGTCTTCATGCTAACATACAGTGTGTATTCTCAGAGTGGAAGATGTCAACATGGGTCTGTAGCATATCTTTGTTGACAATTTTAGTTGGTCGCTTACATATATGGACAGAGCAAGCTGCAATTATTTTGATGCCCCAAAAGTTATATAGATCATTATGAGCGGTAATGTTAATTCCATTCTGTTGAGGGCAGTTCTTAGAATTGTGTTAGCCGTAGATTTAGCACTATTCAAGATGGAACAGCCTATGTCATGTACTCTGGTGGCAGTTATAGTATCTGTGAAACAACTCAGGAATGTGTATCAGATACTGAGTCTGTGACTCTACTGTCCTAATAATTAGTTGATCCATTTTATACTGGGGGGAGGTGGACTGGAGGGTTCTGCTTGCTTCGAGATATTCTCCCAAAAGTACTCCAATTAAAATTTAGAACTGTGAAATAATCTGGAAATAAAACATCTTGGTATTTCATTAATTTTGTGTTGTTGAAAGAGATCCTAAAATTATGAGAATTTCATTAAATATCTCCATGTTATAAATTCATTTAAGGGCTACAAATGAAATGATTTAGGCAAAGAAATTAATATCTTTGATGAGTTTAGGCTTAATAACATTTTCCCCACATCTTTAGGGTTCATGAGTTTTTGCCAATCTCCCCTGTCTGTCACATATTCTGAATAATGTATTAATACTCTGACAAGTTTTACACAATGGAGAATTTTCAAGATAAAATTAGCATCTTAGTCAAACAGATTTGTATGTTTACACATCCCCGTGTAAAGCAGGTTTGTTATTAAGATCATTGGTGCCTCTGAACTCCAAACAAAAATTTTTTAGTTGTTTCTGTTCCATGATTTCATGTATAAAATCAATTTTAAATTATGTATTTTTGTGCTTCAAAGTTCACTCCAGCTAGCTTTTGTTTTATATTTTATAACTTACTGCCTTTCAGAAGTTCTGCTGCAACATTTGGTTAAAATCATCAGATTTTGCCTCCAATTCCATGGTCAGTCTTAAACTAGAAGGAAAAAATACTAATTTTTTTAAGTCATGCACTTACTTACCTTTATTTTAGTCTATAGTGGAAAATCAGTATTGATTATGGGACATTTATTTTTCCTTTCCCCTGTGCTATGCTGTGCTTTGTCGCTCAGTCATATCTAACTCTTTTCCACCCCACAGACTGTGGCCTGCCAGGCTCCTCTGCCCATGGGGATTCTCCAGGCAAGAATACTGGAGTGGGGTTGCCATGCCCTCCTCCAGGGGATCTTTCCAACCTAGGGATCGAACCCAGGTCTCCTACATTGTGGGCAGATTCTTTACAGTCTGAGCCACCAAGGAAGCCCAAGTATACTGGAGTGGGCAGCCTATCCCTTCTCCAGGGTATCTTCTCCACCCAGGAATCAAAAAGGGGTCTCCTGCATTGCAGGCGGATTCTTTACCAGCTGAGCTACCAGGGAAACCCCACTTCCTTTCTCCTAATACGTAGTTTTCATACTTTTTGTAATATGTCTTTTTTTTTTTTTTAGTTTTGCCATACAATGACATGATATCGCCATGGGTTTACATATGCTCCTCCTCCAGAACCCCCCTCCCTCCTCCCTCCCTCCTCCCTTCCCCCAGGAAATCTCGATGCACCAGCCCCGAGCATCAATCCTAGGCTGGCGATTGATTACACATATGATAATTAACATGTTTCAATGGCATTCTCCCATATCATCCCACCCTTGCCCTCATCCACAGAGTCCACGAGTCTGTTCTATACATCTGCATTCCTTTTGCTGTCTTGCATGCTGGGTTCTCGTTACCGTCTTTCTAAATTCCATATGTATGCGTTAATATACTGTATTGTTGTTTTCCCTTCTGGCTTACTTCACTCTGGATAATGGGCTCCAGTTCCGTCCACCTGAGTAGAACTGATTCAAATGAATTTTTTTTTAATGCTGAGTAATATTCCATTGTGTATATGTACCACAGCTTTCTTATCCATTCGTCAGTTGATGGGCATCTAGGTTGCTTCCATGTCCTGGCTATTGTAAACAAAGCAGCGATGAACATTGGGGTACACGTGGCTCTTTCAATTCTGGTTTCCTTGGTGTATATGCCCAGCAGTGGGATTGCTGGGTCATATGGCAAGTCTATTTGCAGCTTTTTAAGGAACCTCCACACTGTTTTCCATAGTGGCTGTACTAGTTTGCAATCCCACCAACAGTGTAAGAGGGTTCCCTTTTCTCCACATCCTCTCCAGGATTTATTACTTGTAGATTTTTGGATTGCAGCCATTCTGACTGGTGTAAAGTGATATCTCATTGTGGTTTTGATTTGCATTTCTCTGTAATATGTCTTTAATAACCAGAAAAAAACTTTTAAAAAATGTGAAGTATGATTAAGTGATTCACAAAGTTAAAAACATTTATGGAATCTTAATTTATTCATATTTGAAAAATCTTAATTTACTCATATTTGGGGAAATACTGGCATATCTTTTTCATTCATTTAAACTATGTAAATATTGGCCTCTTCATAGTATTTGAATGAGAAGCAAAGAAATGCAACTTGAAAACATTGAACATTAGCACCAGTGGGTTTGAAAGGATTTTACTTGAGCTTCCATAATAAGTACTCTGTTCTAATAGACTATGTAGAATTTTAAAATGTCTCAAAAGTTATTGTAAAAGTCAATTATAATTGTATTTTTCTATAGATATAGGGCTTCCCTCATAGCTCAGTTGGTAAAGAATCTGCCTGCAATGCAGGAGACCTCGGTTTGTTTCCTGGGTCAGGAAGATCCCCTGGAGAAGGGATAGGCTACCTACTCCAGTATTCTTGGGCTTCCTTTGTGGCTCAGCTAGTAAAGGATCCACCTGCAATGAGGGAGACCTGGGTTTGATCCCTGGTTTGGGAAGATCCCCTGGAGAAGGGAAAGGCTACCCACTCCAGTATTCTGGCCTGGAGAATTCCATGGGCTGTTGTGTAGTCCCTGGGATCGCAGAGTTGGACACGACTGAGAGACTTTCAGTTTAACTTTTTCACTTTCACAGATACAGAAAGTAAAAAAAAAAGAGAGAGAGAGATGAAGCTAAAACTGAAGGACACATTTTAATTTATTTTTCCTAGTCCATTGATTTATTTTGTTCTTAGTTTAAATCCTAAGACTTTTGAAAACTATTGAAAAAATATAATCAAATAAGAGAGTCTGTAATCTTGCCACCAAAAGGACATACTACACTGTGGTAGTTGAATGTGTATGGTTGATTGTTTTTGATAAGAATAAAATGAATACAATTTTTCTAATTTTTCTAAAATTAAATATTTATTTATACTAAAAGTTGAATGCTTCTGATAAATACGGATAAAAGGATAGAGATAATTCACATGTATACTGATAAATTTAGAGAAAGAGTAAAAAGGAGAGAAACAATATTATTCTGTCCCAAAGTATTCTGATTCATTAGTTTTATAATTTAATGGTTGTGTTTAAAATAATCATGGATATTTTGAGTCTGGGGAAACCTTTGGGCTTTTTTGCAAGCATTTCTTTCAATGAGTATCTTTAAACCCCTTTTAAAATGAAATATGTGTTTTATTTTTATTCTAATTTTTTTTAATTGCTAACTTAAAAAATGCACAGCATGAGAGTTGTGAGCTAAGTTTTATTTGAGGCAAAATGAGGACTGCAGCCTGGGAGACAGCACCTCAGATAACTCTAAGGAACTGCTCCAAAGGGGCAGTGGGGAAGATCAGTATATATGTGATTTACATGCAGTCAAGCACATATTTTTCTGAAAGGTTTCTGCTAGTCTGGTGAAGCTTTCTGCTGGTCATAAGAAATAGCTGTCACCATGAACCATTTTAGTGCTTTTCTAGATAGGAGGAGATACAAGAATCGGGCTTACAAAATCAACTCCTGAAAATATGTAACTGTCTGAATACCTGTCCTGCCAGCTTTTGCCCAACCATCAGGTGCTTCATTTCTGCTCTCCACTCTGAACTCCTTTCAAGGGGTGTTGAAAATAAGCAGGCAGCAGCATATGATTTAATCCTTGTAAAGGTATTACTAGTTGGCAAGTGCCAATTGAAGCTGACAGAATGTTCATAACAGCTTTATTTACAACAACAACCAAATCTAGAGTATCTCCAATGTTCTTCAACTAATTTATTAGTCATACAGTATACAATGGAATCCACAGAGCAATTTAAAAAAAGAATTACTGATACATTAATGAATGGATGAGTCTCACAGACATTATGCTAAGTGATAGATACCATACACAAAAGAGTATATTCTGCTTAATTCCATTTTTATGAAGTTCAAGAACAAATAAAGTCAAATAATGGTGACAGAATTCAAAAAACAGTGGTTATCCTTGAAGGAATTACGGACTGAGAAGGAATTACGGACTGAGTACCCTGAGACTCCAGGGTACTGGAGTCTCCTATGTACACCTTGCCTAGGATGTGGTTACACAGATATGTTTTTTTGTTTGTTTAATCACTAAGTCGTGTCTGACTGTGATCCCATAGACTGTAGCCCATCAGGCTCCTCTGTCCATGGGATTTCCCAGGCAAGAATACTGGAGTAAGTTGCCATTTTCTTCTCCAGTGTGTCTTCCTGACCCAGGAATTGAATTCATGTCTCCTGCATTGGTAGGCAGATTTTTTACTACTGAGCCACCGGGGAAACCCCAAATAAGTCATATCTGACTCTTTTATGACCCCCTGGACTGTAGCCCACCAAGCATGTGTAAAACTTTAATGAGTTGTACAGCTAAGATTGAGCTGAAACTTGTATTTTAATATCAGCAGTTGATAGTATTAATACAATTACTTTTGTTACCAAAATAATATTAATGCTATCATAATATTGTCTTCTTGTTATTCAGGATAATTTGAAATTTTCATTACTGGAAGGACTGTGCTAAAAATAGTGATCTTGGGACTTCCCTGGCAGTTCAGTGGCTAAAACTCCATGCTTCCAATGCAGGGGTTCAAGCTCTGTTTTGGAACTAATTGCCCACATGCTGTGCAGTGCAGCAAAAAAAAAAAAAAAAGAAATTGAAAGAAAAAAATATATATTGCTTAAAAATAGATGTATTTTGCTTTCAAATTGTCTTTAAGTTAGACATAGTACAGGGGAAAAAGGTGGCTTGGGAATATAAGATAAATTGATTGTATGTGGAACATTAGAATAATCCTCTTTAAATTAACAAAATTTTAATAAAAATAAATTCCTCCTCTCCAACTATTACACTTTTAAGTCTAAGAGGAAATTATTGATAGTTTTCATTTTGCTCAGTGAACTTTAGAAGAACTATTTTCACATATGGTATTACATAAAAATCATAAGATTTAGGAGGGTAAAAATATTTTTGCTAGCTATAGCCACAAATGTCAAAGGTACAGAAGTATTAGAGAAGTTCAATAGTATGGCATTTAAAAACTTGAGTTTGGGTGTCCAAAAGGCCAACAATACCACTTCCTAGTGCAAGCTCTTCTGAAAATTATCTAAACTTTCTAAGCCTTATTTATCTCATTTGTAAAATGTGATAATAACACCTACCACCCAGGATTTTTGTGAGGATTGATGGGGATAATGTATGTGGAAACTCAAATGCCTGGCCCAAAGCAACTCTTCAAAAATATTAACCAACTTTATACTTATTATCAGAATTATTATTATGTTTATTTTACCAAGGATAGTTACCGTTGGACTTGATATTCTCATGTTCCTCTTTTAATACACCCACCTAGAATAATGTTGATGACTTTAAATTTGGTTTAATACTGCAAAAACAAAGTTTGAAACTGTCAGGATCATATCTTCTACTAGGTTTTAAAATTTATTAAACTACTCATACATATAGTGTTATGTTAAAATGAAAAAAGATTCTTATCCAGTAATTTTAATATTCTACTTACTTTACTGAAAATATATTCAGAAAAATATACTAAAAAATCAAGGCTTATCCTAAATCCTAAATCCTAGAGGGAATCAAAAAAAGTAAATATAGTTGACCTCAATTTTAAAAGGTCTGAATTTTAGTTTGACTATTTTAACTGCTTCATTCATTTTAGATGGCCACCCCCAATTTTCAGAGCAGCCTACTTAATTATTATAGTACCTTCTGTGAACTAAATGGATTTGAAAGACCAAAAGAAAGCTACCCTTTCTTTAAAAGGCAGAGGTCACTAGGATAAAAAGGCTCTAAGACAATATACTGTGCCTTAAAATTCATATCTTTGCCCTGGTAAGTTACTTCTTCATTTAATCTATATTTGCATAAATTTGAAAGTCCCTAATAAGATGAGGACTTAAGTCACATTTCAGTTCTCCTGCCAGTTGGTAGCCTTCTCTATATACTCTTCTTTTAATATCACAATTTAAGGTCTATTCTGTGAAGACTTTGGTTTTTAATATTATGTTTGCTTTCTGATAACAGCACTGATAGTTGTGTTGAAAAGGCCTTCCATTAGAAGTATTTGACACTCTCAATATTGTTAAACACTAATCCTTTAAGCATATCTACTAAGGTGTAAAAGAGGGAGTTTATTTATTTACAGATTAGCTACATAAACTATTCTGTTTTAAACCACATTTTATATCTCTAAATTCAATCAATATTTACCTTAGTAAATAAGGTAAGTATTATTTACTGCTTAGGTTTTAGAAATAGTTTGCAAAGATAATTCTGAAACCAGACTCCCTCCTTAATAAAATATGTGTCTAAATTTATTCTTCAGAGACCAAAGAGGTTCTGTATACAAAGACACACACACACACACACAACAATAGAAGTTAATTGTATTGTTAATAGTCCAAAGATTCTTTATGGAGTAGTTTCTAATGCTGCCTTACAGACCTCCATTTTAAATACTCAGGAAATGAGTAGTTACTTAAAAGCATCTACTGACAGGTCAGTCAGTTACTAAGCGTAGAAGCAGCTTGAATGTATGCATGCACATTTCAAGAAAAGGTTATTTTAGGATAAAAATCCATACCTCTTCTGTCTCAGTCCTTGGGGAATGACAGCTCCTTCAGAAAGATAAGCTACTGTAAGGATTGCCAAATGTCTGCAAGCCTGAAGTATGTGTTGAGGGAAAAAAAAGCGATACTGGGAAAAGGGAACAGCCTAATGGCAGGTTATAAAGTTCAAATAAAAGCCATTGTCATCTTTTTTCTGCCTCTTGGAGCCAGGAGATAATACTTTCTTATCTTTACTCTCACTTGTCTCCAAAATCCTCTGCTTCTTGAAGCACACACCATCTTATTTATATCACCCATACAGTGACCTCACTATTACCCTCTACAGACCTGAAGGCAGGGGGTCAGATTTTTTAGAATTGGTTTATGTAAGTCTTCTTTTTCTCCTATTCCCTATCAGGACACTTGGGAATTCAAAACACAAGACAGTGTAGCCTCACAGTTCCCAGTTGGAACAATTTTCATGTAGATTTTGTTTTGTCATCCTCAAAATGCTGCCACCTCTTGGGCTTCCATTAAACCCGTCTGTGTGCTTGTGTGATCAGTCTCTCAGTCGTGTCCAATCCTTGTGACTCCATGGATTGTAGCTCAGGCTTCCCACGTGGCCCTAGTGGTAAAGAACCAGCCACCCAGTGCAGGAGACATTAAGAGACCAGAGTCAGATCCTTGGGTTGGGAAGATCCCTTGGAGGAGGGCATGGCAACCCTCTCCAGTATTCTTGCTTGGAGAATTCCATGGACAGAGCAGCCTGGCAGGCTACAATCCATAAGGTCACACAGAGTCAGACATAACTGAAGCAACTTAGCATGCAAGCTCAGACCGTAGCCTGCCAGGCTTCTCTGTCCATGGCATTCTCCTGGTAAAAATACTGGAGTGGGTTGCCATATCCTCCTCCAGAGGATCTTCCTAAGCCTACACCAATCTATTCACTTGGAAAATCTTCTAATTCCAAAATCTGGTGTTGTAAAATCATGTTTCCTTCCCCACTTTTATTTTTTTTAATTTAATTTTATTGTTTTTCTTTACATTATTGTGTTGGTTTTGCCATACATTGACATGAATCCACTTCATTCATATATAACAAACTCTTAATTTCTTCTAGTCTTTCAGTTCATCAGTATGTCCCTGGTTTCACTTTCTCCTGGGTTTATCTTGGACCTCAGGGCCAACATCAGTTATGTTCTGGCAAGTCTCACATGGTTGAAAATTTCTCTAACCAGTGGCCAGGCTCTAAAACCTGAGAAACCATCAGCTGATTTTTTTTTCCTATTCCAGTACTGTTTAGTGCCAGTAGAGTCAGTTATATAATGATTGCTGTGATTTCAGACTATAAGTTTTTATACACCATTTTTATCAAAGACATCCAGCATATTGTCTGAAACACTGTATTGTTTACACCACCACCACCACCACCACCACCAATAACAGTACATTAAAGTTTACTATGTGCTAAGTACTCTACAGTTTAGATGTATCATTTTAGTTTCTCCTGTCAACAACCCCAGGCGACAGATGCTATGAGTATCCATTTGGTAAAAATGATCAATGTAGACAAAAAGAAATAAAAATGATTCAATGAGTACTTGCTAAAGAACTAATGTGTATTGGCATATTATCCCAGAGCTTTTTTAAAAATAGACTTTGTTTTTTAGAGCCCTTTTAGATTCACAGCAGAATTGAGTGGAAGTACAAAGATTTCCACTATACCCTTCCACCTCAATATAGTCCCAGGCTCTTCAATTATCAATCGGAGAAGACAATGGCAACCCACTCCAGTACTCTTGCCTGGAAAATCCCATGGACTGAAGAGCCTGGTAGGCTGCAGTCCATGGGGTTGCTAGGAGTCGTACATGACTGAGCGACTTCACTTTCACTTTTCACTTTCATGCACTGGTGAAGGAAATGGCAACCTACTCCAGTGTTCTTGCCTGGAGAATCCTAGGGATGGGGGAGCCTGGTGAGCTGCCGTCTATGGGGTTGCACAGAGTTGGACAGGACTGAAGCAACTTAGCAGTAGCAGCAGCAATCATCAATGGTTCATTTGTTACAATTGATGAAACTTATACTGGCATATGATTATATCCTAGAGTCCATAGTTTTTTTTAGGGTCCACTCTTGGCATTGTATGCATGAGTTTGGATCAATTTGTAGTGACATGGCGTGTATTCACCATTATAATACCATAGAGAATAGTGTCATTGCCCTAAAAATTTTCTGTGCTCTACCTATTCATCTCTCCCTTGGCACTAACCTCTAGCAACCATTGATCTTTTTCACTGTATTCATAGTTGTGCCTATTCCAGAGTGTCATGTAGTTGGAATTATACAGTATGTAGCCTTTGTAGACTGGCCTCTCTAATTTAGTAATATGCACTTAAGCTTCCTCCATGTGTTTCATGGCATGGTAGCTCATTTCTTTCAGGGCTGAATAATACTCCATTCTGGATGTACCACAGTTTATTTATCCATTCACCTACTAGAGTGATGTCGCCAAGATAGTGACATAGGTTGTTCCCAACTTCGCTCCATTCAACTACTGAAGAACATCTTGGTTGAGCATTTATTATTTCAAAGTAGCATTAATTCATATCCTGTCCAGTCAGGGTCCCTAAATCAATTATTTACTTATAGGAGACAAGGTCACATTCTAAGCTGATTTAATCAGTAACATTTGAATAAGCAATGCTATTTATATTTTACTAAGGTATAGCAATAAATTTTTATTACTTTAATTTTTTAACAAATATTATAGTAATGGGTACCTTTAATGTTTATTATTTGTTATACCTGGTCTTTTAGTTTCTAAAAGTATTTGAATCCATTTATCAAGGGCAGCCAAAGCTACTAGCATCTCCAAAAGCACTAATTGAGTGGAGATATTGATATGGAAACAAGCAGACTTTAAGAAACCACTCTGAGCCTCTGTTTCCTCATTTCTAAAATTGGGCATCATTCTCATAAGACAGTTGTCAGGAGAAAACTACATGGTTCTGTCTTCAACCTCTCATCTTATTCACATCTACATATTTGTACACTGTCAGTCTCTCCAGGTTCTCCAAGATAACCTGGCTCTACTCTATGCTGTGTTCAGCTCGGTGCATATTCTGGGCTGTGGTTATCACTGCTTTACAGTCCCAAAAATGCCTCCATCTATTGTTTTTATAATTTGGGCTCTTCCTTTTAAGCCTGTGATCCATTTCAAAGTATTTTTTTGTGTATCTATGAAGGATCAGTATTCTGTGAATAACAGGTATTCCAGTGTGATTTATTAAGAAAGACTTTATGTCACCATGGCACATTCTTCAAAAATCAAGTAACCACATATATGTCGTTGCATGTTTGTATGCCTGACACACAGTGAGATCAAACAAACTGAAATATCAGAGTTTTAGGCAAAGAAAGTTTTATTGCAGGGTCATGCAAGGAGAAGGATGGCTTATGCCCCCAAAGCTCCAAATGCCGCAGTGTGTTTCAAAAAGCACATTTAAAGGCAAGGTGATGGAGGAGGGGATCAGTTGTTGCAAACTTCTTGGTATAGGAATACATTGTTCTTACAACTGTTCACATAGGTCAGGTCAGCATATTCCTGTAAACTTTTAACAGGACAAATGTTATTCTCTGTTCTGCAACTCTTTATTGCTGTATGAATGAACTCTTAAAGGTCAGAGCCCTGAAAATTGGCTGTCCTGTATCTTTAAGGCTATAGGTAACATCTTTTACAAAATGTGCAGAACCAGCATGACTAAACACAGGCAACAAAACAAAGGTTAGAGTAAAAGGAACAGAACTAACACAGAGTCACATTTGTCCTTCCTGTTGTTGTTGCTGTTGTTCAGTAGCTAAGGCATGTCTGTTTGTGACCCCATGGACACAAACCTGCCGGCTCCTCTGTCCTCCACTGTCTCTCGGAGTTTCTCATATCCATCTCAGTTGAATTGGTGATGCTATCTAACCATCTCATCCTCTGCCACCCCCTTCTCCTGTTGCCGTCAGTCTTTCCCAATATCAGGGGCTTTTCCAGTGAGTCGGTTCTTTACATTAGGTGGCCAAAGTATTGGAGATTCAGCTTCACTATCAGTCCAGTGAATATTCAGGGTTGATTTCCTTTAGGATTTACTGGTTTGGGCTTCTTACTGTGGAAGGGAGCCTTAAGAGTCTTCTCCAGTATCACAGTTTGAAAGCATCAGTTCTTCAGTGCTCAGCCTTCTTTATGGACCAACTCTCATGCCCAAAAATGAATATTGGAAAAACCATAGCTTTGACTATAGGGACCTTTGTTGGCAAAATGATGTCTTTGCTTTTTAATATGCTGTCTAGGTTTGCTGTAATTTTTCTTCCAAGGAGCAAGTGTCTTTTAATTTCATGGCTGCAGTCACTATCTGAAGTGATTTTGGTGCCCAAGAAAATAAAATCTATCACTTCTTTAATTTTTTCCCCTCTATTTGCAATGAAGTGATGGAACTGGATGCCATGATCTTCGTTTTTTGAATGCTGAGTTTTAAGTCAGCTTATTCATTCTCCTCTTTCACCTTCATCAAAAGACTCTTAAGTTTCTTTTTGCTTTCTGCCATTAGAGTGGTATCATCTGCATATCTGAGGTTGTTAGTAGTATTTCTCCCAGTAATCTTGATGCTAGCTTGTGATTCATCGAACCCTACATTTCCCATGATGTACTCTACAGATAAGTTAAATAAGCAGGGTGACAACATACAGCCTTGTCATACTCCTTTCCCAGTTTGGAGCCAGTCTGTTGTTCCAATTGTGATTTTAACTCTTGTACCTTGACCCACATACAGGGCTTCTCAGCAGATAGGTAAAGTGGTTTGGTACTCCTATCTCTTTACAAATTTTCCACAGATTGTTGTAATCCACACAGTCAAAGGTTTTAGCATAGTCAGTGAAGCAGATTTTTTTCTGGAACCCCCTTGCTTCATAATCCAAAAAATGTTGGCAGTTTGATCTCTGGTTCCTCTGCCTTTTCAAAACCCAGCTTGTGCATCTGGAAGTTCTTGGTTCACATACTGCTGAAGCCTAGCTTGAAGGATTTCAATCATTACCTTGCTAGCATGCAAAATGAGCACAAATGTAGTTTGAACATTCTTTGGCATTGCCTTTCTTTGGGATTGGAATGAAAACTACCCTTTTCCAGGAAATACCCACTGTTATTGTCACTACTTTAGCATTTCCTAAAAAGGTACACTATATTGTTTCTAGAACAAATCTAATAAAGTTTTTCAACTTTGATAGTTAGAAAAAACAAATTAACATACATAATTAAAGAATAGTTTGAAAAATGTTGTTACCTCAGAAAGTGGTAGTTTGCTAAAGTTCTATTTTGAGACTTCTGACAGAGTGAGTAAGAGAGAAAGAAATATGAGATGTAAAAAATCCTTTAATAAAAGACTTAAGGCTTTACTATGGAGATATTTCATGCTGTTTTGATAATAGGCTTTTCTTAGCATTGTAATTAAATCTACACTGAAATATGATGGGAAAACACCATGGTTTGGGGGAGGATTATGAGTTTTAATGATTAAATAAGAATGACTCATTTACCTACCTGATGAAATAAGTACATATTTTACACCACAGTACCCCCAAATGAATACAAATATCATTTAAATAGGAAAGTATTCCAAGTTTTAACTTGCTCTTGGTTCATCTGAAAAAGGCCTTTGACTCAGCAACTATTTTTTTAAATGAGTTTATTAAATGAAAAGTAACATTAACATATTTCCTTTGTTTCTTAATGGAAATTCTTATATACTCACCCTGATCTGTTAGAACCGATGATCTCAGCCTAACTGCACATTACAATCACCTCGGTAGTATTTTAACATCCCAGCGCCATGCCAAACCCCAGATCAAAAAAGTCAGGAGTTTTGGGAGTGGGACACAGGCATCAGTATTTTTTCAAATCCCTTGGGTGATTCCAAAATGGCAGCCAGCAAAGTGAGGACACCTACCTTTTCACTACCTGAGAGCATTCCATTACTCCTGTGAGTGGTTGCTGATCTGCAATTTGTAAAACGCCCTAAATGAATCTGAGGTTATTGATATTTCTCCCAGCAATCTTGATTACAGCTTGTTCTTCCTCCAATCAAGGGTTTCTCATGATGTACTCTGCATATAAGTTAAATAATCAGGGTGACGATATACAGCCTTGACGTACTCCTTTTCCTATTTGGAACCAGTCTGTTGTTCCATGTCCAGTTCTAACTGTTGCTTCTTGACCTGCATACAGATTTCTCAGGAGGCAGGCAAGGTGGGCTGATATTCCCATCTCTTTAAGAATTTTCCACATAGTGAAAGGCTTTGGCATAGTCAATAAAGCAGAAGTAGATGTTTTTCTGGAACTCTCTCGCTGTTTTGATGATCCAGCAGATCTTGGCAATTTGATCTCTGGTTCCTCTGCCTTTTCTAAAACCAGCTTGAATGTCTGGAAGTTCATGGTTCACGTATTGCTGAAGCCTCACTTGGAGAATTTTGAGCATTGCTTTAGTAGTGTGTGAGATGAGTGCAATTGTGCAATAGTTTGAACATTCTTTGGCATTGCTTTTCTTTGGGATTGGAATGAAAACTGAACTTTTCCAGTCCCATGGCCATTGCTGAGTTTTCCAAATTTGCTGGCATATTGAGTGAAGCACTTTCACAGCCTCATCTTTTAGGATTTGAAATAGCTCAACTGGAATTCTATCACCTCCACTAGCTTTGTTTGTAGTTATGCTTCCTAAGGCCCACTTGACTTCACATTCCAGGATGTCTGGCTCTAGTGATTATCTGGGTCATGAAGATCTTTTTGTACCCTTATGGCAGAGAGTGAAGAACTAAAGAGCCTCTTGATGAAAGTGAAAGAGGAGGGTGAAAAAGGTGGCTTAAAGCTCAACATTCAGAAAACCACAATCATGGTATCCGGTCCCATTACTTCATGGCAAATAGAAGGGGAAACAGTGGAAAGAGTGGCTGACTTTATTTTGGAGGGCTCCAAAATCAGTGCAGATGGTGACTGCAGCCATCAAATTAAAAGATGCTTACTCCTTGGAAGGAAAGTTATGACCCACCTAGACAGCATATTAAAAAGCAAAGACATTCCTTTGCCAACAAAAGTCCGTCTCGTAAAAGCTATGGTTTTCCCAGTAGTCATGTGTGGATGTGAGAGTTGGACTATAAAGAAACTGATTACTGAAGAATTGGTGCTTTTGAACTGTGGTGTTGGAGAAGACTCTTAAGAGTCCCTGGGACTGCAGGGAGATCCAACCAGTCCATCCTAAAGGAAATCAGTCCTTTGTGTTCATTGGAAGGACTGATGTTGAAGCTGAAACTTCAACAATACTTTGGCCACCTGATGGGAAGAGCTGACTCATTTGAAAAGGCCTAAATGCTGAGAAAGACTTAAGGCAGTAGGAGAAGGGGATGAGAGGATGAGATGGTTGGATGGCATCACTGACTCAATGGACATGAGTTTGGGTAAATTCTGGGAGTTGGTGATGGACAGGGAGGCCTGGTGTGCTATGGTCTATAGTGTCACAAAGAGTCGGACACAACTAAGTGACTGAACTGAATAAGGAGTGGTGATCATTGTAAGTTACCAGAAAATGTAGCTGTTCACTTAATTAAAAATAAAAAGAATCATTGCCATTTAGAGTGGTAATTCTCAAAACTGAAGTAGTCTGGGTAATTCTAGAATAGGAGAAGCCAAAAAGAAACTAACTTTAGGTAGAGTCCTATGAGTAGGGGAAGAAATATAGTTTTGAAGCCTAAAGAATCCTGCATCAAATCCCAGGTGTGCCAACTTTAACTATATGTGACAATAAATAAGTCACTAGACTTATCCTGGAGAAGAATATTTCCAGTATTCTTGCCTGAAAAATCCCATGGACAGAGGAGCCTGGTGTGCTATAGTCCGTGAGGTCACAAAAGAGTCAGACATGACTTAGTGACTAAAAGCAAAAAAGATTTTTCAGAGCCTCAGGTTCTTCATCTATAAAAGGGTTCAACACTTTTGTTGTGAGGATATTATGAAAATAATGTAAACAATACAAACAATGCCTAACCTAAACAAGGTATAGTATGCATATTACAGTTTCTAGGATTATGTAGGTGCTCAGTTCAGTTCAGTTCAGTCACTAAGTCATCTCTGACTCTTTGTGACCCTAAGGACTGCAGCACGCCAGGCCTCCCTGCCCATCATCAATTCCTGGAGTTTACTCAAACTCAGGTCCCATGAGCAGGTGATGCCATCCAACCATCTCATCCTCCCACCTTCAATCTTTCCCAGCATTAGAGTCTTTTCAAATGAGTCAGTTATTCACATCAGGTAGCCAACGTATTGGAGTTTCAGCTTCAGCATCAGTCCTTTCAATGAATATTCAGGACTGATTTCCTTTAGGGTGGTTGGTTGGAAAACCATAGCTTTGACTAGATGGAACTTTGTTGGCAAAGTAATGTCTCTGCTTTTTAATATGCTGTCCATGTTGGTCATAGCTTTTCTTCCAAGGAGCAGGCATCTTTTAATTTCATGGCTACAGTCACCATCTGCACTGATTTTGGAGCCAAAAAAAATAAAGTCTGTCCCTCTTTCCACTGTTGCCCCATCTATTTGCCATGAAGTGATAGGACCAGATGCCATGATCTTAGTTTTCTGAATGTTGAGCTTTAAGCCAACTTTTTCATTCTCCTTTTTCACTTTCATCAAGAGGCTCTTTAGTTCTTTGTTTTCTGCCATAAGGGTGGTTTCATCTGCATATCTGAGGTTATTGATATTTCTCCCGGCAATCTTGATTACAGCTTGTGCTTCATCCAGCCCAGCATTTCTCATGATGTACTCTGCATGGTAAGTTAAATAAGCAGGGTAAGAATATACAACCTTGATGTACTCCTTTCCCTATTTGGAACCAATCTGTTGTTCCATGTCCAGTTCTAACTGTTGCTTCTTGACCTGCATACATACTTCTTAGGAGGCAGGCAAGGTGGTCTAGTATTCCCATCTCTTGAAGAATTTTCCACAGTTTATTGTGATCCACACAGTCAAAGGCTTTGGCATAGTCAATAAAACAGAAGTAGATGTTTTTCTGGAACTCTCTCTCTGTTTTGATGACCCAGCAGATGTTGGCAATTTGATCTCTGGTTCCCTTACCTTTTCTAAAACCACCCTGACCATCTGGAAGTTCACGGTTCACATATTGCTGAAGCCTGGCTTGGAGAATTTTGAGCATTACTTTACTATAGTGTGAGATGAGTGCAGTTGTGCAGTAGTTTGAGCATTCTTTGGCATTGCCTTTCTTTCGGATTAGAATGAGAAGTGGTCTTTTCCAGTCCTGTGGCCACTGCTGAGTTTTCCAAATTTGCTGGCATATTGAATGCAGCACATTTACAGAGTTTATAGGATTGTGTAGATGCTCAACAAAGATTAGTTCCAGGTTTCCCTCTTTGATCTCTGTACTTTCTCTATTCCCTGTTGTTCAGTTGCCCAGTCATGTCCTACTCTTTGTGACCCCATGGACTGCAGCACATCAGGTGTCCCTAACCTCACCATCTCCTGGAGTTTGCCCAAGTTCATGTCCATTGCATCAGTGGTTCCCTAGTCCCTGTTATTTATTAATATGAGTTTATTTAATTTAAATTAATCCAACAATGCTCTGAGTGGGCCATTTTAAATCTTCTCTGTTGATGCAACTTGACTGATACTGTGGTAGACTGAATTGTCACACTACTCTAGTTCTCAAACCACCTGAGATATTGAAGGGAGTGAAAGTCACTCAATCGTGTCCGACTCTTTTCAACCCAGTGGACAGTACAGTCTGTGGAATTCTCCAGGCCAGAATACTGGAGTAGGTAGCCTTTGCCTTCTCCAGGGGATCTTCCCAACCCAGGAATCGAACCCAGGTTTCCCACATTACAGGCGGATTCTTTACCAACTGAGCCACGAGGGAAGCCCTGAGATATTGAAGTCAGATGAAAATGAGCTGGAACCTTATTCAGAATTCCCAAACTGTTTTTCCCAAAACTCAATGTCTCACAAAAAATTACTTACTGTGCCATACACACAAAAAGGTCTGTTGTTGTTCAGTTGCTCAGTCATATTGGACTCTTTGCGACCCCATAGACTGCAGCACTCCAGGCCTCCCTGCCCTTCGCTATCTCTCAGAGTTTGCTCAAACTCATGTCCGTTCATTCAATAATGTCATCCAACTGTCTCATCCTCTGTCATCTCCTTCTGCTGCCCTCAGTCTTTCCCAGCATCAGGGTCTTTTCCAATGAGTCAGTTCTTCGCATCAAGGTGGCCAAAGCATTGGAGCTTTGGTTTCAGCATCAGTCATTTCAATGAGTAGTCAGGGTTGATTTCCTTTAGGATTGACTGTTTTCATCTCCTTATGCCCAAGGGACTCTCAAGAGTCTTCTCTGACACCACAGCTGGAAAGCATCAATTCTTTGGTGCTCAGCCTTCTTAATGATCCAACTCTCACATCCATAGGTGACTACTGGAAAACATAACTTTGACTATTAAAAAAAAATAGGGAAAAGCAGTATATTGTTGTTATCAACCAGATTTCTTGGACTCTAATCAATAGAAATTGATTTGAGACCATTTGAGAAATTCAGTCAAGGCTTTACTGGGACTCATGCTAGAGCACAAGGGAACAACAACAAATCCTTGTTTTCTCCCTGAGGTGGGGGGGGGGGGGAACTGGTTTCTTAAGTGGTTAAGGGTAAGTTCATGTGTCAGGCTAGAAGGGTGGCTTAAGTGGTCTATCCACCCTCTAGGTGGTGCTAAGTGCAGGGTGCACATGTAATACCCTTCTTTTGCTCCCAACACCTCAGAAGCAGTAGTTCTGTTTTTGCTCTTTTTGTATCTTGCTCTAATTTGCCCCACTTCTCATTACACAGTTAGTTTTAATCCCTTATCTTTTCTTTGTATTCTGTTGCTGGAGGTGTTTGTTCGGGTGCAAGCACCTCAGCAAATGGTCCCAGGTCCCGGCCTGTCTCACTGTGGCCTCCTCTTACAGATTTATAGAGAAAAGTAGCATACTTAAGCTTCAGAGAAGTTCTACAGTAGAGATATGCCTTTAACCCAGAATGACCCGATTTTATTTGACCACCCCACCCCATAGGGACACCCGTTAACAGTTTTAGTGAGCCAGCTCTAAGGAGCAAAGCTGAGAATACTGTTGAATGGTTTTTTCGATGACTAGCCAAAAGCCAAAAAGCTAAATTGAACAATGTTTTCATCCTTGTCATTGGAAGAGAGCCCATCCCAGCCAATTCTGATCAAGAGAGGAAGCCTAAAAGCTGTGTGTGTGTTTGGAAGTGAGAGGGGGTTAAAAGTAAATTCTGAAATGAAAAGTTAGACTAAAGATTTAGAGTTGAAAATGTCATCAGGGTTATGACTACTTGTGCTTTTGATTTTTTCTAATAATTTTAGTGTATTACCTACAAACATAGTATTTAGTATCTTACCTAGCAGGACAACTTCTCTGTATAGCCACAATTATAGAAGTGAATTTACTCTTTCTCATTTTGTAGTCTGAAAAATGGGAAACAATGAAGATAGCTTAAAAGAGAAGAAATAGATCTAAAAAGGAATTGAATGTTTACACAAATCCTATGAAATATGAAGTGTGTTAAGGTTGCCAGATAAAGTAAAAGACACCAAGTTAAATTTGAATCTCAGGTAAACAATGAATATTTTTGTCAATATAAGCATTCTAGACAAACTAAAAAATTCATTGTTTGTCTAGTATTCAAATTTAACTGAATATTCTCTACTTTCTTGCTTGTTAAATCTGTCTGGCAACCTAAATGTGCTAAATATCTAAATAGCATCAAACAAAGCACACAGAGACTACAATGATGAAAATAATTTTTTAGCTTTCAAATAGTGACGTACTACAATGAAAAAGAAAGACAAAAAATTTCAATTTTTTGCAAACAGATAATACAGACTAGATCTGTCTAGGAATTCAGAATTTCGAGTTTGGCAAGTATTTAGGACAGCGGTATTTAAGGAGAATAAAATGGAAAAAAAGGAAATCTTAATTAAATTTTGCAGAAACTGCTTTGGGAAATAGAGGTTGATAGTGTGAGAAACAGCCATAAAGGCTATTTTAAAATGCAGATTTTTTTTAACTCACACACTCCAAAACAGCTTTTATTTGAATAAATATAACATTCCTTCATCATAAAACTAAAGATAAGACAAATGAGAAATTCTTATGCAAAGAGGAAGCATGAACTTAATTATACTTAAGTTAACATAGGAGAATTGTACTGTCAGAGAGCTGCTTCTAAAAGTAAAGTAAGCCAAATGAATATCTGTATTATGAATGAATTCATCACAAACATAATAGATTTTTTTTTTATTTTTAAAGATATGAAATAATCAGATTCTTTTAAAAACAGTTATGTTAATTGCATTGATTGGCATCTTATTTCATTATACTCAATACATCTCAGATTTATATCTCTGTAGTATGTAACTAATGAGGAAAAAAACAGAAAAAGAGAATGCAAGTGACACTTTGTTTTGCTCTTACTTAGAACAAGCATTTAAAAATAATTATAATTAGATTGCTTCCAGATAGTTCTTAAACAAATGCAGATAACTCCTCACTCCACCATCACACCAAATATTCTCTCTTTAATACTTCAGTTTAACGTGACATGCAATAAATATTCACTTAAATAACACCAAAAACTGTTTTGTTTTTTGCTTTCTTCACAAATTCCTGATAGATCAAACAATTGTATTATTTCATACTTTTCAGTAATTTCCTCAAAGTTAATTAAAACAGTGATTTTATACTTTGATTGAAACAATGATACTTTACTGAATTTTTTAGCAAATAGGAAAAAATAGTAGTAAGACTATTACTGACAAAGGTTGTAACACATTTAAACTTTCAAACCAAATAAATCCACCAAGTGTAAATTATTGGTCTTCTTATTCTTTGAAACATCCTTGTTTTCTTGATTTATTTTTCATACCTGATTATTTAATAGATAAGGCAAATTTGCAGGCTTCCCTGGTGGCTTAGACATTAAAAAAAAAATCCACCACAGTTAAGAAAGTTTGAATTTGCTTCAAACATTTGGAATATTTGAATAGAACTAACATGAAGTGGCTCCTCAATAAATTTTGCATTTGGACAGTAGTCAGAAAGTTAGACTTTATTTATGGAAAAGAATCACATTATAGGAAAAGTTTCTGCTATGACTGTCTCTAGGAAAGCTTCTCATAATACACAAGAATATTAGGTAGGAAAAAGGTTTTGGGTTGTTCTGATCTTCTAAATCACCTAATTGTGACGAACTTAAGAAACCCAGAGATGCGCTCACTAGATCTTATTTGTCCTTAAAATGAAGCCCATGGAGAAGAAAACAATGAGCCACTGCTATGTATCATACTCCACTGGGATACTCCACCACTCTCACCTTTCACCTGCAAGGTGCAAACCTTGCAACTCCCTCTCTTGACATGTCTGTCGGCTTCAAAGTGTTAACCTGCAACATTGGTTCCTGTACAGGAAATCCGTGATTTTGTAGTTCAGTTTTGTAACAACTTCTGGCTTGCGACTCCTCAAAATCCATTATGTTGGAAGGTTTCAGGAGAAAGCATCTATGCTTGCATCTGAGGGCCAGAGATCTTCAGTTCTGTTCAGTCACTCAGACATGCTACAGACCCCATGGACTGCAGCACGCCAGGCTTCCCTATCCATCACCAATGCCCGGAGTTGCTCAGACTCATGTCCATCGAGTCTGTGATGCCATCCAACCATCTCATCCTCTGTCGTCCCCATCCTCTCCTGCCTTCAATCTTTCCCATATCGGGGTCTTTTTCCAATGAATCAGTTCTTTGCATCAGGTAGCCAAAGTATTGGAGGTTCAGCTTCAGCGTCAGTCCTTCCAGTGAATATTCAGGACTGATTTCCTTTAGGATTGATTGATTGGATCTCCTTGCTGTCCAAGGGACTCTCAAGAGCTCACAGTTCAAAAGCATCAATTCTTTGGGACTCTACTTTATGGTCCAACTCTCGCATCCATACATGACAACTGGAAAAACCATAGCTTTGACTATATGGACCTTTGTTGGCAAAGTAATGTCTGCTTTTTAATATGCTGTCTAGGTTGGTCATAGCTTTTCTTCCAAGGAGCAAGTGTCTTTCAATTTCATGGCTGCAATCACCATCTCCAATGACTTTGGAGCCCAAGGAAATGAAGTGTCTCTGTTTCCATTGTTTCCTCATCTGTTTGCCATAAAGTGATGGGACCAGATGCCATGATCTTAGTTTTTTGAATGTTGAGTTTTAACTCAGCTTTTTCACTCTCCTCTTTGACTTTCATCGAGAGGCTCCTTAGTTCCTCTTTGCCTTCTGCAATAAGGGTGATGTCATCTGCATATCCAAGGTTATTGATATTTCTCCCGGCAATCTTGATTCCAACTTGTGCCTCATCCAGCACAGCGTTTCTCATGATGTACTCTGTATATAAGCAGGGTGACAATATACGGCCTTGTCATACTCCTTTCCCAATTTGGAACCAGTCCATTGTTCCATGTCCCATTCTAACTGTTGCTTCTTGATCTGCATACAGATTTCTCAGGAGGCAGGTAAGACGATCAGGTTTTCCCATCTCTGTAAGCATTTTCCACAGTTTGTTGTGATCTTAACTCCATATAAACTCATAGTCTATCTTATCCGAACCTATCAAGCAATATGTGTGCCGTTTTATTCCAGGTGAGTTGTAAACTCTTTGAAAACAATTAGTTCTTTTTCATAGACCAGAGCACTGGAATTCATACTTGATAGGAGCTCATTATGGGCTTCCCTTGTGGCTCAGATGGTAAAGAATCTGCCTGCAATGCAGGAGACCTGGATTCAATCCCTGAGTTGGGAAGATCCCCTGCAGAAGGGAATGGCAACCCACAGAAGTATTCTTGCCTGGAGAATTCCAGGGACAGAAGAGCCTGGTGGGCTAGAGTCCTTGGGGTCTCAAAGATTTGGACACAACTGAGTGACTAACACTCACCTTCAGGAGCTTCTTAAACATCCAGAGATTAATTTTAAGGAATTAAATACATCTTCTGTTTAGTGACATGACCTTTCTTCAGTCCAGGCCAGTTTCTGGGCCTTCCTTTTCCTCTTTGCAGCAGGATCCAATACTCAAACCAGTTTCTTTTTCCCCAAAACCCACACAAGCACTTTGAAGTTCTTTTCCCCTAAAATTGATTGCATAATAGAACACAGTTTTCACAGTTTTCTACTAACTTACCCACTTCTACTTGAAGATTTATCAATAGATTAATTCTTTTGAAAGAAGCAAGAGGAAGAGCAGGCAAAAAGCCAGGCACTATTAAAAAAAAGCCATTTAATTAGAGTAATTTCCTCTGGGACTGCCTTGGTACAGTCCTACAAATACAAGGTGACCTAGAAAGGAAGAATTAACTACATTTCAAAAAGACTGGGGCGTCATCTGTACCACTTGCCCCAAATACCAGGTACACTCATCTAAACTCATTTTCACCCTGCCTAAGAAGATGCCCAGGTATTCAGTCTCTTTCAGGGATCTTCTAATAGCAAGTAGGAATTAAAATGCCATAAAATTGTCCACAACTATTAGAGTAGAAAGGGCTTCCCTGATGGCTCAGATGGTAAAGAATCTGCCTGCAATGTGGTAGAACCAGCTTGGATCCCTGGGTCAGGAAGACCCCTGGAGAAGCAAATGGCAACCCACTCCAGTATTCTTGCCTGGAAAATTCCATGGAGAGAGGAGTCTGAGGGGCTACCGTTCATGGGGTCACAAAGAGTTGGACATGACTGAGTGACTAACAATTTTCACTTTCATGAGAGTAAAAAAATGCAGTATATTGATACCTCTTACCCATACACAATTCACTCATCTTCAAATGAGTATACATCAGATCAAAGAAAGTCACTCCTAAAGTTCTGATGTCATTTCCTTATCCTGACATAAACATACCAGCAAATACCATTAACATGGAATAATATATAATTCCTCAGGATTATTGAATATGTTATATTGACCCCGGCTCAGCCCCTAGCCTTAGCCAAGGTCCATAAGCCTCAGAAGAAAAAGATATTTTTCCTTTAGGGTTTCTGTAGCCAAATAACAAAATCAAAGCTGAGATCAATGCAAGCTTTATTTAACGGCCAAAGTGTGGACAATAAAAATGGCTAACAAACACATGAAAAGATGTTCAACATCACTCATTATCAGAGAAATGCAAATCAAAACCACAATGAGGTACCACTATACACCAGTCAGAATGGCTGCCATCCAAAAGTCTACAAGCAATAAATGCTGGAGAGGATGTGGAGAAAAGGGAACCCTCCTACACTGTTGGTGGGAATGCAAACTAGTACAGCCACTATGGAAAACAGTGTGGAGGTTCCTTAAAAAGCTGCAAATAGTCCTGCCATATGACCCAGCAATCCCACTGCTGGGCATATACACCGAGGAAACCAGAATTGAAAGAGGCACGTGTACCCCAATGTTCATCGCTGCATTGTTTACAATAGCCAGGACATGGAAGCAACCTAGATGCCCATCAACTGATGAATGGATAAGAAAGCTGTGGTACATATACACAATGGAATATTACTCAGCATTAAAAAAAAATTCATTTGAAGCAATTCTACTCAGATAGACAAAACTGGAGCCCATTATCCAGAGTGAAGTAAGCCAGAAGCAAAAACAACAATACAGTATATTAACACATATATATGGAATTTAGAAAGACGGTAACGAGAACCCAACATGCGAGACAGCAAAAGGAAAGCAGATGTATAGAATAGACTCGTGGACTTTGTGGATGAGGGTAAGGGTGGGATGATATGGGAGAAGGGCATTGAA